>JAHQIW010003503.1:0-57276 GCA_019055375.1 Parelaphostrongylus tenuis
TTTTAGAGCGCATGTACGCAGTGATAGAAATGCGCTGCATCGCACACGAGATCGATGGTTCAATCTCGCGCTCATGAGTCACCAAGTTATCCATCCCTCCAGGTTCCGTAAATTGGCACGAGACTGGTCTCAAGCTTGTCTGAGAGATGAAACCAGCATTGGCTCGATAAAAGCGATAGGTCCATCGCGACCCATTGCAAAGACCGGATATGCTTTCCATCGCCTCAGAAGAAGCTACAAATCGAAGTACGAGTCCATTGCGCATTCCTCAGGTAATGTGTGAAGCAGAAAGTTTGAACCTGCTTTTTTATCATAATTTGCCGGTGACATAGGACCAGTCAAGACAATTCTCTATCATCGCAAGGCAAGTCTGATATCGAATTGCCGACTCTAAAGGATTCGCGAGACTTAGTGAGTCCAAGAGGCAAGATCGAACCAGTGACGCCTTGTGTATAAACTGATTACCACCTAATGACTACGCTAACACGTGCTCTCAATAGAGTGACTTTTTGCCCAAAAAAGTTAGTTCTAGTGACTAATCGATCAAATACCAAGCTGTACAAATTGACGCAGGGGAGGCTGCCTCTTATGTCTTTTTTAGCTTAAGCAGACCTCAACTACAAACCGTTAATGTGTGAAATTACTGTGATATAAACATTCCTTAGTGCAGTCCTAAAGATGAAGATTCTGAAATGTCGGGCAAACAGGGATTTTGCCAGTATGTAAATTTATCTGCTGCCCTAGTTGAAAGTTTGAGTCGAGACTCAATGAAAGATGGATCTTTCTGATGTTTCCCGCTTTTTTTTTTCTTGATTCCTTACTACATAACGTGTCCTACATCAAGTTATCTCACAGTGTGATTATACTGCAACATATTTATGTCGATTTACGGAGATATTGCTCCATCTTTCCTGGATGTCATTTTTTCAGAAATGAGACGAAAGTCACTGTGCAACTGTTAATGATGCCGCACAATACACACGGGCATAGCTGGATAGGTCCTGTACTTGGAGCTCTGCAAACCTCAAAATTTATGCTGTCTTTTGGCGAATCGGTATTAGACTGTTATAAAAGAGTGAAATGTTGATTTAGCACATCAGAAAGCCACCACAAATTTGTTGGCGAAGGTCAAACTATGCCTTCAGCCACCTGTACAGCAGAGTCAAATGCTTAGCATGTACTTCAGGGTTAGTATTCAAAGTGTTCTACTTTTAGCCTTGAGGTGGCAAAATGGGAATTTTATTGGCACGCATCCGCATGGACCACATACGGTTAACGCAGACGTTCAACTTTAAAAGTCGACGAAGACGTTCAACTCCAAAAGAATTTATTCCAGCTAATGGTGAAGTGTATCAGTGGATTGGAAATCAGCTAACGTTGGACATTTAGTAAATCCAAGAACTAGTACTTGCAGCATTTCAAGTACTGTATTAGTAGAAGAATTTTCAGCACATGTTGAGGTGCTTAATTCTATCGTCAACGTGTTCCCTATCTGTGCAAGAGAAATGTGAAAACCCTTAAAAATCTTTGTTTTTTGAATTTCCAATGATGACATATTTATTGAGTATTTATTTTTACAAATACTGTTCTCTGTCTCCTCAGGCAACTTCTGAACGATTTTTCTCTAACATCACTGCGCGTTAAAGCACTTCGTTCTTTCATTCATTTTTTTCCATTCCGTGAAAGTGAGTGAGTTCTTGAAGACTCTAGTTTCAGATTAAAGAGCCGTCATCTTTTTTTCATTGACATGTCAGATGGCCATTGAGAGTGGTTTTCCAGGGAATCACAACCGCAATTATGGACCTCGCCAGTCGTTGACCGGTATGATTGTAAGAGAGAGGGCCGCCTTTTGACTAAGTATCATCCAGTGAGACCAGCAACAATCATTATAATTACACAACACCGAACATGTAACCAAATCTTTTCATTTCTAAAACTGAGAAATAGGCAAAAAATTGGCCAGAACTACGAGTCGATGTGACGATGACGAATCACACCCACAAAAAACTGCCATGGATACTCAGTTCAATTATCACTGTTACTAAAAGGGCTGTGGCTTGAAGCTCTAATAACAATAAAATTTTTTTACGATCTCGTGAGAAGATTTTGATAATCGAAATTGAATAACCTATCATTCATCCTAAGGTTAAGTTCAAAGCCGCTTTTCGAAACTCGCGTTCATCTTTTTTTAGGCCGTTGACTCAAGAAACGAACTTTTGTTGAGATAGAGCTTTGACTCGTGCCGGCAAACTGTTTTATCGGGAGCTTCTGTTGCAGCTGGTGCTCAAACAACAGGTAAAGTGATGTTTTTTTGAGAAGCCGCCTATGGAGAATGTTTGTTCGAGTGGGCCCAGGTCTAAAGGGAAAAGGACGTAGACTTTTTGAGGGTGATCATCTAAGAAATTATTTTCCAAAAACCTAATAGGAAACTAGATTTCTACCAAAAACTTCGATAATGTTCTACGAAATGGCTCATGGGACCAAATATGGCAAAGGTAACCTCTGTGGTAAGCATTCATTGTTACCTAAAAATGAGACGAAGCTATTTCAAGATTTAGAAAGAAACAGTTCGGATATATAACGGCATTCATGAAGATAACAGGGTGTTTGTAGATAGTAGAATAATCGCACGAGAATCTGAAGACATATTTGGATAACGAAAAGAAGGTGACAAACAGACAGAAATAAGTTTTTCCAGTCTGCGCATTGAGAAGACTGTGGCCATGAAAAACGCTAATTCATTTGAGTTTTTGCACATCTTATTCTGGCCAATTTTCCTATGGATATAGCTTCTCTTCTTTAAATTAAGGCGATTAGTATCATAATTGCTTCATGATATTAGGCCTAGGAATGAAAATGTTGTACACAGAATATAAATCAGTGAGGCGTTCGCACATGTTTTCAAATTTTATAGATGCCGCAACCTTAAAAGTAGCCTCTGAAATGTTCAGTTTAGACTGAAGAAACTTCTCCAGCTCTTTATATAGCAGATTTTCTCACTTCACTCATGAGAGCGTGGGTAGCGCGGCGCAGTGCTGTCGGTTATTACGAGCGAAAAGCTGATTCGGTTGTGAACCTAGTCGCCAAGCTTCTCACCTCTCGGTGGTCGCGTGATCGATCAAAGCCTTGCTTGTAATCAATTAATTAACTTTAGCCATTGCTGGAACTCTTGCCAACTTCAGAACTTCAGGAGGAATTGAATTAACCTTCACCTAACGACATTTGTAAGGAAGATGATGATATCGAGCAGTAGGTGACCCCGCACGCAAAAGTCTCAAGGCAGTCGTACAATATAGGTGCAGGGAGATCCGAGTGCTGGAATCCGCATAATCAATGTGAGGTTGCACGAATAAAATATTATAACCAGACTTTGCCGTCTATCTCAAAGGTCTTTCTAGATTATTTCAGTTGGGTTTCGTGATTTTCACACAGCAATCGCATTCTCTTCCAGGGTACGAAAAACTTAAACAAAAGTAGCAATATATGATAAGATTCCGTTCTACAAGGACACCAGAATAGTCCAAAGTCAATGTAATGGTGGGCATACGACTTCAATCAAAAAGGTTAAGTTCCCCTCCTATCGCTGGTTGATCATCCGCAGCAACTGGATTGATATAAGCCACGATTTCTTGTCATGGGTTCAGCAGAGTTTCAACAGGCTTGACGAAAAAAGTTACTGACTCGCAACAATCTAGTTATTTCTTTCTATTCTTGAAAGATTCGTTCCGAAGAGGATCTCATCAGTAACGTAGTCGAGTTCTGTTTCTGGAGTGCGATGTACCTGCAAAGACTTCAGTTATGCGACACGATTTAGGTTATGACTTTTCGATCAGTCGCATTTATTGCGATTATTCACTTGTATTTTAAACACTTTGAAATGCATTTTCCAGTGTCAACCGATATTATTTCGATGTCAGCCAACTACTTCTATCCGCTTTTGTTTGAAAAGCACGTTTCAACTTTCATCCCTCCAGGTAGCTTTACAAGCTCACGCTTTTCATAAAAAATATTTCAAGGCCTTATTGAAACTGTGAAAAAACATGAACCACTTTGAGCCATTGACCACCATCGACAGCCTTTACTATCTGTCACCGTATGCATTATTTTCAGAAGGAAACTCAAAAAACTTTTGTCATAGTGGCAGAAGCTCTGAAAAAATGGTGACCTTCTGGGATTAGTAGGCGATGTACATTTTTCATTGTTCATAGCAGATAAAATGTGTGTCTTTGATTACTAGCCAGTCATAACAAAGCAACTGTCGCAACTCGAGAACTAGCACTTGTCAACGACGTGTAGAGGATGAGCGATCATCTTGTCGAAAGATTGATGTCGTCTTCTAATGAGGCAGTTTTTACTTTACAACATTATTTATTATTGTTATACCGAAACATTTTCTTCGTTAAATGTTCAATAATCGTCAATCATCTTCTATGAGAGAACCTTGCATTATCTTGAATATCACTAGAGGCTGGTCAAGTTTTTTTCTTTGAAATCTTGTCGTAGCTGTGCAAGAGTGTTCCCAGTTCTTTACAACGGGCAGATATCGCCCTTTGTGGATCAAAGACAGCTTTTCAGACAACATCTTTCCAATTACCTCTGTCTCTGAAGTAACGGAAGGTTTCGCTCATCCGGTTCAATTCTACTTAGCTACCCTTCCTCAACACTTCTTGTTGTAAATAATCTTTCAGTTACGAATCAATTAACGTAGCCTGTATTGTGCATGTTCCCTGCCATGTACGGCGGCAATTGATTTCAAAACATTTCGTCAGAAATGTGACAGTCATTCTACATAACTGAATAATCGTGAGTGGCGCTTTAACCTGATGGGGCTTGCTCGTTACGTTATGTACATTGCACAAGAGATCATAGTTTTCTTTCTTGGATTGCCGTTGGAAAGTCTGATCATTTGGTTGGCGTGCACAGCACTTGACATTTCTTGGGATATTGTTAAGAATTGAATACTGGTTTTGCAACCCGCATCAATAAACAACAATTCGTGTGACAACGATACAGGCCAAGAAAGCTGGATTGTTTTTCCAGCCATTAAACATATCAAATTTATCCACCAAAAGTAAAATTCTTTGTTGTTCAATGAATTCAAATTGCGATCACAATGATTTTCAGTGCCTAAAAGGTCTCCCTTGTGCCCTTTTTTAACGCTTGGTAATGAAAAAGCTCAGGCGAGTTTCATAACAGATGCACGAGGCAAAAATCGAAGTTTGCCATTTATCTGTATCATGTAATCGTCATACTACGTACTTTTTGTTTAGTACCGATTTGGTATATCAGATCTTTGATTTTCTGACACTGTGATAAATTTCAGTGAAAGCAAACCTCTATTGAATATATACGGGAATACCACATTTTATGTTGCAAGCGGAAAGACTGGGCTTGTATGGAGATGGTCGTAGAATTCTAATGTGAACGAAATGTAGCAGTCATAGTTCATTGAATAAACAGTTTTCTGGTCTAGGCGAAGATAAACGCAGACATGACAACCTCAAGAAGGAGGGCAGCAAGGCAAAGAGATAAAAAAAAACTCATTGACAGTCTCTACTTGTGAAGGTTCGCCACTCAAGTATTTGCCATTACACCAAAATAAAAAAGTTTTACGCTATTACAAGTTGGTCAGCTTAATTTTCATGAACGAATACGGCAAATACCACAGACTCTGCTCTGTGGTGTATCGTCAATTGATTATTCGTGAAGCTATTAAGAGCAAATGGATCTCAAATTATCGACAGAAGTTGAACAGTTTAGGTTTGTGTATTTTTATTTGCTCTTCACACTCTACCCAAAAGGAGGATATCAGTACCCACTAGTTTCAATATTCACATTACGACGACGGTGGGGTGAAATGAGCTATCACATCTTTTCAGTAAAGACCGTATTGTATAAAAATTATGATGCTGCGAAAGTTTCCTTATTCAGCAATTACCATTTTGTTAACAGACGATTTACTTAGTAGAATACAGAGAATATAATATGGGCAGATGCAATGGCTTACGATCAGGCGGTTTCGCCTTTTTCAAAGCGTGGAAGAGTCAAACTGATATGAAATCCACTCAGTCAAACGATCATGAGGTTTTTTGTATTCGTCAAATGAGTAAGTTTGGTGAGCATCAATGGATGATTGGCGACGTTAATTGCGCTCGTTTGAGTCAACCGTTGATTGACTGAATAGGGATGACAGGTGGCTGGTAACCGTAATTAAGCCCCACGAGAGCCATTATCGTAGTGTTGTAGCTCACATACCCTATTCAAGTCTTTTTCCAAAGTATGACCTTTCTTCTAATATAGCATTATATCATCAATGCGACGAAAGCCGATAGCCCAACCACCATAGTTCCGTCATCACTTCACCTAAAAGCACTTTTGAAGACAAGTTTTTGATAAATTTTCTTATCTGTGTATATGTATTCATAAACTACAAGACTGGATATGTAGATTCAGTAAGCCTACTTATGGCTTGAAAAACTGAAAACAAAGGTACCTGTCTGAGAAACTCTTCTGAGCCCTTCCGTTTGATATATCAATGGTTTACGTAGATTTCGGCGCTCACTCTCGCTTTAAGCAAACCTTGGATTACCTTATATCGAAGTTTTAAAACAAAATTTCTAGTGACAATCGATCAAAGAGCGGTATCCATATCATTAATGACAGCCGCATGCCATCGACTGTAAGAAGTCTCCGACAACATTTCATGTTATCTGGACTTAACATGCTGTCTCTTCTTCTTGCTAAATAGAGTACACTGGTGGAGTGTGTGCCTCTGATGAGGCGCACGCGATCGGCAACACCTACGTAAGCCACTGACTACCAAACCGAAGAGATTAATACAGCCTCTCAGTATATTTTGAGATTCTAATGAAGTTTTTGATAACTCGATTAAAATCAGATGTGCATTTTCCAGGCAGATTGTTGAATGTTAGCAAAAATTCACAGTTCAGAGATTGGCACCACACCACGCTCTTTGTCATTTCACAAATTTCCAAGTTTGCTACGTGTTGTGAATATATTTCTCTTAGTTTTGTTTTCCGAATACACTTCACTATTTTAGTATTGGCTCATGGTTGATTCTAGACAGATCGTTTATGATTTGAATAGTATGAGTGATGACTTCTTTCCTTTTGCTTGTTGACGAACTTGACTTGCGTCTTTTAACTCTATCGAAAATCCTCTGCTACGCTGTATCTCAAAAAAGCTCTTCCTTCAGGAAAAAAGCGGAAGCTTGGTCGCGATGATGTGTTTTCATAGCTCACTTGGATTAGTTAAGTGGTTGTTTTCGTAGATGTGATCATTTCTAATAACAAACATAATCATTTGAAAAAAAGAAATTGATAAATAGAGTACATTATGATTAGTTGAATCAACGAAACAAACTGATCGAGAGGTCCAATTGATGGTTGTTAAGTGCAAGGTATTCCGTTCATTTGCTACTAGGTTAACCAACCTACTGATACTGACAGCACCTGTAGGGTTTCCTGGACCTAGTTCGCAATTGAATTAGGAACGGTCTGTGGTCCCTCGCTCATAAAACTGTATTGTACTGAGCTATGCATTTCAATCAACAACACGCATTTATTGGAATCCAAATTGTATGAGCAAGATGCTTCAATGATCGCTGAGGTTTCTATTTAACAAGAAATCCTTTTTCATATGAGCTAAAGCTTTGTGAAGAGCTGCATGCCGGTTGGTTCGAGCTAGTGGTATTGCTTTTTCGTCATTGAAATTTTGAAAGATAATTTCTATCAACTTCAACCAGCATTTGGTTCTGAAACAATTCAAATGTTATGCTCTGCTGTAGCATATTCTTCTCATTTTTTGTCCAGCCAGATAAAGGCAATATTTGTTGTGCGGAATTTTTCGAGACATTCTGATTTGCTTGTGCAGAAAGCCGACGTTTTAATTCATCTCTCATTTGTGTCACACTACTGAAGTATCGCAGAGTAATAGTACGCACGACCTTCGCATAAGCATGAATCGGGTTTTGGTTCGTAAAAATGCGAGCTCGTTCACAGTCATCCGTTACCATTTTCCAATACTGATAAAATATAAGTGAAGTTCACTAATCCACGGCAAACAAAATCTCAAGAAGTTGAGTACTATGCAGCATACTTAAATCATCTAAGGAACATTATCTGTTGAACTTTCGTAAATGGGTAAAATAGGTTCTGCTTCACTTACGTTGATTGCTTCTCCAATAACCAAACACCATTGAAATGAGGTTTACGCAAAGCCAATAAATTCACTTCAAACTACTTAGTGTTTCTGTTAGAGATTTGTTAGGAGTAGTCTAATGTAACATCATGAAAGCAAAAGTAGATAACAGAAAAGTTCACCCTCGCTCTATCATTGCTTTTGTAATATCACGCCCTGAGCGATACAGGCATTGGCGAGTTCAAAGACAGCATGGACAGTTTATTATCTGATAACACATTTAAACCTTTCATGAGGTCTGTTATGGTACCATAGTTAAGGTGATGGCATGGTACAAAGCTGGAAGTACGTTTAGGCCCTTTGGCTTCTTCAGTGGCGCGGTGCCTTTCGTTTGAGCCAATCCCTCGTATAGGGACGTACCCTCTTCACATGAAAAAAGCGACGATGAAAATTTTACAATGCACGTCGATGGACACCTTACTGTAAGGATAACAAATCATTGGATGTCTAGTGCAAGATCACCCGGTTGTAGTAATTGGCAATAGAATGGATCTGGCCGTTAAATATAATCATACCTCTATAATCTATTGTTTTTTGAGACCTTGAATGAAGCAATAACATACTCTGAGTCTTACATGGGGTGTGAAGCAAGAGGTTTTTTTTTTTGTTTTGAGTGAGGCCTCAAAAATCGTCGTGTACGAAGTTATATAAGTTTCTATAAACACTACTTTTTTCTAAAAGGTGGCAGTCAAAAACGAATGCACTATGGAAAGGATAATGAGAAGACGTACTTTTTATGTCAAGAACTGGAATTCTGTGAAGACGATAGGGAATCAAAAACTCTATCTCACATGGGGTTATGGAGCGTGTGTAGCAGAGTGGCTGTCTGCATCTGTAATCACATTTCAGCTGTCGACAGATTCTGCCATTTAATCTGTTGGGTACAAAAAATCGTTATAACCTTCCTTTGAGCGCGCAACGAAGTGGTTTTGTAAGTGCTCTGCAACAGCTAGATGATTGTTGCTTTGGTACTCTCGCCATAAGCAAATCAAGCCTCTACCTTCTTGAGGTCATAAGAATGGCGCCAAAGCACAGAAGATGATAAAAACATGACTTGATAGGCCGGTAGATCTCCGAATGTCACTCTAGTAGATGAAGGATAAGGAGTAGGGTTTTCCGCGTTGGTTGGTCTCTGAGAGATATCAGTCTTCGATTTTTGGCTTTGTTCGGCATGATTTAATGCATATTTAGCCAAATGACTCGCCGTGGCCTACCGCTGTCATCGCGTCAGTGACTGGTCCAATAAATCTAACGATTCTGGATGGATTGATGGCTTGGTGAGCTATGAGCGAGAGATCGGACCTCTGACCTCGTGTACGACCAGAGCACCTCTAACCACTGCGCTATGTGACTCACTCTAGTGGATACGCTGTAAATAACTGCTATTGTCTTGTCAATAGAGTTGAACGCATATTATATTTTGTAGGAGTTGATCAGGGCCGAATGATTTACGTTTTCTTCTGCAGAGCCAAAATACGAAAAAGAGGTAAGTGTTTCCAAGTCTGTGAAGGTCACTCGATGAGGAACATTCACCCGTTGTCAAGAGCATATTAAATGAGTAGAGACATGATAATCAGATTTATTCATGGGTAGTTCAATTGAACAAATATGATGCTTTTCTTGATATTCGTTTGAGCATATTGTGCTGATTGCTTTGTGATTAGAAATTTTGATGATTCCTATTCTATTCACTCGATGATTATTAGGGAAATACGGTAGGTAGCAGGTGACAGGTGACAAATGACAGATGACCAAAGTAACGCTATATTCATTACGTTACGTGGGAAAAAAAATGACATTAAGATTAATCATACTTGCCTTCAATATCTAGTACCAGTATTTATGCAAAGATGAAGTGGTAACTCGAGTAATGAGATGATGGACCATCAAAAAGTAGCTAAGGTTTTTTTCTAGTGTATAGCTCCATCTCCTACTTTCTTTACTTTCCTGCCTTACTTTTGATTTTCTCTTCACCTTTTTTTATGTGCTCCTCTTGGCTGAGTTTGGACTGATTTAATTAAAACCAAAGAGATAAATCTTATTTTCTATTCATTTCAACGAGATCACCAGAATTTGCTAACGAAATTGAGCGAAATTAACATATACATTCTAATGTGATATTTATCTGCCAAAGAAGCCTTAGAAAAGGAAATCACTTGCTTGTCATTCGCTGTCAAAGCTTACAAAGGCCGGGACCATATCTTTCAAATAAGAAAAAACTTGTAGACCTAAACTTGTCAACAAGCCCGAAAGCGTAATAACTGCAGATGTAGTGAAATAAACACACATGCTTGCTGGTTCTACTGCACGCCTGGCCAACCAAATCTCCGTACAAAGTTGGCAAATTAATTTAGTACAATTCTGAAAGCCCATAATAGATTTACAAGAACTGGCTACACTCTGTGATGAGCGCTTCGGAAGTACTGCTTCAAGCAGAATCTACTCGCAGAATTTTCTGTCTCATTCATGACAAACACAAAGTCCTAACGTGTCAAAGGTACATTCACGCAAGCCCAAAGTCCCTGAACGAGAGAAAGGATAAAGCAAATAGACTGAAAGATGGTGTGAGATTTTCACATTATCTGGTATCATGTAAGTAAATCTGCTCACGAATCCTCTGTAGAAGATCCATTGATTCAAGCAAGAAGAATAAGGCACGACGTCATTGGCCTGCCTGAGACGAAAAGGCGACATCTTTCTCACGCTGTTTATGACACCGGAGAAGAACAGTTTCTTGGAACATGTGATATTAGAGGTGTCGGCGGCGTTGGCGTATTCGTCAAATGGAATTTGACCGTGAACATTGATTCGTTTGAACAACTAACACCCGTATCGGACGATTAAAAGGTTGAAAAGATGTGGTTCTATGCTGGCTTTGACCAACTTCGATGCTTACGCACCAACACCAAGCCATGACGAAAATGAAGTCGAAGCGTTATATATGGACCTCGAAGAATTCTTAAGGGAGATCATACATTCTTCATAGTCATTGTTGGAGATGTTTACGCAAAAATTGGAACTAGAAGAACTCCTGAGGAAAGTCACATTGAGACCCACGAACTAGAATGGAATGAACAGGGTGAGAGGCTATCTGAGTTTATCATGACGACCCAAACCATCCGTGGCAACTCACAATTCGAAAAACCTTTTTCTCAGCGATGGACGTGGGAGTCTCCTAATGGACGGTACCATAACGAAATAGATCACATCTTAGTAAATCGAAGGTTTTGCCTGACCGATGTCGCTGTTGTTCCCAAGTTCTTCATGGGATCAGACCATCGCCTCCTTCGCGCAACGTTCCGTTTTTCGAGGAGAGGAGAGAAAGCCGCTAAATCCAAACAACAAAGTCCCAGAACTACCATAAACTGGGATGTATTCGAATCATTAGTCGGCTCTTGGGAAGATACCGTTGTCGGCAACGACGAAGAATACGATCGACTCGTTGAATATCTTCACGTTAGCGCTATGAAAGCCGAGAGTCCTAAGATCACGAAGAGACGCTTGTCTCCGCAGACACTCGAGCTGGTACTTCAACGTGGAATCGCACGAGTTACAGGCAACCAAAACCTCACGTCCGATCTTACGAAACGCTGCAGAGAAGTGATCAAAGAAGACCTCAAAGATAGACGAGCAGCAGTTATGGCAGCAGCTGCAGAAGCTGGGTAGAGCATTCGCAAAGCCCAGCGAGTCTTCGCCAACTATAAGACTTAAATGATTGCACTCCGATACCGTGACGGGACACTTACAGCTTCGAGAAGGGCTTGGAGAAGATCATCCACCAACACTACTCGGATCTCTTCGCTTGCCATGTCATCTTACCGTCATATAAATTGAAAGAGGACGAATATGACGTTCCACCGGTAATCCCTTCCAAAATCCGACATGCTATATCGCCGGTGAAGAACAGAACAACACCCGGTCCAGACAGGATTAGACCAGAACACATGAAGAACCTTCCGCCAGTTCTCATCAACACCGTGGCTCGGCTCTACACTCGCTACATGTCAGAATGCAAGGTCTCTATTCAGTGGAAAACCAGCAAGACCGTATTGTTGTTCAAAAAGGGAGACCTTCACGACATGGACAACTATCGCCCAATGTGCTTGCTGTCCGTTGTCTATAAACCCTTTACTCGAATCATCCTAAACAGGATTGACAGAGCACTGGACGAAGGACAGCCATGCGAACAAGCAGGGTTCCGAAAAGGGTTTAGTATCATGGATCACATCCACACGATTACAAGACTCATCGAAGTTTCACGAAAATACAAGCAACAACTCTGTCTCACTTTCATCGATCTGAAGAAAGCCTTCGATTCAGTGGAAATAGAAGCGGTTATAGAGGCTCTGGATAACCAGGGCGTCCCTGCTCGGTACATAATGATTATTTGTGAGCTTTATAAAGATTTCACGACCAAAATATCTCCATTCTACAACAATATCATCATTGACGTAAGAAGAGGGGTTCGACAAGGCGATACAATTTCGCCAAAACTATTCACTGCCACCCTACAAAACGTCATCCGAACATTAGAATGGGACGATGTGGAAGTGAAAATTGACGGTTGACAGTCAAACCCTCTCAGCTTTGCTGACGGTATGGTTCTCATAACATCAAACATCAGTCAAGCGGAACGAATTTTGACCGATTTCGATAACGCCTGTGGAAAGATTGGTCTTCAACTAAATCTAACAAAAACAATGTTCATGAGGAACGGATGGGTTTTGAACACCCCATTCACGCTCAACGGTACGACAATCTCCAGATGCACCAGTTACGTTTATCTAGGTCGTAAAATCAACATGATGAACAATCTAGCTCCGGAGTTTAGCAGGAGGAAAAGAGCGGTTTGGGGAACGTTTAAGATCATTGAAGATGTAGTGAAAAGGACAAAGAACATCCGACTCCGTACCCACCTTTTCAACTCGACATTTATTCTTGCCCTAACGTATGCAGCAGAAACCTGGTCGCTACGTAAGCAGGATGAAAGATCACTTGGAGTTATCGAAAGCGCAGTCGAAAGGTCGATGCTGGGAGTATCCCTTATCTCGCAAATGAGAGAAAGGATCCGAAGTTCCGACCTACGTCAACGATCGAAAATCAGAGACGCCGTTCTATACGCCAGGATATCGAAAATAACGTGGGCCGGACACGTGATGCGCTTCAACGACAACCGTTTGATGAGAGCCGTTAGCGATTGGATTTCTCGGGACATCAAGCGCTCTAAAGAAAGATCACTGACCCTTTGCTCCGATTTCTTCACGAAAGCGATGGAAGAAAGATATGATGCTCAGCGATTTCCTAGAGCAAGGAGGACCCACTGGGCTACTCTTGCACGCGATAGGGAAAATTGGAAAAGTTGCTGGTACCCGCTCGAGTCACTCGACTATCAACGGGTCGACAGGTGATACAGGTGATAGTGCAAGACACGTCTTTTAGTTTTTCAGCCTCAACATTCGCAAGGTGCTCTTCGTTTCAGCCAATCCCTTTTAGAAGAGATCTCCCTGTATATTAAAGAATTGACGGTGAACAACTAAGGGAGTATAAGTTGTCCCTCGTTGATTCCTATGTACGTGGAGGAAAGGGGGCGGAGCGGTGTCCCTCAGGAGGGGTTGGTTGAAACGAAAGGCCCCGTTCAACCTATGAGGCCAAACCTCATGAATGGCTCAAAAATGCTGTCAGATTATCTGCCCTTATGATTGTAATCATTTCATCAGTCACCACGAGTATGGTGTTTGTTCAATTGCATTGCAGCTAATGAGACATTTAAATCTTTCCAAAGTCATGTGGTTGATACCAGTCTTTTCTGGAAACAATTTGCTTCCTGTAACTCAAGTAGAAATGTTCTACTCCGACTAGCCAAAACTCCAGAGAAAAAAGGGTGAACCAGAATTTAGCGAAATCCATAAAGAAAACGGAATGCACAGGCAGTACCCCAACCCAAGTGTAAAAAGATCGCAGGTCCTTAATGATGATGGATGCAAGAAAGCGAATCAAATGCAAAAAGTTCTGGAAACTCTACAGTACATGTGATAATTTCAAGAAATTTGTCCATATAACAGTGTCTGAACTCATGGAACCCTGCGGTATATAGGACGATCAGACCAATATTTTCTCCGGGGTTGGCGATTTGTTAGCGAACTTGTTAAATTTGGTAAGAATATTCACATTATCTCTCATTTTTTATTATTTGAGCCGACATGCCATGGGTCTGTTAAATGGGCCGACTTATAGAGCCTGACACACGTGCTTCGACCTTGACGGTCTCGTCAGTCGTGCAGTTACCCTCCATCTTTAATTTTGCTTGGCTTACAGTGTAAAATGTTCGTCGTCGCCTGCTCTTAGTATAGGGACTGAGCGCCCCGAGAGAATTGGCTCAAGGCAAGGGGTAACTGCACGTCAAGACCGTCAAAATCAACTGACGAGAACGTCAAGGTCGAAACAGGAGTATCGGGTTCTATAAATCAGCCCGTTTAACAGACCACATATCATATCAGCTCGAACAATAAAAACGGGATATATTGAAATTTGAGCGTGATCTTAGGAAAACAGTCGAAACGAAAGGTATTCACATTATAGTTTCTCTTATGGTTTAGCTAATATACGTGATTGATAAGTCAAAATTTTCGGCGTACACTGCGACGATTTCGCCTTCTTTAAGCAGAATGAATCTTATTTATCCGCTTTGCCAATATCTGAACCATATAAGAAACTATTCTTGATTGGTAATGCTGAGGTCAAATGAAAGTCGGTTAAGAATAATTACATGTTTTTTGGGAAAATCAGCAAAGTCATACATGGGCCAGATGTGTATCTCTACCTCTATTCACTTTACAATACTGCGAATTATGCAAATGGGGAAGTGGGAGATCCAAAATCGTCAACAATTTTTGAAATACCAACGATTACTCTGGCGCCAGTTAGTTTGCGACCTGTTCTATGACCGTCTAGAGCACATCACAAAACTGCATACTATGACCTATTGAGAAATGGTGATTGTGTGAGTTTGGGTATAGTTTGCTTAGTTTTTTTTGGTTAAAGAAAACATCGGTGAAACAGCTAGACGGCTCTGTATGCACGGACGAACTACTCGGAAAGCTTAAAGCTGAACTGAACAGTCCACTAAGTGGGCATATGGCATATAGGCATAATGTACAGATTTCTAGCAGATGAATCTGTCCTCCCACACAAGATGAAAGCCTCACGACATAAGATTCTCGAAACATCATCGGTGAATTTATGAATACAAGTATGAACTGCAGAGAAGAACACCTCGCTATCACTCGTATTTTGAAACAATATATGAGGTCGCCATTTTTATGTGAGAGTACTTTGGCAGTCCAGGTGAACCCTATACGGTTGGTTTCCATGTGGAAGTTAAGTGAAAGATTCATAAAAAGCGAAATGTGTGCAAAAGTTGTGTCTCTCACGCGAATCAAATATTCGCCAGTTTTCTTGTTGTGGTATTCGGCCGACTAGATTGTAAACATGCTAATCTCTGTAGACTCTGAAGAAGGCAAAATCCACCAAAACTCTGATTATTCAAAAACATTTTATGGTGGTTAATGTTTTGGTTTTGCTTTCAGAAAACCCGTGTGCTATAAAGTGAGTCAGTTAGATAGAGCATGTTACACTATTATTATCAACGCTGAACAGTCTGCTTATTTGTGTGAAATAAAGAATGAAATTGAGCATTTGGCCTAACCGTTCAGATTATGTGATTTCTCAATCACATTAATATGGTGAACAAAGGAGCATTTTTCCGTTAAACGGCACGAGTCAAAAGCCGATCGCTTTCGCTGTACAACACGATTCATAAGAGTTTACTAACCGTTCAAAAGCTTAAGTCTTTGGCTAAAGCTTTACGCAGCCGATTTTTTGAGAAGATCCCTTTATAAAGCTGCAAAATTCAAAATAAAGCTATATTTCACATCGGCCACGCAATTCGACTGTTATTTCGCTGAAAGCGCGAAGAGCACAAGAATGTGTAGAGAAATTCCTCTAGTATCAGCGTCAAAGGTTTGATGTGGAGTTTCTTTCAAAGCGGAGAGACAATTCCTAAATAAATAACAAAGATCGCACTTTCTTATGGCCTGCGAAAGGGCATATCGATCGACGGAATTGTTTAAACGTGCCATCCACCGTGAGCCCCGTTTCCACCCCATAAAATAGTCAAAATCCCTTGCCGGCCTGAGTGAATTTGGTCTTATTTTATCTGCAGCATTGCAGAGAAACGGCCTTGTCGGAAAATACGCACAGCCTTGAAATTCTTAACTTTTACTCTGTCGAATAATTAGTGATAGTGTACAAAAATATCTCTGTCCGGCGAAAAATATGTGCGTGCGAGATAATTTTATTTTGCGCCAACTTCGCAGCGTTATGAAAAGGTCTTGTCGAAAACTAGATACCGAAGCTTCCAGCCAGAGATTCAAGCTTTCAAAAGATTGCTAACACTCCTATGAGAAGTTGTTGCCCACCGAAGGAGATCGGCTATTG
Organism: Parelaphostrongylus tenuis; assembly: GCA_019055375.1. NCBI lineage: Eukaryota > Metazoa > Nematoda > Chromadorea > Rhabditida > Metastrongylidae > Parelaphostrongylus > Parelaphostrongylus tenuis. The sequence goes on from JAHQIW010003503.1 coordinate 16,717, forward strand.
ATCTTGTGCTCCTTAACAAAATGATATCCAAAAAAATTCTTTTTCCGTGAGAGATCATGGTCTACTTAGTTAACAGTGTATCAACGAATCCTTGGATGTGCCATTGAGTTACATCTTTCATTAATATGTATTCACATTCGACACTTATTCGTGAATGAGGTGCCTTAATCTATGCGGGTTTTAACTTGCATGTCCATTCGGGTAAGACCTTCGATCTCTTTACTGGATAATTTATAAGAGATGATTTGTGTTCACTACGCACTAACTACCACGTTACTGAACTGATATGCTCAAACAATAGTGCAACAGTGGCACTGATGCCACATTTCGCTGGCACACTAGTATCACTTCACGTCACCCCTCCAAGCCCCTTTTTCCTTCCGATTTAGAAAAGCGATGCCAGATTTCTCTGTGATCGCCCAATACCTCAGATACAAGTGAGAATACTGCAGCTCGGATACCTCAGAACTACACGGAGGATCAACTCAGTTAACACTGAAGGACATTCATATCGAATACGAATTACGTCTAGCAGCAACTGGATCTATATACAAAACTTTGAAGACTTTTGATGATGATGGACACGAACGAACGAATCGAAAGCAAAATGTGCTGGGGCCCGCGTAGCAGATGTGATAATAAATTATGTGCAGTGGAAAAGGTGTACGAATAATTTCATTTGATCTTCAATACCGCCCAGACACTTTGGTGCCATTCCTTAAGATTTAACAACACAAATTATTACGTGCAATATCTGATGCTCGCTGTAGGACGCGAAAACAGAAGCGAATGAAGTGATTAAGAAAATGGATGATTGGACAGACTTCTTACGAAACAAGTGGCATAGTCAAGAATTATATAGTTCTCCGTTTTATTGTTAAATGTAGGAGAGTCATTGAGTTTATGCGCTCGTTGATAAGATCAAAAGACGTCTAAATGAGTAAATAACTAGAAATGACACTTCTCGCGTACATGACCTAAAAAATTTCCGAACAGCGTCACCTGTTTCATGTAGAGTCAACCTTTTTCCGCCTCACACGGACACTTCAGGTCCCATGTTTATCAGAAACCCGTTGCGTGCATAAATCAAATCGCATCTTTTCTAGCTCAAAATACCTACTTCTTCCATTTTTTGCTTACGGAGAACTAAGCAATCGAAAGAAGCGGTGGGGAGTGTGGCTAAATGATTACGGATGCTTGGAGCAGATTGATGAAAAATGATCATCCGCTGCTGAAAGTACTGGGACACGTTAAGTAAGAAAGAAGCTATAATACGGGTCAAATAAAGTAACAATTACAATTCATTTTAGTTAACCACTTTTATCGATGTTATGATGTTGCAAATCTACCCAATAATGTTAATTGATGTGCAAACCTTTGACGTCAGGCAAGAGTCGAACCCGCATTGCAGCTTTTCCGGAGGCTCGTTCTCAACCAATTTCCCTAACGACACCTGTTTCATTACCACTCTTCCTACGCTACAACGCATCAATCTGTCAGCAACCAGCCGTCAATGGTTTGGGCTGGAAACCATATTGACATGGATATCTGTTCCGATGAGAGACATTGAATATATGTGATCGATAAAAATCTGTATACCAAGTGATGTTGAGTAATGCTCAAGACTTTGATGTCAGAAGGGAGTCAAGCCCGCATTTTACCCTTTCTGAGAGCACGTGCTAAAAAATGCTGGCAATTTCATGTGGCCGCTACAAAAGTGTACGCAATGAGACCGGCATATGACATTTACATGACATTTAGATGACGAAACCCTTGTCATTCATAGAGGAAAGTTGCCGTCACTAAATCTTAGAAGCGTCGGCTTGTCGTGCGCCCGTAAACCACCCATTTAGCCACTCTATACGAAATCCTGCCACTGTGCTTGGTCAATTTTCTTTTTCAACCTTAGCATCGAAAACAAAGTCAGCATCATCATTTGCTACTCATCAATTTGCACAATCAATAAGAACGAGCTGGACGCGTCTTACAATGAATTACAGAAACATTCGCAACAAATTATCCTTCTACGAAACAAGAACGAAGACGGTCTCGTAGGACTCCTGAGCTGCGAAAGCCTCTTCCATGAAAACTCATTTTTTGATGAAAGGAACCTCTGAAACTCAAATTGCGATGGAAAGCTTGATTGTATAGCTCTACGGCTTAGGAAAGAAACCACAACCGTACCTTTAAGAAGTGGAGGTTACAATCCAAATGTAATTCACGCAAGCATGTGAGCTCATACGTGTAGCTCATACGTCAAGGACAAAGCGCATGATCGTCCTACCTCAAAAGGGCAATTGAAAGGATCTTTGTAAGAACTGGTCGATATGCTCGCTAAGTGATTTCCACAAATTACTCGCAAAGATAACACTTTTGAGCATGTAGGAGATCTTGAATAAAGCAAAGCCAGTTGAACAAGCAAGATTCCGTAAGAAATTCTGATGCGTGGCCCACATCAAGCCGTGTCTCCGACTATCCAACTTTGTCGCAAGTATCACCTGCCTCTTGTGCTAACCTTTAGCGAATATGAGAAAGAGTGTAACGACATTGGAATAAATACAATCCTACGAGCGTTTGCCTACCAAAGTGAAGACCCACCCTATGTGCGAAAATTAGTGGAGTGCTATCGAAATCACACCAATGAAACACATCTTTTCCCTCGACCCTTCAGCATACGGTTTGAAAAAGTGACTAGGCAAAGCCAAACAATTCAGCCAGAACTGCTCAGTACTGCAGTACAGTGAGTAAAGAATTCAGTTGCTTGGTACGAAGGGGGCTAATGTATTAATAGGGGATTTCTATTAAATCTTCGTTTCACAGATGACATTGCTATCCGAGGAGTACTAGTGAAGCGAGACGATGATCAATGAATTGAACGAAGAGGTGTAAAAAGCATAATAAGCATAAGCAGACCGAAGACATAGTTTTTGAGAAGTTCATGGTGTAATGACTGGATGGCTTCCTAATTGCGGTAATCAATTCGCACCTTGGACGTCGTTTACTAAACATGGAAAACAAGATGAATGTGGAATTAGACAGAAGCAGAAGGACACCATTTGCCGCATTTGGACCTTCTAAATAAACTAACGATCATAAAGCATCCAAAGCTCCGTGCTCATTCTTACGATTCAGCAGTTCTTCCAGCGCTCGGTTGAACAGCAGATCGGTTGAACAGCAGAAACGTAGGCTGATATTTCTTATTTCACGTTTGAAATAAATCTGTGCACCACAAATCGAACAGTTGGACATGCCTCTGTAGTTTAATAGATGCTCACAACGTCTACCCGCGCACCTCACGTTGCAAAAGCAGTCCTCTTTTTTTTCTGGATGCGAAAGTATATACGTCGATATAGAAAGAAAAGATTGGTCTGTCGCATATCATGAGAAACAGGTGATGGACAAAAGAAGAAGTCGAGGGCACTCCAGGATATGACAAAAGGCTTCTTAGACGATGAATGAACGTTTTCGTGACGCTTCAATGCTAGCAATGAACACAGGCCATCCAACGAAGTCTACTTTAATCTTAACCTCTGATTCGGCTTGATTTTCTTTGTCATTTTGAATTGACATTTGTTCGGTAAAAGTAGAGTTGCATGCATTAGATGGGTTTGAAGGCAGTTTGTTATATTGCGTCTGTCGTCATCAGGATCTTTTGAGTAGTTGACTGTAGATGGAGGATGAATCAACGAAGCGAATAATCATCAAGAATGGAAATCCTTTTTCCATCGCAGTATTTTTTCGGCTTTCAGTTATCGTCCACTAAGTTTCAAGGTCACCTCGCTCATCTTAGTTATTAGATGCTTATGAATGACTTGTGATATTTTGTTGTCTAACGTCCTACGCTTTTTACAAAGTTTTTTTTCCTATTGAAAACTCAAAATTTCATAATTTCTTTATTCGTAGCTGCTGTCTTTGTTCCGTGCCACCCGTTTTTCAATATATTTATGTCACTATCATTTTGATTTTCTTCGTTTATTAAGCCTGTCGCACAAAGTTGGTGGAAAATAATTTTTTTGACTAATATTACGAGGCGTTTCGTCTTTTTCAGAGCTGATATTCGAGTTCATTGCCCAAAATCGTTTGTCTTTGTTGTGCTCTTCGTGTACGTCGCCCATCAACTCCAATCTACTTCGATTCTAATGTTAACCACATTCATAAATAGAACATACAGATAAAAACAACAAAACTGTCAACTTGTCAGTTTCTATCTGGTTAACATCGCTTCCTTTTCGTAGACCGCTAGTGACGTATCCAGTTTTTAATTGTTCGCTAAAATTAGAACCATCGAAAATTAGCAAATTTTAATTAGAAAAAACTAGAAAATTAACATAGCTTTGTCTTGACTTTCTATGTAGTTCAGAGTCCAACTGAGATTCCAAGTCATACTCATATGTAAACATTTTTGCGGTGTGAATTCATATCGTTTACTATTCATACAATTAGAGACATTCTTTTTTGAATAAATTTGTTATAGTGCCTCGATTTTTCGTCATCACTATAGTTTTTCATGATTCTCTTTTTCTCTTTGACGAATCAGGTTCAAAACACATTCATAAATTCCTTTCGTTAGTTTTTCCTTTACTTATTACAATGGTACAGTATATTGAATGTTTGGCAATCGCTTTAGTAAATTGATTAGAAATCAGTCCTTGACCAAGTTTTTACACTAGATGGTGGAATCCACGATAATTTCATGAGCAACTGGTTTAGAAATTTTAACGTTGCCAATGGGTGATTCACTTAAATAGACTTATTACGCTTTTTAGTTTGTTACGCTGTTTCTTTTTTGAATTTGAAGACGAGAAGTTAACAAATGTGAGGAAAATAAGCTTCAGACTTTAAAGAAAAGCGAAGTCATATGATTTTACAGTGTACATCCAAGAGTATTGAGTGTTATGCAAAGCACTCGACCTCAAGCAAGAGTTAAACCCGCTTTTAACCCATAGAGTCGTCCTCGGTCTGCATAGAACCCGGGTTCGACTCCCGCCTGAGGTCGAATGATTGCATGTCGATCAATACTCTAAGATGAACATTTATAACACCGAAAACACTGCTCAAAAGGAATAAAAATAAAGAATTCAAGTAATTTACTATATTTGCCAGGTTATTAATGTCACTCGTGATCATCACTGTTATATTTGACAAAGTGGCACAAAAAGACAGACTAAAGTAAATTATTACATGATCATTTTCGTACAACTTAACTAATAGGAGATTTGATTATACATTTCGCACCATAGACGCAAAAGATAATTCAAAAAACTTCCATCACCTTCCAACGGGTGCTTTAAGAAAAGGTTTTGGAAAATATTGATAATCTGTGAAGAAAACAGTTGCTTCGTGAAGAGATTTGTACCATTCGGATGCTAGAAGTCATCATAGCCAAGTTCCTTCGCTTCATAATGGGTTGTATTGATGGGATAGAATTTATTCAAAATCCTTGAGATCAGAACTGTGACGATTAGGTGGTCAATACAACTGCTTTTAACCACTATTCACCATTATATCATCTCAGGAATATAATGCAACGGATAACTAAAATTTAAAATGAATAGCATGAACGATATGTTTTTCTCTATCTGTCAGAACAAACTTAACTGCAAGTGAAGACTGGAAAGGAATGTGACAAAAAATCAGAAAAGTTGGTCTTTTCTGTACCCCTTAAATAAAAGCTGTATCCTTTAGATTCGGGCACGGTTTCGAAACGTATGGAAACTGTGGTGGAGTCCACTTGAATGCTGAGTGATTTGCTTTGTTCTAAGTGATGCAATAGATCCCGAAAGGGTAAAAATAGCTTCCACCTTCTTAATACTGTGAATCGTTGGAATCGTGTTTTTTTTTATTTTGATTGGAAGCTCAACAGTTCGAAAACGGTTCGAAGAAAAAGAGTACTTGAGATATACAAGTTAGATTGTAAATTCACGACAGGAGGAAATAATTTAAACGCATACTTTGGAAAAAAGTTGAATTTTTCAAGTGTAAGTATACGCAATATAGCTTATATAGCTAATTTTATTAATGTAATTAAGTGGAGCACTATCAAAATATTTACATGTCTACCAATAAATACAAATTCCTGTACTTTGCTACTATATGCTTTTGCTCATATGGAACTTTATGTTTTTTTTCTTCCCGTTCCCCCCAGTTCACATCTCAATCATCTAAGCAATTGCGTAAACAAAAGTCTTAATGATTCATTGAAAATCGCTTTCATCGCGTCTCAGTCAAATAGTTATAGACAAGATTTCGTCATTTTTTTCTGTAAAATTACACTACGATTAAATCTCGAGTCAATTTAATATTTTGTAGACCTATATAATCCCATAGAACGCTCTGATAAAGTTTATTTTATACGTTTGTCAAGTCCCGAACCGGCAGATAGTCTGCGCTGTTTAACGAAGAGTCATCGTCGTCCCGACTTTTTTTTCGAACGGCGAACGGGCTATTGCCTTCGTTAGTGAATATTCAAATCAATGTGCGCTGTTCTGTTCTGTATCAAAATCTGATTCACTTGTCAAGTTATGAGAAAAAGATTAGGATTAGAAGAAATTAAAATTTCCCCACAAAGCCTCATAAAGGCTGATGCAGAGTGTACGTCGGAAATCTCACTGGAACAAAGAATTTCCAAGTCAGTAAATTATGGAAATTATCCAACGCTCATCTCTCAACACTCCTCGATTTACTCTCCAATGAAATGTGACTCAAAGCTATCGCCCGCCGATATGGAGTCGTGTGTTCGTCAACTCACAAGCCAAGCTCAAGCAACTCCATATACCGCATTTCGATAAAGGATCTTCTTAAGGCTAATGAAGCCAACTAATTCATATACAAATCAGCCATTTTAATACTTCAGTGTGGCCTGTCTTTGAAAAGAATTGTTCGTGATCCATCACAACTCACATTTATTTCTAATTTACTGAATGAGAAAATTTCTCTTCCACTAAAGTCTCTCACGTAGTAATGCTAAACTTTTTCCAAGTCGTTATCACACCTTGTCCAGCCTTTCAAAATCTGAACATAATTTCTCATCTTACTAAAAATTGCTACCAATAGCCGAGATTTCCAGCATTTTCTCTCAATACTAGGGTTTCAGAAACAAGTATCGCATTTCTTTCACCTCAAGTTAGTGTCTTTATGTGATGGAGCGTCATTGTAGAAGTGCAGATAATCACAAGAAGCAGCTGTTCCGCTTTCAGATGAATATAGAGACATATTCTATGAAAATTGTTGTAAAGTCTTCTGTTCAGAATGGGTCATCTTAGGTATGCCCTGGAGCAGTCCAATAAGATATAAAAAAGATAACTCTCTGTGCTTCTCAGTTCTACTCAAACTCTTCACTTTCTTGAGATCACCAATTTGATAGCAACTTTGCCAGAATTAGATGAAAATCTATGGCAAAGTATTAACCAATTTCGCATTGGGTACAAAATTGAAAGAACGATAACGGATTGAGAATTAAGCGTCATGCCCGATATTCTGTGTATCCGAGGAAATGACTATTTCGTATTGTGTCTCTTACGGATCTTCAACAATATTAAACCGTGAAATGAAGCTGAAATCTCAGCTTGACGACGATGAGCAGCTCTTCTAGTCCCTCTTTTTCCATCATCAATCGACATATTCAATGTGTGAGCGTCTCTGGTTTTATTCTTTCCCATGCCATTGAACGACATTCTCGATTCAGTCCCACCACTAAGAGCCGTATTGAGCTCTTACTTCGATTCGTTCTCCAACTCAAATTTCGAACAAATTCTCTTGCTTCTTTTTTCTTGCTTCTTTACGAATTATTGACATTGTGAATGGTGAAATTGAAAAGATTCTGCATTAACTTAGTGAGTTTTTGAATTTTCTCAAACCTGAGCTTATAATTTGAGACTCTTTGCATCTGATATCTCACGTCGACTCAATTTTTCAAGCGTAGAACTAATCGATGCACTTTTTTCATTGCTCTTAACTTTGTTTCCCCAAAATCTTGCTTCTGGGGTTAAGTAGTAGGATCAGACGTACAGTATTTTTAGGAGCACTTTTGGGTTTTGAATGTACTTCGAGACATACGTGATATAGTTAGATCCAAGTTCTGTTTCTGCCTCTCTTTATATGGCTTAAGCTCAGATTTCTGTAGAGTCAGCACTTTTTTCGGCTCATTTTCTCACATCCATAATTCACCAAGTTCTTACCACTTCGGATCAATCCTTTCTTAAGTGATTATCGCTAGATCATATTTGATTTAACTTATTTTGTGGTCTCCGATTACCTTTTCAAGAATGTTCTTTGTTTTTTTTTTACGATATTCAGAGTGTCCTTGCCGGAATGAGAGGCCCGCTTGGCTGAATGCGGAATGAAACCAGTGGCTGTGCGAAATCACCCGTCAAATCTAACCAGTATTCAGCCTAGAATCTTACTCTTTGAACAGTGTACTGAAATATAACGCACAGTTTCATTGGCTGATAGTTCGTCTTACGAATAATACATCCAAGTTCCACAGCAATCCGCTGAGCCACAGAGTGCTTTTTTCTACCAAAAGTTCATGATCTTCTACGCAAAGAACTTTGAACAGGGATGACGCTACCAATCTCGAGCTATTCAACGTCGTGCTATGATGATTTATTAATGGATTCACTAAAACGAAAATGAGAGCTCCAGAATAATTTCTTGGAGTTGTTGTGCAGTGCTATCATTATTGCTATTTCTGTTCCCTAAAGCAATGCTAGAGTTCTTTGAAGCTCTGAGGAGAACTGGAATGGGAATGGAATGGATGAAGTCGTTTTATCAGACATTTGCATAATGGAATACGAAGAGAGTCGTTAGAAGGTAGTTGTTTTGGAGATTCAAGAACAAAAGACGACAAGCACTTCGTGATGAGATGTCTGTGCCCAAACTTATTTCATTAATAAAATCTATAGGAGCAACTTTTCTTTGGAACGCAGTGGACTTAATTCGTGCCAAATCGGAATCCTTATCGGAGATCTTTGAGAGGAATTATCCTGTTTTCTTGATTCAACGGGATCTGATTCAACTAAAATGAAGTTGCCTGTGAATGAGGAATGTAATAAAGAAGTCTTTATGATAGAACAAAATTTCAAAGGACAGTCAGCATTCCGTGAGGAAGTCTCCAATCAATCTATTGAACAATTAAGCAGTTTCATGACACTAAGCCAACTCATAGTCATTAACATGTTTGTCACAGTTTTGTCTATGAGTCATCTGTCCCAAGAAATAGTATGAGGGGAGATTTCCGAAGTAAGGGGAAATTTTCAGAGTAGTTTAGTGGACGAAGAGAGTAACAGAATTCTTTTTGTATAACCGCCTATAGCGATGATACGGCGTTATAAATTTACCCGATGATGTTGAGTGTTGTGCAAAACTTTGAAGTCAAGCGGGACTCGAATCCGCATTTCATCGTTTTCGGGGGCGCGTGCTTTACCAATTGCGCAGCCGACGCCTGTTTTGCCACCACTCTTTAGACACTACAACACATCAAACTGTCAGCAACCAGCCGTCAACGCTTTGGCTTGGCAAACCATATCCGGTTGAGGCGGTTCAATAAGAGGAATTTTCGTCGATTTTGTATATCCACAATCTGCCAGCTTAACTGAGATTAATACCGATATGGCTTGCCAAGCCAAACCGTTGGCGGTTGGTAGCTCACACGTTGATTTGGTGTACCGTGAAAATGGTTGTGGCAAAACAAGCGTCAATTGTGCACTTGGTTAGTACGCACCCCTGGAAAGCGTAAAATGCGGACTCGGGACCCGACTGGTGCAGAAGTTCCTAACATCATTCTGCATCATTGGGTATAACCATAGCATCATACCACCTGTACAAGCGGTTAACTAAAAAAGAGAATAAGAGAATGAGAAGAGATGAAGGCGAACTGCCGAAACGTCAGCTATCGAATAAAGTTTAATGTAACACCTCGTGTTCTGCTCAAAGAAGAAAATCAAGAATCATACTGAAGCATGCCGAGGTTAATAGACAGTCGGTCTTGGGAGTTGTTAGAAGAAGTACCAGCAAGATTCTTCCGACTGACAAAAGAAGCATTATCACTAAGGCAGAAAATTGTCTTAGCTCGACAATGTTTGAAGTTTCTCCGACGCTGCATACAACATCGAATCGTTCCGAACTTCATAAAACGAAAACGACTTCACGCGATATGTGGTGTACCAGAGGACAGCCATCGAATACTGGATATCGAAATGAAAGTGCTCCGCGCCTGTCTACGAAGCAAGCAAGACAATCTGTACGCTATGCTGAAGAAGTGTGCGGCGAAGGAATATTATTGTGATCAGTATTTGGAAGGCAACCTTTGGAGGAGAATTATTGGCTCTGAAGAAGGCGAACTGCCGAAACGTCAGCTATCGAATAAAGTTTAATGTAACACCTCGTGTTCTGCTCAAAGAAGAAAATCAAGAATCATACTGAAGCATGCCGAGGTTAATAGACAGTCGGTCTTGGGAGTTGTTAGAAGAAGTACCACCAAGATTCTTCCGACTGACAAAAGAAGCATTATCACTAAGGCAGAAAATTGTCTTAGCTCGACAATGTTTGAAGTTTCTCCGACGCTGCATACAACATCGAATCGTTCCGAACTTCATAAAACGAAAACGACTTCACGCGATATGTGGTGTACCAGAGGACAGCCATCGAATACTGGATATCGAAATGAAAGTGCTCCGCGCCTGTCTACGAAGCAAGCAAGACAATCTGTACGCTATGCTGAAGAAGTGTGCGGCGAAGGAATATTATTGTGATCAGTATTTGGAAGGCAACCTTTGGAGGAGAATTATTGGCTCTGAAGAAGGCGAACTGCCGAAACGTCAGCTATCGAATAAAGTTTAATGTAACACCTCGTGTTCTGCTCAAAGAGGAAAATCAAGAATCATAAAAAAGAGAATTTTTCTTCGAGTAGTTCTCTTCGATAACTAGTTTTCAAACAGGGAAGCAAGCAACTGAGCAGGTGTGATTCCCTTCAGTAGGGCCTTGTGGTGTTTCTTAGATATAATTCATTCTCGCTAACGTAATTTTTGCGCTTGATTTTTGAAAACTTAAATGTCCCGACGCTTTGTTTCCTTTTACTTTACAAGACCCATCTTCACGTTTCAATGGACTCATCCCATCACTTCTAGCATTCTATTCTTTTCCTCGTATACACCCTTCTCCAAAAGCCGTGAATATTTACGTATTATTTTTGAGCGCAACTTCAGGATTTTTCCTCTTCGAATGGTGTAGATTGCCAGTCGTGCAAATCTCGCAGTACGTCTCCTTGCCGTCTCGAAGGAACCCAGGTTAGGGCGTTCGTCACGTGACTGCAGGAGAATTTTAGGAAGGCGACTGGGCCAGCACTTTGCTTCTTGGTGGCCTTGCTCCCTATTCACCCGATCATCGCCCTCCTCAACTTTATTTTAACTGAGTTCAATGCCAACTTGTGCTTTGCACGTCATTCTCGCTAACAGAAAACTTTTGATAGTAGCAACAGGATTGAAAATTGATTGAGAGAATGTCAAAGCAGGCGCCTCGATTTCACAGTGAAAAACTTTTGAGTCGTACCTTCAGGCTCGAAGCCCAGCTGAAGGTTAAAGTTATGCTTATCGCTCAGTATTCTTGTGGCTGATTGTCGAGTTATTTCGTTACCATTTTATGTTCCTATTTGCCTTGTCATTTTTCAAAGGGGCAGTTTGTAAGATAATTTAGCTTCATATTGATTTAGTAAAAGTCGGTATTTCCATTCATTTTGAACTAGTTGTGCAACTTCAAGCAGATCCATAATGATCACTTGGTAACACTACACCGCACAGACGTTTCACTAACAATGAAAAACCTACAATGGTTTAGTAGTTTGTTATATCGTTAATTGTTATGATGCCGCAATAATACAGTGGAGGGCGGGATAGCGTAGAGGTTAGTGATGCAATGCGTCGGAAAATAATTTGGTAAACAAGACACTAATTTCATTGCCTTTCCCACCACTCTTTTAGATCGGTTAACTGGGAACGCCTTAGCTCAGCCACCTCTAAAGCTGTAACGAAAATTATCTTGACTAGCATGCTCCAACAATCATATATAAGAGAAATATTTAAGTACCCGCATCAACACGCGATTTGTTCGCGAAGATCTTTACGGAGGTGTGCAAGTACACGAGTCAAATGCAAGAGGTGCTGAAATATGTACAGTAAATTGTGATTACTGGTCGTATCAAAAGCAGAACTATGGAGATTTCAAGTTCATCAACATATTCCTTGAATCAAATCCTATAGGTCCGAAAGCTTGCCAAAAACTAGTAACTAATGGTTTCGAGTAGTAATGTCTTTTCTTTTGTCAAATCGTTGATCAGCTGTTTAGGACTGGTCTACTTCCAATGACATACGTCCAATTCAAAAGGACCCGAAGTCCATGACAGCGGCAATCACAATTCTCTATCATATAATCATTAAGCAAACAGAGTATTGATAAGCAAGTCAAGTACCTTGTACCTACCTGTGTAAACAATACATATTGATCGAATCACCATTAACCTCAATCTGTATTTGCTCACTACGGCAAAAGTCCCTTTCAGTCGCGATGGTCTTTTAGTGTCAACCTGAGCTGTATAGTTAGCTACGCCATCCTTTCTGCTGGCTCCTTAGTTCCGACTATCCTTTTGATTTCTTACGACGTTCATCTATAACCCCTTTGCCTCAGAGCATCATGTTTTCACAGTATAATTTTTTTACTACTACAATTATCGTTTCCTACTGATGTAAATATGCTTTCTGTTCACGAATCAACTGCTGAATATATTTTTCTAGTCACTAGGGAAGGAGATCAAGTGCTGGGTAAATATTCTATCTTTCACGAAGCACTTAATCATCCGCTAGCTCGTCGACGTGATGAGTGAGCTTGACTTGAGAGCCAAGATATTAGATAAAGCATTGATTTCGCTCTTCTCTAACTGAATGAATCGTCATTATATCAATTCATCCCCAGAAGATGTCTGGAAAAAGTAAAGAAATGTTTCAACTGTGCTTGATCTTTGCTGGCATGAAGGACATCATATTATCCGTTTTTGTTATTCTTAGATACCTTTGCAACAGAAACTAAACCAAAGTGATTCAGTGATTCCAATTATGCTCTTGTCCTCAGGATAGTGGCAGGCCACGTAGCCTCGCAACTAACTGAGTTGAACTCTTGTGTATGAAGAAGACCTCTGACAATGAAGACGATGTATAGTCTACTGTAATGAGGACACTCTCTTGCAGATAGATATCTGCTTCGATGTTATTCCAGTACTTTACAACACGATGGCTTCATTACTGCTTTGTGGCGATTTAATGAAGAGAATAAGAATCAAACTAAAGCTACTTTGAAAATAATATAATACAATTTTTAGCACCTAACGTACCGCCCAATCACAGCGTTGTGTTGAGATCAGTGTTTATTTGTAATCAGCAATCAGAGAAGGCGCTGCTAGAGGACTAATTGCATAAGATCATCATTCTATTGTTTGCTCTATGAAATGGTAAATGAACTAGGAAAAAAGCTAGATGGGCTCAGAAATGGTTTAAAAACCATAGCAGTGTACTCGTGGACACCATAGTGTCCGTACTGTACCTAAGTTGTTGAACAACTCAAACGCCACATAGATCCAAATCTCATATCTAGCATAATGATTTTCTTTGATAGAGGTTTTTAAAAGTCGGCTCTTTGGTGACAGATATTTTTTTATAGGAAAACAAACTTTTCACGCTTGCTAACACAGTCCAATACCAGCCAATCTTCTAACGTGACCTTCCAGTCGTTTTTTTTTTTTAATAATGTCCATCAAACTGCAAAAACTACGAGGCCATTGTTTAAGGTCTCCTAGACAATACGATATGTTTTTTTTAGCAAGATTCGGCGATCGCTCAGTAACAAGCGTATGAACTTTATTATGATCATTCATCTTTTTTGAAGGTCTTCCTTAATAACAGTGGAAAAACTCCGTTCTATTAGGTTGGCAACTAAGTTTTGTCGTATTTTCTTGCAATTTTCAACTCTTCAAATCAATTTGTTTGCTGCTATTTCTTATCGTGTTTTATGCCATCGAAAACTGCTGATCTCGATATTCTATATATGGTAATCGTTCCAATCTTTGTGATTCTATAGAAGTTTTCTTTTTTCAAGAATCAATGCCTCAAAACCTAGATTTCGTGAACGTCTCTCATATGAGTTCCTCGGGCCATTCTGCCACCGAAACGAAAAATAAATTATGTAGAGCACTTAACCACAACCCGGTTGATTTCCGAGCTATACAAGGAAAGTTCAAAGTTTCGTAAAGGCTACACCAACGCGTTAAAATCTGCGACAGCTTTATCGAAGCAGTGTGATTCTGCAGCAAGGCAACGCTCGTCCACATATTGCTCGTCTGACATCGCAAAAATGAAGAAATAGGGCGGGAACATTTAATCATCCACCGCATAGCCCAGGTGCTGCTCCAAGTGATTACCATCTCTTCAGGTTGCTAGAACAGTCCTTGGCAAAGTAAACGCTGTGCCAAAGTCAATGATGTGATGGAGCACCTGTCCGAGTACTTCGCTTTGGAACGTCACAATTTTATCGTTCTAACATCAAGGCATTGAAAAATTAGTAGAAATTTTTCAAAATGTTATTGAATATGATGGTGCATACTTCGATTCAAAATTTTTCGTCAATGTTCAATGGATTGTTTTGCCAAAAAATTCTTCATGCGACAAAACTTATTTGCCAACTAATCTTTCACTACGCTTGTATAGAATTGAAAAGATGCCAGCATTTTATTCCCGTGTCCTATAAAAATTAAGAGAGTAAAGAGAGTAAGCAGTAATATCACAGTTCCACAGATGAGGGTAGCTTTCATTTCGTCGCAAAGCCTCTTTTGAGAAACGACCAATCACTAAATCTTTCATCGCGTTCCTAATTTTTGCGAAAATCTGTTACGCTCGGTGTTTTCCCCAAGCGTGTCAGGAAATAATAGTGGATTCTCTTTCATAAGTCAATTTCTCTTTTCGAAAAAAAATGTTGATAGAAAAAAATTGGATAAATTTGTTTATAGGTTTTGAAGATCCGCAGGCGGCTATGATTTATCCAACATAGCATTTGGCCTAGGAAGTTATCAGTAAAGTTCATATTTGGCTCAGCATCGATTTCAGAAATTTCCATAATGGAGTTGGAGAAACTAATGATCATAAAAGTTGAGGACTACTTAGTGCAGTTCATTGTGACTATCTGAAGACGTGAACTGAAGCAAATCCTAGCAGGACGCTCCAGGAACTTGCGCGGTAGAAATTACTGTGAACAGAGAAGTTTTTGAGCTCTTCAAATAGAAGGAATAAAGAACGTTGAGATTAAAACGGACGCGGTGTTGCATAAATTGAAGAAACCTCAAGAGAAGATCATTGTGAATTTTGTAAGACGCTGTTCTAACACATAAGGAGATTCGCTTTTTGCTCGCATTGTGACCTTTGAAGAAAAATTGATACTTCTCGACAATGGGCGACGTCATGCTTTGTCGACCAGAATCAAGCCCGAGAACGCCTTCAAAAGTCTTGTGCGCAGCGAAAAGGCTTACAAAGCGATTTTTAGCTAAAGGTATAAGATTGGCTTCTATGACTTTCAACTTTTTGCGATGAAAGTGCAAGAGATGGAAAGAGTCGATCATGAAAAAGAACTACGACCTTAGAGCTGATAATCACCATTCAAAAGGGAAATTACGGTACATTTCCGACAGACGGCACATGATTAGAAACTTATTCTTTTTGCTGCCCAAGAATTTTTCACAAGAGTGTTAATAATTATTTAAAAGTTTAAATCTCTAACTAATACAGCACATGTCCGCTTCTTGAAAAGTTTGATAATGTTTCAGCGAAAGGAAAATATTTTGCTCGCACATGCAAAATTCTCGCAGGACGGAGCTCCTTCTTCAGACTATTAGTAAACATTTAATTTCATGAGATTCAGTAATTTTGACGCTGTGCTTTTTTATCTGGATTACAGCAAAAATAAGATTGATGCACATACGTCATCATGTGTTTTTGGCCAATTCACGAGTTCCGAGGTGAGGAGGAGGTTCCCTCAATCAGAGATCGATGTCACCTGGGCGGACAGCGTGCGAAGTGCGATTCTTGTCATTCAATTAGGCACTGTTTCTCCACTTCTTGAGAAACTGCAGATAATATAATATCTCTGATTCTACAAGATTTTCTCTACACGTTCATGTGCTCTTCGTGTTTTCAGCGAAATGATGTTTGAATTTCGCGGCTGATGTAGAGCAGAATTCTACTGCGAATTTTGCAGCGTTATAAAGGGTGTTTTAAAAAAGACCATGCACGGCATTAGCCAGGGATTTAAGCTTTCGAATAATTACTAGGAATCCTATGACAAACTCTTGTCCAGCGAAAGGGGAGGGTCGTTCTAGGTTGAGAAAAAGGTTCCCTAACACCCACGAAAAATTCAAATATTTTGCTTGCTTCAACAGTATGGGTTATTATAAATTCATGGGAATTTCTCAGGAACATTTCCATAAGAAAGGAGTCTGAAATGCAATAATGAAGAAGTACACAGCACTGATTCGGCAAAAGCGTGTGTTGTTTCAGCGAGACAATGCCAGACCTCACACCGCAAAGAAGACTAAGGAAAAGTTTGATGATTTGTAGAGGTCGAAGTCCTGGCTCAGCCAGCATACAGTCCAGATGCTGCGTCGTCCGATTTTTAGTCTTGTTTCCGCTCAGTGGAACATTTCTTGTGTGGACACCGATTCGAGATATTTGATCAAATTCAGAGAGGCATTACAAAAGTTTTTTGATTCAAAGCCCAGGGAATGGCGATTTCGAACAGATCAGTAAAGTAGCAGATCGTTGGCACAAGATTGCTGAAAATGATGCCCTTTATTTTGAAAAATTAATATTGCTGCTTCTAATTGAAATTATGCAGAAACTTTGAATTCTCATCAGGTGTCTAAGAACTTCTACTTTGACCTAGTATTATGGGGTGAACCATGCAAACTTCATCTAGTTTTCAAAGAGATCAATGAAAAAGACATTCTGCTCAAAGAAAAGGCAGAGCGGAGCAAGCACTTTTTCTCACTTTGCCGCTCTTCTCTTACAATGCATATGAAGATTTTCCAATGATTTGAAAGTTTCGATTATATAGTATTTACATGTATATGTATATGTATATTATGTATATATATATATATATAGAGTGAGAAAAAAGTTACGGTAATTTTTCAGATGTTCCAAGTAGGTATGTGTACATGCATACTAATTTATCGCATATTTCAGCAGTCAGAAAATACTGCTTAAACAAAAAATCTTTTAATTGAAAGAATAATTACTATTAGATCAACATTATACCTTTATTCAAGTGCTTTCTTGAGATCACGTCAAATTTCAATATATCTCATAATTATTATTTGAGCCACATGTCATGTGGTCTGGTAATAGGCTCTTGTACAGCCGATACACGTGTTTCGAACCTACAGTCTCGTCAGTCGGGCAGAACCCGTCGTCTTTCAGTCTTTTTAGCCACTCCTGTGTGGGTGCTCAAGTCCCCACACTAAAAGAGGTATCGGGCTGTAGAAGAGCCCATCACATGACCACATGATATGTTTCCACAACAGCGTCGAGAGTCGAGTGCGTTACTTACAGTATTTGCATAATTATTAAATGTAGGGCATATTTATGAAATGAAGCGGTTGGAGATGATCGATTCATCTTCTCAAATTCAGCTTCATTTATCTCCACGATCAAAATTTACTACCAGACTACTCCGTGAAAGGCTCATTCAGATTCACAAAGGCTTTCAAGTATCTCTTTGGTGAAGGCCTAGGAGCACTACAGCAGAGTAATTCACGACTCCAAAGAGCACAAACGTGATTCAAGTATGTTTGAGAGGAGGGCCAATTGTTTGAGCAGAAGCCGAATTCTACGCGCTAATCTCGAGAACCTTTGATTATGACACTCCAGGACAGCAAAAAGGTGAAACAAGTAACGAAAACCGCATAACATGTGATTGTCTCCGTATAAGTACAAGAAATTTGAAATTTTGGTTGAATAGAAAATACCTTCTTATAGACAGCATATCACCTTCCCAGTACTTAGTTCTTCGTCTTGCTTGAATTTCGCTCAGAAAGGCGTCCTGTTTCCACGAATGTGTTTAATCTGAAGAAGAATTCTACCGCTGCAAATACTTTTCTGTCAGGATGGCTGGCTCACCTTGTAATTGTTCACTCAAAATTTTCCTTCTCAGCAAATCCTCAATCTTCTTTCTCAAAGTAACATTCTAAAATCTTATGTTTGATGACCAGAAACATCTCGTTTTGATGGCGAAAATGTGAGCCGTACAGGCAGTAGCGTCTTCTGATGCCTCTAGAAATACGAAAAAATGACTAACAAATTTCGCTCTAACTTGTTTAGACAATAAGGTAAGGAACTTAAACGTGTAGTGACAGGTGTGTAAACGGTTCTTTCACGAAATCTGAGAAAAAGAGAATGCCGTAAAGATTTTCTATCCGCGGTTAGATGTCACATTAATGCAGAGATTTTATGACGAATTTAGTTTTTCAACACATCAAGCGCCTCTAATGTAATCTGCTAATGTTAATGCGACGACTGTGAAGAAGCAATTTAACAGGCGCTCCGTTCTATTTTTGAGTCTTCGCTATGGAATCGTATACACATTCAGCTAAACAAGCAGAATAAAGGTGATCAGTATCTTATGAATGAATTTAAGTCTACTTGATTCTTCCAGTATGATTATATGAGGCTCAACGTTGTTAGCCAATGGGCAAATCAGCGTACAAATTCTTACGAAACCTCTGCTGTAGGATTTCTCATCCATTCATTTCTAATCGTGAATCACAGACACGAGTGAATGTATATTTGGCGCATGTCTGTTTTATCAAGCTATCAGTGATAGTCTATTCCTTCCGAGAAATCCATCAATATGAATGCGATGAAGCTACGTAGGAGCAATTGGTCGTGTCCTTGCTCACGGTTAATTTGCATAAAAATCAAATGCTTACAAGATATATGAATCATCAATCATCATGTGCAGTTTCCGTTACTCCTTTCGTTTCATTTCTATCCTACATCTCTTATCTACTATTGCGTGAGGTCGAATTGATTATTCCTTAATTTCTGGATAGCTCTACTAAAGTCTTTTACAAATTTGGAGAAGCATTTGCTAGAAAATCTTGATATCAATGTTATACGACGATTTGTTCACAGTACAAGCCTAGCACAGGACGAAGTCAAGCTAGCACTCATGAAGCGAAACGGTCTAATTAATGTATTTCCCGCGGCAATGAGACAAAAGGTCGACTGAACTTAGAAAATCCGTAAGTATATGAAGTTATGTAAATTCGATTATCGAGGCCACCCATCTGTCTGGTGTCAGCAAATTGGTGACGATCCTGTTCAAAAAAAAAAATTGAACAACACCGCTATATAGGGAAATAGGTCAAACATCGTATAAGCCAGATGTGCATATAATCACTTCTATGAATTATACTCAACGCCTAACGATTTGTTCTTTTACCCTTGATAACTTTCTATAAAGTAATTTTGAGCAGTGTCAACTTCAGCTTATATTCTTAATGGCGCGATACAGCGTGAAATGTCACTACAAGGATGCTAAAAACCACTACAAGTTGAAACTTGATGCATATGAAGTGGATTCGAACCAAGACTAATCTTTCTCGGTGCTCACTCGTTCGCATTGAACTATCGAGTTCTTCACTCTGCCTTCTCTACGAAAAATTTGCTCCTTATCTCGGCACTTCTAGTTGATTTTTAGTAGTTCAATGCATTGTGATACAATGTAGGGAAAACAGTCGCGAGATTGATTGCCAATCAAATCTATGCGTTGATGTTCTACTGTATCTGTGGTATTCATTAGCAAAAAAATAACGCGTTCTCGCAATTCTGGAGTTTTCATCATCGAATCATTTATCATGCGCATCACTCTTTCCCTCAGCAAAATATGGAAGAGGCGAAAATATGGCCGTCTGTCAAGGTCACTTCTGCGAACTCAAAAACTCTTTCTGCTATCCTTCGATATAAACCACGATACTGAAAGGCATGCACTTTACTCTTTGGTGTGTTTGCTACATCAACATTGAATTTATCGCAAAAGGGGAGTGTAGAAACCATAAGCGTTGTCATTTCAAGAGGTATAATGACAATAGGATGAAGTTTCTCTTATTTTTCACACCACTCTTACAAAAATTTTGATGTTTATAAGCACTATATTACAAGACCATTAAAAGGTCCCTTTCTAAGAAATCATAGAATCAAATGGCAATTCGATAATCTGCGTTCCATTCTAGCATTTTATCTCCTCCAAAATCGTAGTAAAATGAGCTATTTGCCGTCCATCAATCGTATGCGAGCATCATTTTCTCTCGCAAAAAACGTCGCGCCTTTCTCGTCCTTTTTGAATAGACCCATCTGCTTGTCGGCAATTGTCAAAGTGGCATTTAGACCACAAGTTGCGTCATTTGTCCTACGAATATGGACCGCTAATACTGATTGTCGATTCATTTCGTTATGTTTCGCTTTCTTCTGACTCATACTTCTTTAATTTGGTTCTCAGCTTTCACCGTACTATACCGCATCAATTCTGTATTTAGTGGATCCTATTAAATGTGGGGAACGAGTGTATTGGATAGACGCACATTCGGTTGCTGCTTCGTTTCTTCGACTGTAATAACCAAGCCCGTCCTCCTTCCTTGTCCGAGGAATGCTTCTTTTTGACTTGTCTGACACCTTCGAGCACTGATTTGCTAGATCGATCCGTTGCGAAATGCAACACACCTTCAATCACTGCGTTACAAGCACCTTAATTAGTCCCTACATCACTAATCATCAGGTTGATGTGAAAGTAGGGACGTTTTCAGATAGTGAATTTTGAATCATGATGAGTAGGATCAGCAACAATTTTAACAACCGAAATAAGAAACATTACAATGAACACAGTTTTTCAACGGGAATTAAAAATTGAGCTTTCATTCGTAGCCTAAAAATTGGTTATCGATTTTGAAGAACTCTTGAAAAGCTTTTCTGCTTGTTGCTGTTTGTAGAGGTGTTTTCACTTCCAAGAGTTATCGAGATGCTTGAAGAAGTGGTAACCGGTGGGCTTGAGTTCCGGCAAATATGGAGGCAAATGGAAAACTTTGTATCCAACTTCAATTTTAAAACATTTTTGTGTGATGCGGCCGCGCGTTGCCGTGGAGAACGGCTCCTTTTTTTGACCAAGGTAGGTGCATGCGCCGCAGCTTTTGATGCATCTCATTGATCTTCCAAGTATACTTCTCAAATAAAATGATTTTGCTGGACTACTTTTGCATAGTAGAGCAGACCGACGGCGGACCACTAAGCAGTGATCATGACCTTCTCTGTGTGATTCTGGTTTGAGAAGTCTTTGGAGCTTCTTCGTGGTCTAATCAGTCGCCGTTTCTCGAATAACACTCATTTTTATCGCAAGTCACAAGTCGATCGAGAAATTATAAGCGATTGTTGCGTGGAATAAAAAAGACGACACTTTGCTTAATCGGTGAATTTATGAGGCGCCCAACTTGTTTCAAATGGCACCAACCTTTTTTACCCTCACAATTTGCTTCAAATAGCGAACTACCGTAAACTTCGATGATTGCTCTCAACTGATCGTTGTCAACTTCCTACGGCTATCCGCTACGTTCGTCATCTTCAGAGCTCTCGTGCCCATTAGTAAACCTCTTGAACTAATACTACACTAGTTCCTGGGCCAAGTGCGTTGTTAATGCTATGACTTATCGCTGTTGCTTTACAGCAAATTTCAACAGTGCGCAGATGACTTTTCCTGAATTTAATGAAATGAGCTAGAAGGAACGAGACTAATTAGCTAACACAATGAGTATGAAAGCAGCGTAATTACGCATCACTACATCGAAAGATGTTTCAAGATGTTTACATAGAAAACAAGGTTTCTAAATTTTGATGGGTAGTGCTACCAGGCAAATTTTTGCGTACCTAGTATGGTAATATGTCTTGAGCATTTTATAAGGTCACGTATGGCACTTATACAGTAATAGACAAGCCTGTCGCCTTCACAGGCTCATCGGTTGTACGACGTTTTTCGGTTCTGCTGATTTTAGGAGAATATACCGTACTTATGAAGGAATCGACGCTTAATAACAAATTGCCGCAAGTCGAGTGATGAATCCCCTGACATTGAAATGACCAATAGTCGAGCTTGTGACTGGTAAAATGAATCATGCTTTTTCTTTCAGCTCTTTTAATCAGCATCGCTCAAACGCAATTATATTCTGATAATATGATAATACGTTTCGAGTTTTTTATGAAGTGTGGTGGTAGGTCGATAAGAGTTGAATGAAGAGGTATGATTCATTTCATCAGTCACGAGCTCTACCGTTGGTTACTGCGATGCTGAAAGCATTTATCAAGTGACTTGCGATAAATTGTTTTTTGGCATCGATTCTCTATAAGTGGTGTATACGTCCCTGGAATTGGCTGAACCGAAAGGCACCTTACTATTGATCAGCCTGTAAAGACGAAACTGGCTCATCTAGTATTGTATGTGTGCCAAAGCAGACCCAGAAAAAGCTCAAAACAAGTCATATTTTCAGATTATTATTGTTTTTGAGCGAGCTTCAAAAAAGCAGTCGAATGAAGAAGTATGATTTATGCGTAGCTTCGAAAATACGAAGGACATTCATCACAACAATGTTGAATAATTTAGAATTGATGAACGAGGCTAAATCGTGGCCTCAAGTAGCTTCTACGGTTCAAGCTTCTTTGGAAGGAATTAAGCGCTTATTCAGACACTTTCAAATTCGAACATTTCGTGCTACGCATTAATCTATCTTTTATTATATCTGATTCATAGCGCGAGAACACTATGAATGCGGAATTTTCTGACGTTGAGCAACCCCTAATGGGCGTATCATGCGTTCCACACCATTCGTAACATCTTACAGATGACTGAATACATATTCCTTCCATGCATTGACTTTCATTCGTTGGCAGATGTATCAGATCAGTTTTCTACCCTGCACAAGAGTCTGTAATTATTTCGACGACACGTATGGAGGAAAATTTGGTTTGCTCATGATGATGAACTAAGTCAACGAACACGTGTGTAGCAAAGGATACTTTTGAGCGCGGCGCAACACGTGCTTTCATGATAACGGTGTAGCTAGAAAGTTCATATCAACTTTATAATGAGCTAATCTGATAAGGATATTACATATTTTGAGCCGATAGGTCTAGTGCTATATAGGCGCCTATTTCGTCCTATTGGTACTCATCAGTAGCACCCTCCCTCGGTTCCGTCGATCCCTTGAGGTGAAATAATCCTCTAAAGGAATCGGCGCCGAGTAAAAACTAAGCACCCAAAGTAGGATGATGTATTACCTGACTTTGTGGTGACCGGCAGTCGAGCTTACGGCTTTTAGAATGAACCATACCTCTGCTATCGACCGCTCTTTTACAGACCCGCTCAAAATGATTTAATCTGATAAGGATATTACATGATATTACTCGGCGTCGATTTCTTTAGAGGATTACTTCACCTCAAGGGATCGACGGAACCGAGGAAGGGTGCTACTGATGAGTCCCAATAGGACGAAATAGGCGCCTATATAGCACTAGATCTATCGGCTCAAAACATGTAATATTCTTATCAGATTAAATCATTTTGAGCGGGTCTGTAGAAGAGCGGTCGATAGCAGAGGTATGGTTTATAATGAGCGTTAATAATCGGAAAGTTCAAATTAGAAGTAACTTTCATTTCGAGTGTTTTCTTGAGACCACAGCTCAAAATTCAATATGCCTTGCAATCATTTTTGAGCCACGCATGCCAGTGGTCTGTTAAAGGAGGGCTGACTATGACGAGATCGCAAGATCGAAACACGTGTATCGGGCTCTATAAGTCAGCCCTC
Source organism: Parelaphostrongylus tenuis (assembly GCA_019055375.1). Classification (NCBI taxonomy): domain Eukaryota; kingdom Metazoa; phylum Nematoda; class Chromadorea; order Rhabditida; family Metastrongylidae; genus Parelaphostrongylus; species Parelaphostrongylus tenuis. The sequence continues at coordinate 40,649 of JAHQIW010003503.1, forward strand.
TTTGACAGACCACTGACATGCGTGGCTCAAAAATGATTGCAAGGCAAAGTAGAAGTATTTCTTCACCTCTAATTGATGTGCCTCAAATCTACTCTCACCGGACTCACAATTTCTGTGAGTGTACTACCATCAAAAGCACCTCTATCACCTTATGAGAAGTGTACTGGGGCGAAAAATAGTCTGATTATTATGCTTTGAAGCCAATGCACCTTAACTGCCGCCTTGATAGTGGGACTTCAAATTATACGAGTGGTGAATTCACATATCCAAATCTTTGTGCCTTTTTCAACACATTCTTCTTCTCTTCTCTGTAAAAGTCTGTATTACTCACTTAAATGCCCTCTCTTTTCCTTTGAAGTATTCCAGCATTTAACTTTCTAATGAGTTTTACCCTAAGAACCTGGAAGCTCATTGACTAGGCTCTCGCAGGTCGCAATTTCCTTGCAAATCTAATAAAAAGAAATTCTAATTACCATCGGCGAAAGAGAAATAGCTGCATAAAAATTTTGGCATTGTGAGTTCTTGGCTCATTCCAGTTCGTGAATTCATCAACTTTTATCGGCACTTTCCGTCATTTTTCACGAGCATTTTTAAAAGTGCATGCCGTGAAAGAACTGCTGGAGGTCATTTTATTACCTAATGTTCTTTTTCAACTTCCTCTCTTGTGAGCTTTCAATTTGCTTTATTTTTATTAACTTTCAAGTTACAAATAATACTAACAATTTACTTCAGAAATCAAAAGATAAGCTGACGTATTGTTGTAAACCCCACTGATTGAGCGTACAACCTGACTCGTCGTTTTTGAAAATTCATTTGAGGTGTTTTTGCAGTAAAAATTGTTTGTATGAGATCAAATTGTGCTGATCTTCAATTGTAGGCTATAACAGCCGATCTGAAGTGACCTAAACGTGAAGCAATAAGTGTGAAGTTGGTAATACTACACTTTTAAGGAGCTTTGGCGACAATGTAATGGATAGATATCAATTGCAAGCGCGGTGTATTCATTTCAAAACTAAAGGGCAAACACCCCGTCAGGTGTAATGATGAGACGTTTTACTAGTCGCTCTATCATTGAAAAAAGAAACGCCTATATCGTTAGGTTCCTTTCACTGGATCAATGAGAATTGACTCGCCCGTTTTTGAAGAATTTTCTTTTTGAAGCTTTTGCCCAATACTCTATTTCATCTAGCACTTAGATCCAAAATCATTTCCTTCTTTTTCTCTATTCTTTGTTCCGTTAGTGATCTCTGTTTATAAACTGTCATAATATAAAGCGTGGAGCAAAGTTCATCATGTTTTTTGCCCAGTTAAGCCAGGTGTTGGAATGAATTGCATGGCATACCCGGGACCAACCGCCTCTTAACCATTACTATTGAGACTGGCGGAAGTTGCTTTATCCTTTACTTTGAATGAGAAACGTTATGTCTCGGTACTGACTCATTGTCACCGGCAGAGTATGGCCTGGTTGATTGCTCACAGAGTTGAACCAAAGCACTTGTGCTTCTGATGAGCGAGATTTCTAACCGCTGCTTCATGAGCTCACTTATCTGAAAAGAAACATATGAGCGAAGTTAATCATATGTTTCATCTAGTTAACTGCCTTCGGTTGTTTGTAAGATCTTCGCTCATGCAATATCACTAAACTCAAGCTTTTCTATAATTTTCTTCACGTATGCTAGTAGCGTAGAATGAGCAGATTTGGCAAGATTTCCAAGTCAGTGAGTCGTTATTGATGCCACTCTACGATGATATAACACTACCTTTCAAAGATACACATTCGATCACTCTGCAAGCAGAGCTGGAAGCTAACCGCTTCGATATGTCTAGCAAAATTCTCCAGCTAGATCTTTTTCAACCGATTTTCTACGCTTTCCTTAGCTTGACATGTTCTATATCTATGAACGTGCGAATGTAGATTTACGCAAAGAAGCGTTCCATTTTTTCTCAAAACATCGAGCGTTGTCCTCATAATACTTGCAGTATCACCTGTCATGTATCACTAGTAATGCTATTAATCACCATGTTAACTGGTATAGACGCTAGTAAACTGCAGTGGCCTCTGTCTCGTGCCAAAGCCGCTCGCCGGGTTGCGATGCTCGTACAAAAGAACTGAACAGCACCATGATTTTGTATGAGCGCATTCTCTGTCGAGACAGCTTATACAATCGTTTATGTTCAAGTTAATTGGATACTTAGATGGCGTTTCTTCAAGAGTCAGGGTTCCAGTACGACATAAAGATCCATTCTTTTCTTTCTGCGTAATCGCTATTCATGTGTGGTGGTCAACTTCGGAAATGGTGACGTCTACAAGGCGCATCGTTTAACACACAGTGTTAAACTGCATGTTTTACTCCAGCGAAAAGGACTAAAAATTCGAATTTGGCTACAGCATACCGCACTTTTGTGCAGACATGTGAACAAAGTGTCCAACTTATTTTGCTAGTTTTAGAACAGCTAAACTGCAGGTTCAAACCCGTGTGGTACTCCTCTAGGAATATATGGTATATAAAATCATAACGTTATGGTTTCAAAGCATCATCTATCATTTTTACGTAGATAGGAGAAAAATCGAAAGTCTTGAGACATTCTAAATAGAAGGATAAAGGATAAAGCTCTGGGCGTTGATCAGTCCCTGAGGGATGCAACATGCATTCGTCTTCAATATTCTAGTTCGTTTGACGTGATTGAATGCATAGCTAGCCTTTACAAAGAGTTGCGGTGGCCTTCCACTGAACTGAGTTAGTGCTGTTTTTCCTCCCAGACAAGTCTGAGACCAGTCTGGTACCAATTTACAGACCACGAAGGTAAGGTATGGATTGCTTGGTGAGCCATGAGCGTGAGATCAAATCATTGACCTAGTGTGCGGCAGAGCACCTCTGACCACTGCCCCACATGCACTCTTTTCCTTTTTTTTTCCTTTTTTCTTCTTCTTGCTCACATTCTAAATAGCTTCAGATAATACAAAAATGAATAGAAAGAAGACACAACTTCTTTATCTCAGAGCAAATTTCAGCTCTTTAATGGCGAGATTTTTTGAAATTTTTACTACTAGCATATATTCGGTAGCCTAAATCTTGATGGTTTCGATACCATAGTCTTGTTTTCTGTGAAAAAGCGTCCTTAGAGCGCTGTAGCAAAAAATTAGATTATCTTCCGAACTTGACGCACATTTTTTGCTTTGATCGGATCTGTGGATAGTCCTTTGACAACCTTCAGTAGTTATCTCATAGCATAAATTTTGATATATCTTGAACTAAGTTTGATTTTCTCAAAAGCTCTTCTAGAGCTCTAGAAGAAGGATTAGAAGGTTGCTTTTGTAATCATAGGGTTTAAGATTTGCGGGTCTATCTCGCAACATAGGAAGAAAATGGAAGCCTAAGCCCATAGAACGATAAAACAGTGTTTTTACCAGCTTTTATGCGAGAAGCACAAAAAATATACAAAACGGAGGAAAAATTCTTTAAATAGATTAGGGCGGTGGTCCGGTTTTAAAGCATTTGAGATCCTTGCGCAAGCGATTTTAAAGTCGCCATATGCATTAAAAAAAGAAAACGCGTGACTTTCGGTGTTGAATTTTCTAACAATCAAGCTATCGAATGGCTATCAAAAACTTGGGAAAAAAGAGAAACAGCTTTGCCTCGAAAGGGTTGAAAAATTAATTGAGATGAAGAGAATGTACCAAAGATTAATATATCTTCGTTACACGTGACATAGCGCTTCATCTCATTAGTCTTTGGCTATGATAGAGCTTCATTCATTTGCGTGAACAACATTCTGGTGTTCTAACTCTTACGATAAGTGATTTCTAACAGACTGAAACTTCCTTCATGGATGAGTTTTTTCATTCAGACTATAGAATATTTATCAATAGTAAGAACAAGGCCATGTAAAGCCCCCTAAGTAAGGCTTTCAATCACGCTTATCTGAACTTCTATTGAATTGAAAGTAACAGCACCATTCATTCCACCATCTCGTGACTCAACCTTCCGTCATCTAGTAGCAAAGGATATGACTGAAAAAGTTTGTGTGGTTCATTTCTCCTAGACGGCGACGTATGAGTAGTCGACCCTATTCGCTAGACAGGATTTTTTCATAAGAGTGTTAGTAATCATTAATAAGCTTAAATCTCTGGCTAGCGCTTACGTAGCCGCTTTTCAAAAAGACTTCTTATAAGGATGTAGCAACAGATTTTAACTATGTTCCACACCTGTCGCGCGCCTTCATTTCATCATGCGTTATTTGCTGGAATCACGAAAATCATATGAGTGTGTAGAGGAAATTTCGTAGTATCTAAGTCAATCGTTTTATTTGCAGTTTCTTTCAAAGAGGAGAAAAATTCCTATCGTAAACAAGTTGCACCCCACATGTCTAACCCGTCAGGGTATCGATCAATCGCCCCGTCCTCAGCTTTTAGGTGCGCCGGTAAACAAGCTCTCCGATTATGCTCTTCGTTCTTATTTTCACTTGTCTACTTCAGTTAAATCGCGGAGAAAAATCGAATGATTACTTATCGTCTGAGGAAAGAACTCTGTCCAGCGAGGTGTAAATCACAAATGTTTTTTCTCTCCTGCAGCGCTATCAAAAGAGCTTTTCCAAAAAGCAAATACATGTTTTAGTTCTTCGAGACTTGTGCTATCGAAAGTATACTAGCAGTCTGGAAGAGATTTGCACAGCAAAAATAACGATGTATGAAAAGCACATGGTTGTGTATAACATAGCAATACTTCGAATCTTACAGCGTTATAAAAGGGTGTTTTGAAAAAGCGGCTACGTAAGGCTTTAGACAGAGATTCAAGCTTCGAATGATTACTAAGACTCGTATGGAAAATTTTCATCCAGCGAGTGTAGTTCAATATTCATTTGTTGCCGTTTGGCAGACAGGTACCGCTTGTGTTTTCAAAAATTATTCAAAACGTTGTATACCACTGTTCAAGAAATTTCAACGTCTGTTATCAAACATTTTTGCCGAGCGGTAAATATTCTATTTCTATCTCCCCAATTTTTCGGTGAACTGGTTGGTGTTTCTAGAGACGTTGTTCAGACTCCACTCGAAACTTCAACATGAAATGGCGATCTGAACACTTTGCTTGGCTTCTGAAAAAGGCTTGAGCTTAGGTTTAGGATTAGGATTATTGACGGATTTATTTGGAAATATAAAATGAAGGTGAAAATCCTAAACGAAAGCCTACTCCCACAGAACAATGCAGCAAATTTTAGCAAACGTTCCTACAATTACAGTGGACGAAATCTATGAATTTTTGTAAACGAAAAGAAAGTTTTTAGATAAATGATAGAAATATGGGCGAAAACGCACCGAGTGTCAAACATAAATTTTTTTATAACGTTTCAACAGTACACCCTTGAAATTTTGAGATTTAAGTTATCGATTGACTACTAAACTTTTGGAATGACAAAATCTCGCTCTTGCTAAGGGTTTGGAAATGATGCGAATACGGAAAGCAACAGTCATTTTTTTTTTGAGCCCATGATTTTTTGACGGCACTTCCAGTTGCAACGCGATAGTTGGTTTACTTGAGTATTGACCGATTTGTAAAAAAAATTACCCCTGTAAAAAATGGTCCAATGAGTGGGTAGCACAGGGCAGAACTTTGTATCTTTTAGCACTTTGGCACTTTATTTATTCCGTCATCACAGTAGTTTTTCACTGGGCGGATCCCAGTACTTCTAGCATTAAATTTGTTTTTCGTCTTCTTCCTAAATTTCGTAGAATACTAATTGAGCAAGTCTCATTGCAATCTCGAGGATAGCCTTGCTGTGGCGTTCCATAGGCCGTTGTTGCTGACTGCCGGAGAGGGATAGAGGGTGGAGCTCGTCTTCACGCGCGCTGCGACGAGCATCACTACCACTCGGCAGCAACGCCCCCGCAAACTTTGTATCATAAAACCTTTGTTGAAGAATAATTGGAGAATTCTGTGATGTCGCTAGAGCGATATGTGGCTGAGAATTGTCATGAAAGAGAATCAGTTCCTTTCGATTGACAACGCCTATTTGACTTCCTTGTTTATTTTGTAGGATTTTTCAGACGACATTTTCTGCCGTAATGAGTTTGTCAAGATGCAACGATCTATGTTAGTCTGCTTTTCTGTTCAAATTAGTTATAGCTTTCTTGGCACATATTCGACTTCTTAACATGTTTCAACTTTTACCTCCAGCGAATCACTGCTCAGAAGTAAGAGGTTTCTGGTAATTTCGTGAATTTTTCTTCTGTCTATACTACTTTGCCGCAGAGGTTCCGCCAACATTCGAAGATTTATGGTAGGTGAATACAACTATGGCTTCACAGCTTTCTTTTGTCTATGATTCAAATTCGTGAAGTGCTTTAACGCTTGTTCGTCGTTCATTTGTTGCGCGATAATTTCTCGTCCATCGTGCAAATTCCATTTTTTACTCATCAAACTTCGTAATGCCATCAAGAAGTGGGGTGTTTTTCTTTCTTAGAAGAGAGGAACAATTGTTTAGACTGATCATACTAAAATCACTTTCCGATTGTTTATTCCATGTCATACTCGCTTAATTTTCCCGAACTTCACATCCATTCAAGTGCTGTCAGGCCTCAGTGTTACTTATAATTAGCTCATCTGCAAGAAACTTATATCGTTTCAGGTAGATTGTTTTCATTTAGAGTGTTCAACTAGTCAGCATCGATCAACCTTATCGGTTCGAGTGATCCACAGTTTTTCTTATCGAGAATTTTTTTTATCAACACCACGAAACATTCTAGATCGACTCGCAAAGTTCGTGACTTCTTGGTCAAATATAATACTGCTATTTTCAACAGTTTCAACAACTTCTCGTCCATATTTATGCGCATTTCAAAAGGATTGTGCATTTCTGTACTTCAACTATTGTCTCTGTTTTTCGATTACTTCAAACATATTCAAAAACGTGAACCGATAGGAGGAAAACGAGAAATTCGAAAGAATAGTTGACATCGTTTTCTTCACTTCGAGCAACCCTACAGTCCAACTTCCAACACATACTTTCCGTCCAAAACACTACAGTAAAGGACCTCAATTTTTGAATCAAGCAGTTTCTTAGAGAAATTGCTTGCTGGGTCAATTTAAACCTAGGAAATTTGAAGTAAGCCGTCTTGTTATGAGGGTGCTTCTATTATAAACAGTTGACGATTGAGGCTAATTAGTGGCACAGACGACTTAGAGACGTGAGAATCCCTTTTTTCGACGGAGATTAGTAGCAACTAAAAACCCTTAATGGTGTTTATATTAGAACTCTCGCATGCGACATATTCTCTTCAAAATATAGATCCTTTTTGATCTTCGAGAAACCCTCGAGAAAGGCATGACCTTTTTTATTTATTTACTCGCTAAATTTGGTATTATCTATTATTTTTTGTATCATCCTGCTCTGCACATCCACTGTACCAATTCCAACATTTTTTTCTATTCAATTCATCGTTTCGCATTCATAAATACGAAAACCTCGAAAACTGGCGTCGGATTTCGGCTGATGCTCGAAAACACTGCTGTCATCTTCATGAATGTCGTGAATGCTGGCCAAGTGGATTCTCATTCAAATTCTGAGATAATATGCTGGAGCTGTCGTTGGTCTTCACCACAGCTAATAGCTTCGTTTTGTGGATTTGACAGATTGTTCTTAGGTAAGCTTGACACCAATTTGACAACTTCAATTGATCCAGAGGCCTGATTGGCCTAAAGTGAAAGGGAACCAAGACCTTCGCATGTATTGCATCAAGGTGTCTGTGACCATTGCTCTTTTCACGTCTCTACTTGATAGTGCATTTTATTCCTCATATTTCCTTGATTCCTCCTCCGACCTAGCACAAGGTGTTTCCTGGGTGAGGAACTGTGATTGACAGCAACAACGCCTCAGCATGTTTCTCAAGAAGCGCAGTTCCTATTCAAATTCTCGTCATGATTGTAGTCAAGTTCGTCTATAAGGCAGCAAACATCACATCAGGTACACCAAAGATCAATGGCTTCTCATAGTGATTACGCAGGAAAGCCTGGTATGGTTACCCCGGTTACTTCGGTAATTCATAGTGCGGCTAGGCGACCAATTAAAATCTGTGCTTTGGCACATGATAATCGAGAATATTCACTGTCGACGAATAAAGCCAGAAAACAGCACGTTGCAGTTACTGACTACACTGGATCTCAGAAATATCTCACATTCTCATAAAGTGTTTTGGAAGATTTTAGTTCCATTTGACTCTATAAACTTGTCGAAAGTGGATGAACTCAAAAACTAGTGTAAGAGGGTGTTGATGATAGTCTAGATTTTGGTTTACAGTTTAAACGGAAGCACACTTATTTAACACTGATCAGCGCATTTGCGACAATACGCATCGATCTCAATGCATCTTCTTTTCGACTATGCATTTCACTGCATGACTTTTTCCTAGTGTACTCGATGGATGACTAATTCATCATAGCTTTTTGCATAACGTGGGCACCTTGCTGAAGATTTGCACTATGCTCCGCCTTTTTTTTTCTGCTTTCTTACATGACCCGTCTTCACTTCTATTGTACAGATATCACCGGTTCTTACAATAAATTCGATACAGACCCGAAAGAGTTAATACGTACATCAAGGAAAAAAATGTGTCACTTTTCGCTGCCTTCGCCTCGATTCGACGTGGTTTATTTGTGCTTTGAGAGGCAGAGAGGGGGCTTACTGGTACCCGTACGAAATACTCCATCGTCATGTAAATTATAAAATGACAAATGGCAGGTGTTCCGAAACTTGTTGACATTTTTGTAAGAATACGTATGATTTTCATTACTAGGATGTTACTTAGGAGCCTGCAGCGCAGTAGGTAGTGGCGCTCTGCAATACACACATGTGGACGTTGGTTCGAACCCACGTACGCCTTGGGGGTTTTTCCTCAAAGATTGATGAAATTACATTAGTCAATGGGGCACAATCGGCTTGCGTTCTACTGACCAATTCTTCCATTTCACTGGGCTCGACAAACTAATACCAGATTTTTTTGAGAGGATAGCAGCACTGCCTTGATACATCGGTTGATCATCATAATTCGTTGCCACTGCCAAATATGCATTCAGACACCTATAATGATGCCTAGTAAATTCTAATGCATAGAGCATTTGTTAGGGGATAATCCAGGTCGAGAGCTTTACCCTCTATCCTTCTTACTTTCTATTCGAAGTTGTTGCTGACTTAAGCCAGTTTACTTTGTGAGGTGAAAAGGTCTCTAATATATATTTCTGTTTATTGTCTCAGTGGGTTATGAGAATGTTTCCAAAGCATAAGTTCGTGAAAAATCGAAATAATGGACGTTATAATGAAAATTCAGTAAAATAGTGCCGGATACGTCTTTTTAGTTTAGTAAGTTCGCAAAAAGTTCATTGGAAACTTGCGCAAGAGAAAAACCATAAGAAAGGAGAACCGAATACATTCTACTTATCGATTTTGTTGTAAAGCCGCTTCGGTCGTTGTCAGCTGATTTTCATTTCAGATGTTTTTTATTTCAGCTGTCGACATCTATACGATGACAGCCTCCATAATTTTCAATTTCCCATCGAATCAGTCCTCTCAACTAGCCTTGAAATCGTTGTAGAAAATGACTGACCTTGTTTCCTCATATTTCGCTCAGGTTTGTATGTCATAGCTATGGCTAGTCTCTATCAGGGAGGAGTTACCCAGGAAGGTCAGAAGTATACACACCACCATGAGCAAAGTTCTCCCATGCTCACCTAAACAGCTCGGACTGTACTTTTTGTGAAAACGTGATCAGTCTTACACATGAATATCCTTACAGCACATTGGAAAACTCAACGGAGAAGCTTACAATTTCAGTCAATCACAGAATATGAGAAATTAAAAAATAACTTTAAAGATGTTCAGTGCAGTCGTAGGAGAGCTTTGTGTCGCAGTAGTAACCGATCGATGGTGCCGATATATGCAATGGGACCGCTTAAATAACAGATGGAATGGTCTATGTTTTTATTTCGGATCTTCTCTTCCGTCGTCTTTCTTTTTCATTCTAACTTCTTTAACACATCAATGACACAACGTAGTGATGACAATCAAGTCCTAAAGATTTTTATCTTTATTGTCGTCCTAAATGATCTTAGAATTCGCCTATTTCTGAGAATTTGACAAGCATTGAGGTTCAGGAATTGTTTGCCGCAGAATTAATATAAGATTCGCGTAATGTCATAGATTTGCGTTAAATTATTCATAACCTTTCAGGAAGCAATCCTGAAATCGCTGCATATTCTGAAGTTGATACCCGTAAATCACTTTTTCAACTACATTTGTTGGCGATGATCTGGCAGATAGTGCTGATAGATTCATTTTCTAAGCTTATGTAAGTGATATGTACCTGTTTCTCCTCTTACAGGCTCATTTTTTCCTCTTTCTCACTCATCCTTTCAGTTTTTCTCTGCTCTTCATTTCGCCTGTAGCTCGCCCTTTTTTAGAAACTCTCTTCTGAAATTCTGTAAAGAGTTTGAGACTGGTTAGTTTATCATGTGACACCTGAAAATCGTAAAAACAAATATTTTGTTTGGGCACACTACTTACGGTCAAGCTCCAATGGTGCCCAGATCTGGGAATATTTTTTTATTCGTACCTCATCTTTTTTCCTTGCAACTGCCGTTATGCAAGATTTCGAGATGGTGGACGGTTTTAGCTGAGAGTCCACAACCTTTTTTCTGAATATCTTTATTGATATTTTCGATGCTACTCAGACGTGGTTTTTTTTTTCTTTGAAATCTAAACAGAGGTGGACTGTGTGGCGTTTCAAGGTCTTTCTACCAATATATCAAGTCAGCCGTTTTTTACCCTCGTGAGCAAGTCCACTACCAATTTGTCAACCTAAGAGTGGTAGCTTAGGGACTTGCTTAGACAGAAGAGCAGAGTCGTAATGAAGAACACTCGTAGGTAGCTCTAGATACTGACATGGACGCTCCAACAGAATAAGACCAGAATAAGATGACTTTTCGTCCTTTCTAATAATGAACCTCTTCATAAGCTTTCGTTTGTAACTGATTTTGCTACTTACCTTCTTTGAACTATGGCGAGCTTCTATCCCCTATCCAAAATATGCAGAATATGCACTGTAATTAACAAGCAAAATTTCATTATTTCTTTTTGCCAATTATATTATTTGTATATCAGGTTAGCGCAAAAAAGTAATGACGGTTTTGGACCGTGCTAAATCTGCAACTACTTTTGTACAGCTAGATAGACAAAGCTCTCAGCGTTGTTCACTCTGAGAGATGCGCCATCCATTCGTCTTCCATTCTTTACTTCGTTTGAGGTGCTGAATGCGTATCTGGCCCTTTACAATGACTCGCGGAGGCCCCCCCCCCCCCCCCCCCCCCCCCCACCCCCCCACCCCTGTATCTAATCAGTGCTACTTATTCTTCCAGACAAGTCTGAGATAAGCTAGTACCAAGTTACCGATCCCGGAAGAATGGATGGCTGATGAGCCGTGAGAGCAAGATCGGACCACCAACCTCGTGTGCGACGTAGAGCACCTTGACCACCGCGCCACATGCGCTCTTACTTTTGTAATTTGCATCAAATGGCGAGAAGGTAGAATAGTTGACGTTGAGTTCTTCAGCAACAATCTCATGAGAGCTTAAGAAGATCAGCTGCGGTGATTGTTTTTCCGATAACTTCTGATGAAATTGGTGCGAATGTAGTTGCGGTTATGCCTTGTGAGATGCGTCTGTTTTACGGAACTTCTTGAACCATCACTGCACTGTACGCTCGTTAGCAGGTGTTCAGCCAAATACGTTGATAATGTTGCGAGATGTCTTCACTGCCCTACGACCATTTTGAAATCACGGTCTAAAACCGCAAATACTTTTTACACCAATTACATCCTTCATAGGCCCAAAATAATAAAATAGACAGCAAGTAATATTGTCAGTAATATATCTTTGCCAGCAATGTATAAAACGAGAATTGCCCATGAAAATGGTGTATAACCTAACTGCAATTCATTCAAGGACGTATTCCAATATCAAAGCGCATTTCATTGATACATAAACCACAATTCTTTTTCACCAATCTGATATTTAGCTACGAATTTTTGAGTATTGAAATTTCGCAATTACATTTTTCTTTTTACTGTGTACAAATGGGTTATGGCCTACATTTGATTTCGTCCATCAATCGTCTAGACGTTTTGGCAAAGACGTAGTGTTCCGGTTCTGAAGTTCGAAACACTTTTGAATGGACTAGATTGAAATTCGGTTTTCATTATCGATTAGTTCAAATAATGAAATAGCTTCCTCATTGTTTATTTTCACAAGCAACTACAGTACAATATATTATTTGTTAGAGCTGCTAGAGATGGTGAATAGATTGTTTCGTGCCGCTTTAGTCGTAGTCGTAATCATCAAATCATCAATACCACCATTGGCTCGAAGATATATTTCACGTCATCATTTAACTGTTGTAAAATTTGCTCGCATTGAAAGTGTCGTCTAACATTTACGTTGTGGGCGATTCAGGTGACGATTTCATAACGAAGACGGGACTATCTGTTTAATAGCTTAGTTATATTTGGTTTATACATTTTATTTTTGCAGATGTTGTTCTGATCAGGTAGAGATTTAGAGGACCACGCGTCCAGTGCTGTTCCTTAGGGTCGTGCTGCATTAGATTTATCGGCACCATCATAGAGTATCAAATGACCGAATGATATGTGACCTGTACAAAGCTTCCTGCTGCCTACCAGTTCAATTCAATATTTTATAGCTTGGATAGGCTGGTGCCGATTGTCAACCAGAAGGATGGAGGCGCGCAGTTACTCGAGGCATAGGATCAAACCTGCAAGCAGGTGTCTGTATTGCTGGACACTTTGACTTCTGCGCAGCACGAGGTCATATATCACCTTGATTGTGAGAAGTCGAACTTGGTTGCGTGAGTGGTTTATTCCTAGGAGTATTTCAAACCTCAATCTCAAGTAGTAGAACATCCAAAGGACTTAGAATAACCGAGCGGCTCGCTAGAAGTGCATGTCGCTGCAGGGGAGTAGAAATTAACAAAAGTTGACTCCCATAATATCTAAAATCTCTTCATGATGAGGACAGCGTTGATATTTATCACCCATATTTGAGTTCTATTATGATGGAGGCAACGTTGACTCTATCGCCCATATCAAACCTTTGTTTTAGGTGTGTGCTATATAGAATGTTAAACATAAATCTTTGCCAATCCAAGTGCGATAACGCCCAACACCTGTTGATGTCTAAGTGACAAATCTACCTTTGTGAATAATTATACAATCACCACAATGAGATTTTTGGCCTTTTTAGTTTTTTTTGTGACCTCGCTGTCGTATATTTTGCAGATCAATTTCCTTTCTTTGATTCGTGTTCTTTGTTTCGTACTGTCTTTCATAAACACCTTGGATTTGGGAGTAGGTTTGTTATATTTCTGCTGAGGATTTAGGTAATCTTCAAATATGCGTGGGTCATGTTGAGTGGGTAAGAATCTTTTTCTATTCGATTGATCGTCTCTCGATAGCATCTTACTTTTTGTATCGCAGAATGACCTGGCCTTTCACACAGTGGAGGAACTTCCTTCGAGGCAAGTTCGGTGGCAGTCTGTCCATTCTGAAGTGAAGTGTGGTGCATGATTGTTCTAAACCCAGAGGTATACTGCGGTAGATTGTACTACCAACGTAGCCGCAGTATTTGCCAACTCCTTGAAGAGAGTGGCGGTCATGGACGCCCATTATGTTGACCGCCAACGGGGTTTAAATGAACCCCACAGGCAAAATCTTTGCATCAAACGGCTTCTAGTAGGTTGCACCTGCATTCTTAGAGCGCTTCCCTAGTTAAGTTATCTCTGAATAATTTCTTCAGAAAGTCAGGTTAACTCTGGTATGGCGCATCCGATTTCGGCAATCTGCAATGACAGACCCATCTGTCTCATGAAGGCTGTGACTTTCCAACACAGCAAAATTACTCCACCGTTTGTTGAAACTTGTAGAGAGAGAAGAGCTTTCCGAGTAGCCCCATGGTTACCGGTTGCCGCCGAAGCCGTTTTTGATCTGAATAATGACTTTCAGGTTGCACTATGAAATTGAAGTGGCAGCACCCTATACTAATACATTTTCTATCATCGGACAGTCACTTTTGAAGGAATTGTTTAGTGGAGGTCAAAGACTTTTATCGTTAGAAGGCTTAATGATAATGAGAAAGTTTGTTTAAAAGAAGGGAAATAAGGAGGGAAGGGAAAGTAAAGAGGGGGGGGGAGAAAGAAAGAAAAGCAAGAAAAGAGAAGGTGGGGGGGAAGAAAAGGGGAAGGAAAAAACGAAGGAAAGAAGAGAGAAGAAAGGAAAGAAAGGAGGAGGAGTAAATAACGAATATAGAAAATCAAAGGATAGAAGGGGATAAGATGCTAGAAAAGGTGGGGAGACGGGGGGGGGGTGGTGAATTTTTTTTTTTGGTAAAGTGGAATACAAAACAAAAACATGAGGGGAGCGCGTAAGACGCACGAGAAGCGATACATTCTTTTCTGAGAAGCGAGAATTGTGAAGAATTGAAAGAGCAGAGCAGGATAGAAAACTCCTCAAGATGGCAGAAAACGGAATGGGCGAACGGAGATGGTTGCCAAATGAGTCGGAAAGCTATAAGAAGCACAGTATTTTGGTTATAGGCTATTTAGAGAATTTATTATTATTTCACGTTTGGTTGTCTATTCTCATATTCCGTTTTTTACCGGTTTTTACGCTTTGTTTTTTATCTAAATTTGATTTTAATTTAGAAGGTTGATGTTTGTATTCTAAAAATCCCATAAGGTTTTTCCTCCTCCAGATTATCTTGTAAAAACTATATCAACTCGTGTTGTGGTAGCTTCTCGGGGCCCCTGGTAGGCTGACGACGGGCGGGAACATCGTGTGTCGGATGCATTTTTGGAAGCGCGTCTAGACAGGGGAGCAGTGTGTGCTCTTGCCGATGCTTGTCCGATTTAACTTTTTAGAGTAGCGTTCGTGAATGCCCGTGTGTAATGTAGTATTTTTGTGGCTTTGTTTCTGTATAAGATCTCTTTTCTTTCATATAGTAATGGTTGTGATTTTTGGTTTTCTTCAAAAAAAAAAGAGATGTGAGGTTTCTGATTTTGGAGCCCCCCGTTAATTTTCAAAACATAAAATCTCACGGTATACTTACAAAGGCAAATTGGGTGGATAATAGTTTAGCGATATGAACAAGTGGAATCTCACCAGAAAACTTGACGTATAGATATTTTAGAGGGCAGTAGGAGAGAAAGTGTCGTAAAAGAAAGAAGCAGAGCCTTTTTGCCACAAGCGTGCAGCTACGACCTAAAGCAAGGAAAAAGGAAAAAAAAAAACGAAAAAAATATTGGGGATATTTTTGTGGGTCCCGGTGGTTTTTTTTCGTTTTTTCCAAAAGCGCTTCGCGTCCGCGTGTGGTGAAGTACAGGAATTGTAAAGAAAGGATGTTTCGTTTCGAGAGGGTGACGCTGCTGGCCTGGGTGTTTTTGCTCCATCGCTTATTTGCACCAAAAAACGATTCTTTTTTTAGAGCCCTTTAGAGTTTGTTTTTTTTCTGTCGTTTATGTAGAAATTTCCCCCAAGCTTTTTGATTCACGGAGGGAATCATAGAGGAAAAACTTTTTGCCTTCTTGTATCGCTCCCCGTTCCGTTTTAATGTTTTAAGCTTTCAATTTTTTCATTTAATGCCTGGCCCCAATTAATGTGGAATCCTCTAATTAAGATTTTGATGACGCTGAATGCCCCTGAAAAAGCGAACACATAGTTGCTTTAAAGGAAAATCTTTCGCTATCAGAGGGTCAGACCCACCTATCTTTAGATTTTCTTGTTCCCAAAGGAGGGAAGGAGGGGGAAAAAGAAAAAGCTTTATTCCCTAACTCCTAACTCAAAAGAAATAGAAAATGGCAAAGGTTGGTCACATTTGAGGTTGAGATGATATTTTGCTGTGGAAAAATCGCTCCACAAGCTTTGCACGCCTCCGCCCGCCGTTGTGGAATCGATTGGGTCTTTTCTGTGTGGTACACTCGTAATCCATAAGTTCAGAGGGGGGAAACGTGAGAATGCCACACCGCTAGTTGACAACAGCACGGGGAAGAGAAAGAAGAGAAATACGTGTCGGACTGTGCTTTCTCCTGCAATTCAATTTTGGTTCGTGGCCCAGCCCCATCGCAGTTTTGGCCAGGGGGGGCTTTTGGATCGAGGCAAAAAGAAGAATCGCGGGTTCTGACTCCTACGTGGTTTCGGTTTGCTGCACCATGTTCATCCCCAGTTCTTATAACTTGCAACTCGAATTCTATTTACCGATTTCCCTGCTTACTATGTAGTGAAAAACAGCAGTTTAAGCTGACCTTACTCATAGAAAACAAAACAATAGTCATAAAATACGCATACATAACTGCGTATTCACACGTGCCGAAAAACACTCATTGGTATTTATAACGAGTGTAATACACGTATCAATTAGGTCACGAGTACTATAACACAACACCAACAAACGCGAACTTAATAATCATTTCGTCAATATAACCGAGAAAGTGTTCACTAGACACACACGCATTGCACAATGGAATATTTTACTTATTTCAAGACATGTCGCCATTACGTCCACACTCAAAGTCTTCAA
>JAHQIW010003504.1:0-323744 GCA_019055375.1 Parelaphostrongylus tenuis
ACGATTTGAAAAGCTGGGGGTGATTTACGAGCATTTCATTATTCATATATTTATTCTAGATACGAATTCACGCATTTTCTGACTTGTTCGGCTTTTTTATCTTCTATTTTGCTCGCTGTTCTACATTTGTGTTAGCTGAGGGCTTTACAATTTATGTGTGAGTTCTGCCGACACTTGAAGAACTTTGCTGTTTTATGATTGCGCGTAATGGTGGCTGTGTTTACCATTTCGGAAAACATGTAATAGCTCTACGTGAGCTCACTGAGGTCTTCAGAATAAAGTTTCGCTAGCGCCTTGTCGTGCTCAGCTGGATGACTGGCTTTGTTTGTACGAGGTGGGCAAAAACTGGAAGCCATAGTATGTTGCGCGCAGTCTCAAACTATTGCCTTTCCACTCCCTAATAGAATCATAATCTATAACACTTCATTGAATTATCAAAGTACGGATACTGGGAAAGCATGCCGTATTCGGCGAGCAAAAAGATTGAAGAACCTGCCTTAACGAATTTTTCTGCTTCTTGTAGTTAGAGAAAATTCTTGTTATATTGAAAACTGGTGACATGTAAGGAATATAGGATCTGTGCAAAATAGAGGACCTCTTCCGCTATTTTTACTAACGCAGAAAAGTAAAGCTTACTTTATGAAAGCATGCAGATCTCTCTTGAAATGCCATGAAATTACATACTCGTATTCCATAAATCATTGAAGCAAGGAAGTACTGCGAGGAAATTGGCAAAATTCTTCAAAATACACGAACTGTAAGCATGGTGCTGTTTTAACGAAAGGCCTGGTTCTGTTGCACAGACATCGTGAATGGCAACAGCTACAAATTTAGCGATGAAAAAGTAACAAAATTTCCACACGAATTCTCATCGCCATACTCTTACAGTGGTATTGCTTCCTAGAAATTACTGCTACTTTTTTGAAAGTCCGCCAACAAGTAGCCTCTAAAAATTATTTCAACATCTAAACTCTTAACGAGACTATTTTCAAAGAGGTCTCGTTTGAAGTCTAGAATAACACTCTAAACGATAATAGGCTAGATTAACTCTCTGAACGATAATAGGCTTGGTCGGAATTTAGATGGGAATGAAAGTTACCTTCAATAGTATTCTTTTTGAGCCATTGTGGGCTAGCCGTGTGTCGATCCACTTCTCTTGGAAATATATGTCCAGCTGGAAGTCCTGAAATCGATCACTCTGATCCACTGTCTGCTATGTAATGGCGTACTTAGCTGCATGTTGACTACTGACTATTAACCCTTCAAAGACGAACTGCAACGAAGCGTAGCACCGTTCTCGCCGTCGCATCTCACTAAACTACTGTAATTCGCGGCGTCGTGTGTCCGCTCGAATTTGCAATAACGCATAGCGCAAAGAAATTAAAGTAATTTATCAAGTAAATTGTGGTTTTCAGGCTCATGATTGTGATTAAATGATGGGATATAATTGAAATGCTCCGGTAAGGATGCTCAAAATATGAAGATTCCCATAAGTCGAAGAATTCTCTGTGACATAACGAGAAAGCCACATCACTTTGAAAGGAAACATGTTTCAGGCTAGTGTATAACACTTGCTTCTTTCTTACTTGATGTTCTCGCGTCACTTAATCGCTTTGAAAAAAATTCAATTTTGATTCCAAACTGGGATGCGGAACGACCTTCGTACTAAGTTCTACTAAGGAAGAAAAGACAACGTTTCATTTTCGGGGTGCATTGCTCCAACTTTACAGGAGATTTTTTGGTATTAAATGGTGGAAATTCAATTTGCACATACTCTATCGCTACAAAATGGCGCAATGTTACTGCAAGAACTTTCGTGAACGTACGTTTAGCGAGAAGAACACCCTTGTATCTTAAAAATCTCCACTTTCATTACGAACTCTGTTAAATGCAGTCGCAATAGTGAAAGTACTTGTGCTTCCCTAGCTTTTTTCAGAAAAAAAGTTTTTCCATTGGAAATCTTGATATTCGACTTAGTTTTTGGAGCACTTTCATAAAATGCTTTAATAACGAAGGAAGATGTGAAAGGGCATGGCACAGGAAATCAGCTTGAGGGCATATTGGACTATAAAAATGTAAGCAGAGCGCGCAAAATGAGAAAGATTGCAGCCATGAATAATATTTATAGTTGATTATAAGTGAACAGAAAAAAGGTCATTACCCATAAGACAATAAAATAAAGTCTTTTCGACAACTCTATTGAATTTCATCATCTAAAGTAGGCCAATGATCAAAAAATCTCAAGAGTAGTCGATGAACTGGCATCGCAATGTAATCTGCTGTATCATTTTTGATAAGCAAGTCATTGTTTTCTGATGATTTTGGCATGTCTGAACCGAAGACATTTCATGAAATTTATTCATTGATGACCATATCTTCTTTTAATGCCGATGAAAGTCTGAGTTACGAAACTACACTAGTGTGAAAAACGCGTTTGCAAGGTCGATCGCACCAATTGTGCACGAGCGATCAGCGCGACATCGCTTGCTATCAACGATGATCCCAAAGTGTTATACCCTTTTCTATCATAATTCAGAATTAGATTACTGGCTACGTACTATTAGTCTATGGATAAAGATACCATAGAATTCATAAATGTCTGAATAGGAGGAGAAGCACAAAAAGCAATCGACCCGTGAGCAGTTCCCAGGCACCATAAATTCTAACCCAGTCAGGAATCGCAGACGTGACTGAATATCTGATTTACACAATGACCTGCCGATATATCGATTCCGTGATTCCCAAAAATGATGGCCATTTGATCTCGGAATGAGTATGCGCTAAATTTGTTTTATTCAGCCCATGATAATGTGACTCGATTATCCGCAGTCGCTCGACCTCGCAACTCGGGTAATCAAAGCGGTATCGAGTACTAACGAGTCGTTTATTCAAAGTGCTCTTTGTATTAAGTACGAATATTTTTGATTGCTCATCGATGATTTTCATTCACTAGACAACCCAGTCCTTAGTTTTCGATGTTCTATTAGGTGCTACACAACGATTCAATGCTCTTCAAAACTGACCATCATATAACCTAACCTAATAGAACATTCAATTTGACACGACTACGAAAACTCACATCGCGGAAGCAAACGGTTGTAAAAATCGATTTGTATCTCTTCGGCTCTGAAGAAGCCGAAGAGGTTAGAACGTTAGCTGTATAACTTCCATGACAAACTCTTGTGAGCTGAACAACCTAAGGAGGATATTAACTCAGCGCTTTTTTCTTCGACAAAAGTCTTATGCCAGTTTGACCAACTCATAGGAATCTTCGGTCAGATTTGTCCGAAAGGGTAGTCGAACTAATGAACATGTGTCCACTAGGCCGTGCTCTGGAGTTCATTTAGTGAGCCGATCTATCCTCTCGCTTTTCTGTGCGATTTCATGAGCTACATTCGTCAGCCTCGTCAGTATCATTAACAACAATGAAATGAATTAAGTGACAAGTGTCAGCAGTTGTCAGTTTTAGTTACTGAAAGTACTGTTTGGTCTTCATGGTGCATAGTTTTTTACTTCTAAAGTTCTTCAAAATCTCAATAAGAGAAAGTAAAGAATGAGAGGGAAGAAGAGAATGAAAGTTGAACATCACTCTGCTGTCCGTTGTCTAGTTGTGGTATTATAGATCGATCCATAATGTTCAAGTAAGGCTGTAAATTATCACTGAAGAGCTTTATTATTGAATCGAATAATTTTTTCGATAAGGGTGCAGTAACTGTTGTCATTTTTACCTTCAAGTGGCTAATACAAAAAAACTAAAAACTACTACTAAACTACTAAAAACTAAAAAAAGTACTAAAAAGTACATTTGAAAATCGCTTTCTAAAAGTAATAGGCACTTTTGAAAAAGCGATTTTCAAATGTAATAGCTTGCTTAACTCAGAGGTAACGTTGTAGTGAAAATTAGAGGGGCTCCATTACCTATTCTACTACGAATCTACAATCTTATTTTACTGTAACACTTGAAAAAAACTGATGATGTGAAATTGTCAAGCTCTTTAAAGGTTTTTTGAGCAGCAGCTTTATTGTCGCAAATTATACAGAGTAGTTGTTAACGTTGACGCTTTGAAAAGTGCTACTTCGTTAGTGACTGTTCCTATGAGGAATATGAAGAGTCGTAGGGGTATAATGCTGATTCACAATTCCATCAAATTTTATTCAAGTTTTGTAAGGTTAGCTGTTTGAGGTGTGGCTCCGGGGCTGTTGTGCAAGATGATTGAACCTTTTTCGCTAGTCAGGTATGGATAGATGCGCCCGAAATTTCTCTAGCTTATGGCAATACTTTCCAATCGACTATTTTGAGCTCGTTTAAAAATTCAGTATAGTCTGATAAAATGTTTCAAGCTTCAAGAGGTCTAGTATGGCATTTCGGGTGGTAGAAGTACGTTTCGAATTTCGCAAGCCTCGTTGTAACACATGCCCTTCGGTTCATCCCTACAATTAATTGATTAAAGGGTATTGCTATAAGCCGTCCTCTCCAGCCTGAGCCATGAACCGCAATCTATTGTAGATCGCAGCTTCAGGTCATCTTTTCACTTGATGTGGAGTCATACATTTTTGGAGCCGCTAACATTAGTTGTAGGGATGAACCGATGGGGATGTGGTATTGGCGAGGCTCAAGAGAAAGCCGTAATGAGTATCTACCACCAGAGATGATATATCATAGAAGATTTCTTGATAGGCTTGATGCATTCGACCAAGCTGTGGATGTTCATCAAATTCGTTACATTAGTTCTTCTTTTCGCTAGTGAACCTGTATCAAACATTTCCCAAATCCCCTTTTATGAACGGAAAACATCTTTAGAAATCATTAGCATGTAGTTGAATATGAAAAATGTTTTTGGAGGTCTATCGCTGTCTAATCACTGTTCAGAAGATCATCGTTTGTCGATTAGAACCAAAGTCTCATCGAATGTCGCAATGCTAGTGAGAAATTAGTTACTTTTGTTATACAGAAGGAGTGTAGAAGAATATTCGTAACGACGATCTCAATCTCATTCGTTGAACAATTGTGGCTTCATGAATTTCGTATTTTACCACTACGACTTGAGTACTGGTGTCTTTTATGATTTAGCCGATACCACGAGATCGATAAATAATTCTATTCAGCTAACGTTTCGACGTTACTGTCTTGCCCAAAACCGACGATTCGATCCAGTCCCCACAGCCATTTGTCCTTGTTGTGGACCTTCGTCTCAGTTGTCGTTCAAGTCGAGTCTTCTTTGGTAAAGCACCGCTCGAATAAAGAACACCACTCAGAGATACGCCTATGTAAAGCAAACTTCGCTTTCTCCAGACAATCTGTTCTGAAGTTATCGGAATCATTTCTAGTCAGTATGAAGCGTAATAATGTTTTGAAAGCTGACTCAGAACTTCGTTGTACTGGCTGAACCATGAAAGAAACTATCAATGATTGCTAATGCCGCGTTTGAAGAAAATCCGGTTTTCGAGATAATCAAGTAATGTTTTTTGGAGTAAAAGTTTCTACTGTCAACGTCACAAGTTGGTCATTTATTGCAGACAGGTGTCTGCAACCACTATAACTATGAAGAATAATGTGTTCACCACAAAAGCTTGCAAATCATCTTTTTATTGTGTGCTTCATGTACATTCGTGGCCTATAGTTTGACAATATTTCGTGCTCCACATGCTTCATATTCAAGTTTGACATAATAAAGGCGGTTCAGCTGTCACGCGTTCAGAGCTCTTCCCACTTCAAACCTTTTTAGAGGAAAATATGTTTCACGGTTCGTAGAGCACGTCGGCAAGCCATTTCAGAAATGGAAAAAAATTTAAATCCAGCGATTTCGCAGATAATTTCATAGATTGTAAAGCAGAGAAGGACGACGAAAAAATTGACTGGAGCGTGGGGAATGTGAATATCACCAGTCAACGAAGTAATCGCAGGAAATTCAGCAGAGCTATTTTTGTAGGCCTGAAGCTGTGGAGATTTTGAAGACGACTAAAACGACGAAACGTTAGACGAATGATTTTTTCTGATGAACTTCGTGTTACTAGCTTGTTCAGCAAACATTACGACTGATAGCTATCATCGAAGTTGAAGAGAAGTCAGTTTCCACTTTGATATTAAGCTATGTGCTAGCCAAAATAGCGATTCCTGTAAGATGAGGACATCGACGAGTGAGATTCTTCATTTGAGTGATGCCCAGCGAAAAGATCGACTTGACTGACAAAGAAGACGAACGACTGTGGGTAATCGACTCGAATCATCAGCTCTGGAGAACACGGAGACGTCGAAACGCTACTTATGAGCCTACAAGAGCGTAACGAGCCCGTCTAGTACTGTATAAGTGCTCTAACCAGACCTCAAAAAGGCTCTAAACATGTTTTGTGATTATCGGTTTATTGTTTTTGAGCGAGGTCTACAAAAACAATCGATTGATAAAGAGAGATGTTTTAGGTTGAATCAGGAATTGAGGCAACGGTTCAAAAATTAAAATAATACCGAACACGAACCATAGTTTGAGCTCGAAATGAAGACATGCCTTCTATGTACATCTGGATGTAGACGGTTGTTGGTATGTCTAAAATGGTCGCTATCAAATCGGTTATCACATAATTTTGAGAATAATTCTGCTGAGTAACTAGTTTTTCTAGTGTTTTTTCGATTTCTTAATTATTTAACAATATAATACTTATTTTAATAACTGCTGTCACCTCTACTTTTTCCATTGCCTATACAAAAACCTGCATTAACCTTTCCTAATTATTATATAACAGATACCAGTCTTGAGACATCATATTATATTCAAATAGTTGTGTCAATCATTGTCATTTCTCATTGCGTTCATACTAATAAGCTTGATTAATAGCTGACGGAGTGCACTGACATCAGTGTATTTGCGATTCAGCAGAGTGGACTACAACCACTGATTTCGATGTATCTACTGGCTAACTACATAATGTTTATAAACCATCAACATCTTTCTCAATTCAGACTTCATTAAGAAGCTACTCTCTAGAATCACCAGTTTGAGACCTTGTCAAACAAAATTTCCATGCCCACCGCCCACTACGGAAATAAGAGCAGCCCAAAGAAGCTTCCATACAAAGATAGCTATCCCTGAACATGTGGTTGAGAGAATTAAACTACAATGAATATTTGCAAATTGCTACTTATTAATCGAATATGTGGAGTACTGTGCAAAAACGTTTGCGTCAGCCGGGATTCGAACCCAGATCTCACTCTTTCCGGGAGCGTATGCTAACCGTTGCACTACCGACGCATCAAAACATTCAAGTCAATTGAACTCTCTGGAGAGAACGAATTGCGTCGGAATGTCAGTCGAAGAGATAAATGAGTCTTTTTATCAACTAGGTGCTTCCGCTTAATCACCAAGGATTAAGTTATTGTTAAAGGTCGACTCGCCCAGTCGTGGTACATATAACACTGACATCGGGAAAGGTCAGTTGAATTTTATCTAGAAGTTTGAACTTTGTCATTGCTGGGCTGGTATAGTGCAATGTTTATAGGAAAGTTGAGATGCATCATAATAGGTTGTGTGAAAAGAATAACTGTTTTGGTTTTTTATGCGATTTTTGCATTGATATCACATGATTTTAATACCGTTTAAAAGCGCATTTTTTCGCGAACATTTTGGTATACAACTTGTCTATAATGTCTTTTAGATGGAGCTGTCTTGAGAAAAAATCGTTTGCTACTCATGCACATATGGCGTGCAGGGAAAAATACCATTGAAACGGCGCGCAAGATTAATGCAGCTTGGATTGATGATACGGATGCAAAAAGGACGGCTCGGAAGTGGTTCGTAAAGTGCAAAGCTGGAGAGAACAGTCTGAAGGATCAGTCGCATCCGGGCCGTCCACAGGGAGCTGATCATCAAGCTGTCCTTGAGGTGGGCGAGGAGAATCCCTTAATGAAATACCCAATGCTAGCCCAAGAGTTCAGTTCTGCTCCAAGATCAGGCGTTATCGATGTCGATGGAGAGCATCTTGATTATTAGTTTTGCCTTTTGTTCGAAACAAATTATTACCAAAACCATAAAAAAAAATCAAAACGGCACAAACTTTCAACACAATCTATTAATACATAGACGTTTATTCAAACCTCACGTGAGATAACGATGTTTTTTGTCCTTCTTAGAACGGGAGGTTTGAACCTAATTGGGAGAGTAGAAAAGATTGACTCGGTGCATTAGTGGATCTTCATAAACTATTTTATAGGCATAACAAGTATTCAATCACTTGTACGTTGTACGATGGAGTGGAATGTATGGCTCTTCCTCGATAATTGATAATGCCAGATGCTTGCTTTTTTTCTCCATAAGCACTTCGCGGACGGTTTACCTTCTTGTGAACTTTGTTGTAAAATATGTCGCACTGTTCCTTGCATGGAGGACCTTTTCTTAGAGTGAAAATTTCGGCGGTATATCACAACACATCGCTAACAGTGATACACCATCACGAGGTGGCAGAACATCAAAGATGACGAATATTCTCATCACTGCTTATACTATCCTATTTATTACGCTAGTCTCACTGAATTGTTCTGCTGTAATGGAGACTAATTCGGAAAAATATGACTGCATTTTTTGATGGTTGAAATTAGTGAGTGAGAATAAGATTCTTAATATTGTGTAGTTGCTGGAATCAGAAAAGTCGCTCAGACTCAATGGAATTTTCAAAAATGACATTGTATCGTTGAGGCTCGTGTAGCAGAGTACCTTGCGGCAAAGAGCAGTCAGTAGACCGAGCCTCACTTAATCTTGCCATAGAAAGTTGAAATTACCTCATAATCCGTCTTATTCTACAACCCCTGTAGGAGAATGAAGTATCTTCCCTGATAATTTATACCTGACATTTGGCAAGTCCGCTCTCCTTAGAAGTGTTTGCCTATTGATGACCTTTAACATAAAAGTAGTTGAACGGTACTAGGGAGATCGAAACCGCTGATACGTCACGGATAGAACGGAAAAGAAGATAAGTGAACCTTGTGAAGGGTTCGCATGAACATAGGCAAATTTGTTGGCATAATCCCGCCTCCATAGATCACCAAGCCCTCCTTCCTCCAGAAATGAAGCCAAAATATTCTGGGACAATAACAGCACTGACTTGTCGGAGCTGTAGGCCAGCGAAAGTCAATGTATAGAAAACATGCATTCGGTCACCTCCTCTACAGTTCTACGAACAAGATTCATTAGATGCACGTGGCACGATAATCTGATGCTTTCTCAGTCATTTATCCAAATTTTGAGAGCCAATTCGTAGTATGGTACATAATTTCGTAAACGAAGCTTCATTTACGTTCGTGTACATAGATGAGACTGCCAACAGGATGAAAGTCTACTGTAATTCCAGAGAGCGTGGACAGAGTGGTCAGAAATGCTCCAAATGAATCTATGGGTGTTTTTTCGATTCCGATTTACGAATTAACTGATGGTTGCGGCAAATCATAATACAACACTTCTTTGGAGGATTAAAAAAGCACCAGTTTAGTAAAGATAAAGAAAAGACGATAAAAGAATTCACTTATTGTAACTTATTCTACAAGGCAAAAAAGCATTCAGAACAACGTCAATGTTATCGGTCCGATGAGTCTTTGTGGCGCACTAGTAACTACATTAAACCTTTTTTGATAGTTTGAACAATTGTAGAAAAATATAGAAATAAGGAAAGGCAGTGAAAAGTTAACTTCAGCTGTGTTTTTTCAAGAATCAAAGATCTTGTACTCATCAATTCGATCTTCATTTCGTAAGTTCTAATGCGTCATCGCCAATGGCCTTCTCGTTGATCCGGACCACATATTGGTACCACCATTGTGTAAATTATTTTATTTGGCACTTGTGAGGAGTTGTGATCCCATCATTGCGATCCTATCATTGCGCATCCTTATTGCTTCTGTCTTCTGGATCCTAGAGCACGTGGACGGATAGCAGAGCGATCTGGTTAAAGGAGCTCTCGATGTAGTCACTCTTGACTGCACCGGATGTTCATTCCTTAGCATGCTACAGAGATGTACTCCGCAACGTAATGCTTGTGTGCGCCTTGGATGCGCTTGAACTTATGTTTCAGGTTGAAATTGATGCCTTCACACCTGTTTTCGCCACCAGTGTTATCTCGTCCAGCACTTCTCACCTGCTATAGTGCTTCTTGTGCTTGATGATCTTGACATACACCTCGTAGTTGTGCTTCTCGGCAAAGCGTTGCTTCATGTTTCTTGTTGTCTCCAATCGTCGAGACTAAATAGTGGGAACACAGTTTTCCAGTAGCGTCTTTTATTTCTTTTTTCTTCTCCATGTGAGCCTTATTTTTTTTAAATTCCAACATTCTTGCATTTTACTCGTGTAGTGATATCCATCATTCGTGAATGGCTTTAAACTTTGATGGGGATTAGTAACTGCTTGAAAATTATTAATGCTCTTCGAGAACCCCGCTGAGTGGTAGATGAATTGATCGTTTTGTTTTATTGTAGAAGCCAAGCTATGTGTTTCTAGTCGATGATTTAGTACATAGTTTTTCGCTGATTTATGTTGTCATGAATCTGCAAGCATATAAAGGGTGGGAGAGGACATAATCTGATGCATTGGAATAGCTCGGAAAGAATGCTTGCATACATTTAGTGATTTCACACAAACGATGTTAGTGAGGAATGAATTGGTCTTCCATGCTCATTCAGGCTCATCTGAATGAGTGTCGTGAAATACTTCAGCCACATTAATGTAAGTTAGGATGTCAGAAGCGTGATTCCCATGTAACAAAATGGAAAATCACTTAGCTGTTTCAAGACGGAATTGTGAGATCGATGCTGTGTATTCTGTATTACTCAAATGCGAGAAGGGATCCAAAATTTTGATCACCGGCAGTGATCGAATACAAGAGACACCGATTTAGTCGCCAGTCGCTGAAGTGTCGAAAATTGGCTGCGCCGGGTATGTAATGTGTTCTAACTACAACTAATTTTCCACGGAAAGTCTTGAGGAAGGACATGATGCACAGAGAATTCCCACACTGAGACGAGCCCATTAGGCTCTCTCGCACGTGATAAGAATAACTGAAAATTTAAGGATGCCGATCCAAGTATTTGACGCTCCATGGGACCACATGTGACCGGGTGATATTGTTAAAAAATATCGAAATGGGTGGTAATGTGAAGAAATGAGCTTAATGGAGAAAGTTAATACAGCAACTATAAAAGCAATGGAAATAATTTTAAAAGCCACAAGCTAGACTGTTGGTCACTACACTGTCATGTAATTCCGTTATCTAACTTACAATGATTTATTGCTTGGGGTCGATTCCTTCATAAAGGAGTATAGCCTCAAGGGATCAGTTGAGCAGAGGACAGTGCTACTGATGAGTCCCGGTAGGTCGAAACAAGAGCCTGTATAGCTCTTAGACGTTATTGGCTTGAGCATGTTATATCCTTATTAGATGACAGAAGCGCTATATTTTTAGAATGCGTGCGTTAGTTAATTTATGAGGGTCTATTTTTTAATAACTCAATGTTTTATTGATAAGGAAGAGTTCCGTTCAAGACGATTGGACTGTTTGCACTTCTGATCTATCGCAATCAAGGTAATGATTTATGAAGGGCTCATTGTGTTGTGAATGGAGTTTAACCAGGCCCTATATGAAATCAACTATATGAAAACTTTCATAATCATTTGAACAACAGCGAGATTTCAATCTGTCTAGGTCACGAAAATGGTACTACACTTGCCTTGTATCACTCATCTCCTTCAATTTCACCTAAGAACACTCTGTCTTGGTTATTGCAGGACGTCAAGGTGAATGTACTCGACTAACATTTTAAAAAGTTGCATTACAAAGACGATAATAGTCGAGCAGAAATAAAATTCACATGGAAGAAAGTTCCAGTGAACAAAGCATGTAAAGAAACGAGTGAATCGAAGAATAACTGGAATTCTCACATTAAGTGTGAGGAGATACATGCCAAAGAAAGCCTCATAAACCTCAATGAGGAAAAGTCAACTTTTTTCTCAGAAGCATTCCGAAAGCGATAGAAAGGCAAAATGAAATAACAACGACAGATTTTTAACTAGGGAAAAGGACATTGAAAAATCTGTCATGTAACATATGGAGCTATGTTTCTAGTACTGGAACTTTTGTAAAATAGCAAGTTTGAATACAAACTTAATCTTTCCGTAGCTAATCGTATAAAAGATACGTATGCCGTTAAGAACAACGACTTTTGACGAAGTTCGAAGGGCAGGAATTAGTATGGTTAAAAATAGTGCACGATATGTGTGTCGCTACCGAATGGGTCGACTTCATTGATTAACTATCTTATCCATCTTTGTTAATTTGGTGCCAAAGATGGCTACAGATGCTTCTGCGATCCATAGAGTTGGCGAAAGATTCTGTTAAAGACAAGGCAGTTGAGCAACTAACTTAAAGCTCCGGGGAAGAAGAATTCTACCAGGACTCGGCTTTAACGGAGAAATGATCTCTAAGACACGGCCAAAATCGCGCGCAAATCGAACATTCTTGAGAAAAATGGGTTCAAAGCGGTGAACTGAAGGAACAGTGCTCAGAGCAGATTTATATGTGAGGAAACAACTCAGGAAACTAACTCTCTATGAATCTCAGCGTCAATGAGTCTAAACTTCAGCATCTTTTGTTGAGTTGAGAAAAAGTGGTAATAGTATTCCTGATTTTCTTCTTTAAGCCAAGCACGAGGTGATGCATTAAAGTTTATTTGACAGCTGACGTTTCGGCAGTTCGCGTTCTTCAGAGCCTGGAAAGGTCAAATTGTCCGCAATCCAATCAGTCAAACACCTCCATTACTCCTTTAGAAAAAATCACCAGACCTAGATTTCAATCGCATCAAGCACAAAATCAGTTCTCATCATACTCACCGCTTTTTATATGTGTTCCACTGAATGATCCAAGTGGAGATCACCGGAAGGAGAGACACATAGGCTCGTAATGCACCCTACCCACCAAAACAACAGTCTTATATACTGACTCGAATCACGAGTGATATCAAGGCATTCCTCCCTGCGGTTTATAGTTGGATTGATGGTATTAATACAAAGAGCTTCAAGAATTTTTTAAGCTGATGTTTTTTGTTCCTGCGCAAGGATGGTGACTTCGACCTCAAAATCAACTCCGTCGTGTTTCTGTTCCCTATGCGTCCCAAGCGGAGTGTTCCATCTATTGAGACGCTTGTCAGCTAGGTGTTCTTCCATGGGGTACAGAGCGGCCTACCCGTTTCGCCAATATATTTATCGCTACATGCTCTGCAAAAGATTGGGTATGAGGTTGACTGTACCTACGCTCATGCAAACACCGTTTCTGCCGTTAGGACATATTTTACAACCTTTCGTTATACAGAAACGGTCAGTCAAGCGGTTGCGAACTAATTAGAGTATTCGGTGGTATTTCAATGATAGTTACCGATTGCTCTAAACCTGCTGTTTTCAAGCAACGTTTTATTGCTGCACTCTCACTCAAAAGAGCGAGGAGACAAACGGGAATCTGCTTTCATTCGAATTTTCGTTCGGAGGCGTGTTGTTTCCTCTAAACCTAAGCCGAGAGGTTACCAATTTGTATCCATTTGAAATGGCATTTCCCGAGCCAGTTTCACGTATTCTACTCTCTGCTCTCTTCCAGTGCACACACCGGCGGCTGTTCAAAAATTGTTCTTTACTAGCGCCGTTTCCGTGTCTGGGAGATGCGAGAAAAAGTAGTGAGCCAGGATATTTTTATTACTTGACTTTCAATATCACTTCGTAATGTAGCCGGTCTCGCTTAAGCATATTGTCACGTTCAAGAAAGGGAACCAATCATCTTTTGGTATCTTACGGGTGAGTTTTATATACTCTGACTGTTCATTCAACATTCTAAAGCAATTATCTAGCTCCTCTTGAGTGGATCAGGTTACCAAACAATCATCTATATACCTACAGTAGAGTAATGGCCGAAGATCCATCACTGGTGCTTCCACTTTCAACATAAAGGCAATCGCCAGGCTAGGTGCCAATCACTGCCCCCATTGCCAGTCCTCTCACTTGAGCATAATATTTCCCGGACCATGTAAAGATTGAGCAGTTCAGATTTTCTTTTAATAGTACCATGAACTGCTCAATCGACAAGCCATACATGTTTACAGCTCCCTGATGTTGTATCAGAAGCTCATGTGTGGTTTGCAATGCTGAGTCATTCGACACGTTGGTATAAAGAGCAGTGACGTCGAATGACTCCAATACGTACGCGCTGTTCGGATTCACGTTACGCAGAGGATCCAGGAACATCTGAGTGTTTGTCAGATGGGCTGGAATGTGCCCTAGCAACTGGGATGTTATTAAGGTTAAGAACCATGCTATCCTATCCGTCGGTCCGCCTACACAGCTGATGATAGGTCCAACTTTGAATATAGATGGGTCGTTAGACATTAGATCAACAGTGGATAATAATTTATGCGTTTTAATAAGTATAAAACAGGACATGTTGGTGTCTGGATTTTCGATTGAAAATGATAGATGATCTTAAGCCTCGCTTTTGCCTTACGGACCCACTCATTGTTTAATTTGCGGTTTTACCTTTTGAACTCCTTTACAGAAGATGATCGGTAAAGCGAAGCATCTTCGAAATGCTTACTCGTTATTGCGATCTCTAACTGTCGAAGAATCATAACAAAATCTCCACACTTATAACTAACTGATAACCTTATCCTTCCTTCCCTTAACAACTCTCAAACCTCATTCATGCCACGTTTTTGTAGCTCGGTGAGGTTCGACTGATCTTTTCGCACTATTGGGTGAGGGTTCTAGAAGTCGCGTCCGCAAATTTTCGGAATTTTCTATCGTCCTCCTCGTTAGCTTCACTGGTAATAGTTATCGCTGTTGTGTTATTGTTCTTGTCGTTGTGATTATATGCTAACTATAGCGTTATGGCGCATTGTTACGCTTATATTTTACAGGACAGAGCCCATTCGCTAGATAACTCGCATTCTTTAGACGGCGTTTATCTCGAATATTTCAAAAACTCATTAGTTATCTGAAAGTCCTTTTTACAGCTATAGTAGAGGATATAAATTTGTGCTTTACACACGCGTATTCCTCGCACTACAGAACTCTTCTCTCAAACTATTACTATTTATTCAATGGCATAAATTTTGACGATTCCAACACTATGCTTGCTTTTTGGTTTTACGAAAAGGCACAAAGTCGTGGACAAATGGTGGTTTCTACTTGGAGAGTAGTTATTGATTTTCTTATAATTGAACTGCACATGAAAACGAACTTTCAGAAAATTATCATATCTTTCTGCTCAACCTTAGGTATAAATAAGTATGCCCAAAGTTGGAAATATAAGGAATAGCGTAAAGTAAAAAAGTGTATACGTATAATGCGACCATGGTAGGAAAGGAGATAATTAAGCGTTCTACATTGATCTATCCGATAGTTAAGGGCCGTGCATTCAGCTTAAATCGTGAAACTGTAGAGGTGATCTTATATAAATTCGGCTTATACAATGACTCAAAGTTACTTGATGCATCAAATCAACGTTGTTGTCCTTCCACCAACGCCTCGTACCAACTCGGTGTCTACGGAAACTCGCGCGAAGTATGCTTGCCACCAAGACACGAGATAGTTTATTTCGCTACTGCAAAGCGGAAAGTTTTGTAATCACGAGTCGTTTTTTTTCTATCGACTTTTATTTCCTCGTCAATGACATTGTATCTCTTGTGTAGTAAAGCGTTTGAACAAACGATCCTTGATGATGTTGTAGAATTCGTTGCTGCTATTTCTGGTTCTTGAGCTTGTGAGACATAAGGAAAAGAGCAGTCAACGCTTTATCTTTATTTGATCTCTCATCTAAGCGTTGTTGCGTCAGTGATAAACACAAATTGATCATGTAGCCAGTGAACTACGTAAACCGCTTCTTTGACAATATTCAGTGTTCATAACGAGATTTTATGAAGCAGCCGCATGGAAGGAATACATTGATTATTTGTAGAAACGTCAAATGAGAGTCGATTTACATACCATTATCATTAACACTCAGTAGAAAGCGTAGGATGGCAATAAAATCTGAGAACTATTCTTTTTGTGCTCTCAAGCGTTGCAATGACGTCCTCAATATTATTTTATCAAGTCGCCAAAAAGGATTGAGATTGTCCCCTGAGGGAATGCCATCGCAATAAGTACTCTTAGAAGCCCATCATGTTCATTTCTGGAGAAGAAACAGTCCTTTTGCGCATGCGTTCGGATATGAAAATTTTTTCAGAAAAAAACATGAGGGCTTTTCATAGTACAAGGCTGTTGTGAATTGAATACTGCTACTAATATTTATATTAACTAGATTTAATTTCTTTGTTGCAAAATTTAATTCGCTGCTTTTTTGCTACTTAGCTTGTCTGTTTTTGAGTGATAATTTATTTTATTCATCTTTTTACTTCACCTGCTATCTTGTTGTAATTCTTATGATACGAATATTATTGGAGTTTCAGGTCGAGAAAAGGTTTATCCTTGCTGGACATATGATTATCCATGTAAAATATTTTCAACTGTACAAATATTGGACGAAGAGTTCTAGAAAAACCCAATATTTGAAAATGAATCACGAAAAGACGTTACCTTCCGGATAATGTGAAACAGTAGAATCAGGTGGAAATGCTATTTAGATAAACTTTAAAATTACAACGTCAAAGCGTCTACAGTCTATCACAATCAGTTGCTTTTACAACATCTACGCAGATTATTTTTGAATGCATGTGATTTTATATGCTTCCAGATTATCCTTATTTACGTACTGACTGGATGAGTCAAGATGAAGCATGAAGTTATTTGTACACCCACTCTAAATAGCTCGGCCCACGGAACGATTTAGATATCTAACATCATCACTGGAAAGCGGGACTGCCTTTTTCCTAATGTTCAGGATTATTAATTGAACAAAAATCCTAATTTTGTCTCGCTTTTCATTGGGCTAGTTCGTTCGCGCTCTTGGTAGGTTATTTATTGTAGTAAAGATGCCCACAGATCGACTGCTATGATATTGTTACAGACCATGATTTTTGCGCTATTGCTTCATTCAACTATTCTTCCAAGTCAAGTCCAGTTATTGCCAAAAACTATGCTATGTTGGAGAATGTTCCAGCAACACTTAGATAAAGCCGCAGCACCATCGCTTGCCATTCTAATGAAATGAGCTACCGCAAAGTGATGTGATGACCTGCCAGCTCAACCATAGCTCGAAGTGCTCCCTCGGAAGATCATGCTCTCGGTTTTCTGAGATTGACAGGAAGTTCTGTTTTGGGAACTGCTCGGCAACAACATAAATTAATGGCGGCGTTTACGTGGAACAGCTCCGGAAGTTGGCTGCAGTAGAGCGAGAGAAAAATTCGGAGCGACTCAGTGTCACCTTGTTCTCCAGCATAATGCTCGACCTCATATTGCGCGTTCGACACGTCAATTGGGCTGGACCACGGCACCACATTTACCGTATAGCCCTGATATTACTGCCTCGGACTACCGTATCGTCCGCGCTCTAAAGCAGCATTTGTGAAAGAATAATAATGACAGTAAATAGGTCAAAGTGACTTCACCGACAGCTTCATTTTTTTCCTTAGCAAATGGGAATTTAACAACGATCATGATGGTGATCATATCATTGATTGACTTTTTCAAACAAATAACAATTGAATCAACAAAAGTCGAAATGCTAAAGTAATCATGGGATAAGTCAATAAAAACAACACTACAACTTTCTGCGTCGTTCAATCGTTTGAAGATACGCCATGCATTTGGATTCACTCATGGTAATCTATGCATGATTGAAATCATATTTACCATATACAATGTCTTATGTGGCTAGTATATCAATTCAGAACTTTGACCTAGCAGTACATTGTGATAGCAACTAGCCGATCCTGGAGAGATGTGAAGCTTGATTAGCTTGAGCCGCAAGATCGAACCAGCGGTACGTGTGTGCTGCACGGTGCTTCTGAACACTGCGCTACATTCGACTCATTAATGAAGTTCCTTCTTCTTACTCTGTTTCTATTCTATCATAAATATGAAAAGTTCTTCGGCTATTAAATCAGCAGTTCCGTTGTTTGAGATATTCTTTATGTTTAATTGCGATGGTCTACGATGGATTTTTCTCCCATAAGGTTCACGACACTGAGAACAAGTTCAACATTTTTATGTGGGGCTATTCAGTCATTTCTCACAACAACGAGACTCTCACGTGAGACATTTTCGAAAAAACTGCGAGATGGGAGGAGTTTCGAAGAAAGAAAGAGTGCAATGTCCTTGATGTCTCTCATATAGGAAGTGGAGCTCACATCATTAGGTGCCGCCTCGCAAAAAGCATAACAAGTGAGTAAAATGGTTATTAAAAACATTTTTTCCATGTTGAATTAGAATGAGACTGAGAGTCTTCATAGCACTAGATACAAACATATGGCGTAAACATAATATTCTGGCGTACTGTATTTCAGGAAGACGTAGTTTTCTATGAGAAGGTGTTTAGTATAGGCTGTTCATTTGAAATATGGGAAAACTACGATATGATTTAATTGTTTTTAAAAATCAAAATAAAGTGTTACGCAGTAATGTTATGATGAATGGATAAAATATGTATAAGAAGATTCAAATAAGAATTTAAAATCTAAGATAGATAAATTTGGCCCCTGACAACAAGGGTAAAATGAGTAATCAAACAAATTTTATTGATACAGTAGCAGCAAAAAGTAAAATTCTCGGCGATGATCATTTCCTGAGAGAATGCATGGCATTTGACTTGATCGAGCATCGTTAGAAGTGCTTGTAGGCAAATCTGATCTTAAGTGACTCATGGCGGCCTACTAAGGCCTCACGTCAGTATTGCTAATCTCCCACACAAGTGTGGTACCAATTCGCCGACTATGAGGGATGCAGGATTTCGTGAGCCATGGTTTGGGATTAAACCGTCGAGCACATATGTGTTGTAGGCACCTCTCACGACTGCGCCACATGCGCCCTTATAACAGTAGCCAATAAAAGATGATACAATCACAAATAGAGAGAGTAAGTTATAACATAGGATTGTGGTGGGTAAGAAAGGGAAGTAAGAATGTGATTGTTGTTAAACAAGATTGCGCTGTGAAAATGAGTATAATAAATAGATTACTGTTCAACATAACAAACAGCATTATGTGAACTACTGCTCTCTACTAAGTTTTAGGCATCGATCTCACGCAGACTGTCGTTGCTAATAAGTGATCGATAGCAAAATAAGAGAAGGAAAGAACAAATTAATGGTGCTTTACAGAGACTTTTCACAGAGAAGCTGAAACTCTTTCTTCGAATTCCATTTCTTTTTGTTCTTGAGCTTCATTTTCAGTACATCTATGGAGATTAGAGAGGAATGAAGGAGCGAAAAAGGCCAATGCCAAAATATAATGGCAAACAAACTAGTAATTGTGAGAAGCTTTCTCCGATCAAGAAAAGCTGATTGATGCTTATGAGGAGCATTTAAAAACTTTTAGCAGAGAAGCTGCAAGATTCCAGAGTGATTCAATAAGATCAGCAACTAGTAAAATTCATGTAAAGACAGAATACCTTACTGACGGCGAAACTAGCATTGAAACTGAAGGTTTCTTCTTGCATGCCAAATAAAGGCAGGATTTGATAAAAATATCAGCTAAAGAGCAGTCGAGTGTAAGACAGTGTAGGTTCGGTAATATGTTCACTTGACTTACAGTAAAAATTGTTCGTTTTCGATGCCTTTCTGTGAGGAGAACAGGCTCTCGTGAGGATTAGCTCATAAAAGATTGAAAGACGACGGGGTTCTGCCCGACTCACGAGACTGTAAGGTCGGAACACGTGTATCGAGCTTACAAAAGCCCTTACCAGACAACATGACACGTTGGCTCAAATATCAGTGAAGAAAAGGACAGTTTTTAATGCAGTAGTTAGTTACTGTAGCACGTGACTAGGCAGTTTAGCTTT
The DNA here is from genome assembly GCA_019055375.1 of Parelaphostrongylus tenuis. Taxonomy (NCBI): domain Eukaryota; kingdom Metazoa; phylum Nematoda; class Chromadorea; order Rhabditida; family Metastrongylidae; genus Parelaphostrongylus; species Parelaphostrongylus tenuis. Next base: position 19,944 of record JAHQIW010003504.1, read on the forward strand.
TTCTCAAACCTGAGTCGATCATACTGACACGTAATCTGCTCAGCCAAGCGCTTGCTTAGCTTTTTATAACCTAAGTCACACACATTTCTCACCCATGTACTATTGCGTACAGGTGACCTTCAATAATAATTGAGTGACTTGTAAGAAACAAGGCCATAAGTATTAATAAAATACTGCCTACGACGCATATAAATTTCCTTGACCAATGTTCACATGCTGGGGTTGTGAATTTGACTGAGTAGACTTTTATTTCGAGTGTTTTGTTAAGACCACGCTCAAATTTCAATAGATCCTTTCATTATTATTTGAGCCAACTTATCATGTGGGCTAGTAAGGGCTCTTGTACAGCCCGATACAAGTGTTTCGTCCTTACAGACTCGTCAGTTGTGCAGAACCCGTCTTAACAGACCACACTAGTAGACTTTGCATCACTTCGATTTTCCACGCTGTGAGGAGGCAAAGCTACAAAACATCCACTATTGCAAAAAATGGTGCAATAACAACGTCGTTCCATAAGGAAAAACCTGATTTGCCCATTATAAACAAATTTAGTAAAAAGTTTTAGAATATATTACATCATTTTGTTCAAAGGCGACTATGAGCGACATTTCGCAGATCTGTTGGAATAAAACCGAAGCTAATAGTTATTGAGATTATTCAAGAACAAATTTGCTCAATATTACACGAGGAAAAAAATTACTACTGATGGTCACTTACCTAATTCCTGATTTGGATACTCATTCCGATTGTAGTTTGGTTTGTTGGCGATAATCTTTCTCACCTCATCCATCAAACCACTGCCATAGTGATCAGCTGATACGGTAGTGTACAAAAGTGTAAAGATACTGTGAAGAGACGATTTAGTTAGCATTGCTACGGTACAATCGCGGTCTTCTCGGAACGATGTACAAATGGGCGTGGTTAAGCGCTTGGGACGCATTTAAGTACGGAGTGGAAAGCTTGAACAGGTAAAGGAGGAGGGGGGATGGTAAGTTGAAGGCTTTTCTGACAAGAAGGCATGCTTGTAAGCAAACTTTGTTGAGCAATTGGTCATCAGAATAATGAATTTTGAGCAATAAGCCACATGTTTGTCAACGAAATAAATTCAATTATAAAATGAGTAGATGTTAGGCTGATGCTGTCCTCAGTACAAATATGAATACAACAAAAACTTCTTTTATTGTTAACAACTCACTTTTATGATTAACTGTCGAATTTATGACTGGTAAGAATGCGATATTGGCTTTGATGAAGTTCCTTGATTAAAAGATGCTGTGAGCAGAACATTCTTCTTTACGCTAGTCTTTGGTCTGCAAGTTTTTTTACTTGATTTTTGTTATAATCCACTCAGGTTCTGTGTGGTATACTAATGGCATATTTTTTTTCTAGGGCGAGTTCCGTTTGGAAAATTCAGTGGAGCACATCACCATCATGAGGTAATGAGCTTCCATGCTCACTTATGTACTTCAGACGAAAAAAGTAGATTATATATATATTCACTACTTAACCGCTTAACCGGCTTGAGTGCTAACAAATACTTACCATAGCAAACTCGTTAACGGGTTGAATGTTGACAGCTACTATAGGATAGATCGAAGAGCAAAATTGTGTCTTGACCTTTGTAGTGCTAGCTCGCCGCTTTCCGTATAGGTGAAACGAGAGCTCAATCTCCGGCTGAGGTTGAAAGCCTAGCTATCACTCACATTCTTGGATATATAGCTGTTCTTTAGCTAGTTCAGCTTCAGTGAGCACTGATATGTACCTTAGGGATCTGAACAACTTCAGATTGGAAGAGACTCCTTTGACACGAAAGGAATAGAGTAGGAGGAAATTCTAGAAATTAACTCTAAAAACTAGTGCTATCCACGATAAGCTACATTCTATTGGGAAGTCTCCTTTTTTATTTATGAGTTTTTTTAATGAAATATGTCATTGAAATAAACCATATTGTGAGCCGTTGAAGTTTTTATATAGCAAATATATCAGTTTCCCAAAATTTCTTTCTTTATGTAAACATTGTTCTTCGACAAATATAAGATATATGAGTGGAAATCGCGAGACGGATTTTGAATGCCGATGCCTGGAGCCTGAATTAATGTCGTTGCTGGAAGCATGGTTTAAAAGATGGCTTCAACGAGAGTATTATCACAGCGTCAAGAAATCCATGGATTTCAGTGAATCTATACCTCTAGAATTATTTGAGCTAACACATCAGCTTTGATCTGTGCTTCTGGAATTGGTACTTATAGGATTATTCTGGGCCAACATATCTGTAACCAGAAAATTTCTTTTTATCAATGAGAGAAGGGCAGTAATACTAGGTGATTTGAAAATTAGTGAAACAGATTGTGGAGAGTTTCCAAGCAGTAAATTCAAGAGCAAGGAGCCACGAGGAGTGTGGGTTGTTTTATTTTCCAGGCTGATTCCTTCCCCTCATTAAAAATGATAATAGTGAACTCCGTTCCTTTGAATTTGCCCCACTAAAGTTTGAGATTGGTAAGCTATTTCAAAATAGGCACACACAAAATAGCAAGTTAATATCTGAAAAAGGTTCACCACAGGAGATAATATTAAAGTAGCAAGGAAATCTTCAGAATATCGTGAGATTATAATTTTTTCCTGTCACGGCACCTTTTGGTCGACCATTTGACCTTTCAGAAACTATTGTCGAAGGCTGGCCTCTATTTTGAAGTGATTTATCTAAATTCAATGCAGCCTGTACTAATCAAAGCAAGCATCTTGATTCTACATATTTTTGCTCGTAAACAAAAATTTTAATTCCACTGGCTGATAAAAATCTAGTCTTTCAGAGGTGAAGAAGTCATTACAGGTGGTACTGGCAGTGACTTAGTTTTCGAATTATATCTTAAACGACGAGTTGCGAGATAGTCGAAAAGTGATGCTTGAAATGCGGAGATTCTGCCCAGTAGATGAGGATGGGTTTTGTCGCTCAACTCAAACATTTATATCGTAGGTTGTATAATATATTGCGGCCTGTTATTGTGGCAAAGTACTGGTGTCTTTCTGTGGAGCAATCCGAATGCAGTCACTAAAGCTCCTAGTATATCTCCTCGACTTTTTAACTCGCTCACGCATTTTGAAGCAGTTGGGATGGCTGCATCTAGTTTTCTGAATGTTTTTGAAGGCATGGCGATGACCGTCCTTGTCTTAAAAGTAAATTTATTGTGACGAACTTTATCATAGCAAAGTATTACCGTGGTTCACTATCAGTTCGTAGCACTATACTCCATTTGAAACCGTTTCACAAAACTGACTATTTAGAGACCCTTTTCGCCGCATAGAGCTTTCCTCTTAAATTTTCAGCAATACTTTGCAAGCACAAATCTCTGCGACAAAAACTCTGATTGGTTCTTTAAAAAGACTTGTTACTGCGCTGTAGCACAACAAACAAATTTATAGTTGCCAGACTTTCAGCTTGAAGTGTTTTTGAAACCTTGCTCAAAACAGTAAAATCTGATAAAATTTTTATGGGCATTTCGTGAGGTTCTTTTATGGCACTTATACAGTGTATGACACATGTTTTGACATCACAGCCTCGTCACTCGCGCTGTGCTTTCAGTTCAGTCAGTTCCGCGGAGAGAAATACTCTGCATAGAGGAACCGACGACGAAATACTTAAAGATGCCGTCAGGTAATAAAATCAGCGAACGGACAGTGATGCATACTCGATTGCTCGTGGCTGCTTAAGCATGCACAATACTACAATAAACGCGTACAACACTGCCCGCTCGGATTTTATCACCTGACGGCTCGTGTATTTCGGCGGTTACTTCTCTATGTAGCAGATATGTCCCCACTGAAATGACTAAATCGGAAGGCACCGTGCAAGTGATGAAAGACGTGCCCTGCATTGTATAAGTGCCATAACAGGCCTCATGATGGCTCTGAAAAATGTTATCAAAATCATGTCTCCCACTTTGTTTACACGCACGACTAGAGTCTGTGTATGACTTTTCGCTAGACTTTTGCATCTATAAGATAGCTCAAATTTTGATGACTAAAACTAAAAGTGATTCTTGAGAAACTTCCGCAAAGTGCTGTAAGAGCGGAAAAAGATTACGTTCCTTATTCGAAGTAGTTAGCCTGTAGCTTGGAGCTCACAGCAGAATTATTTATAAAAAATTAAAAAAACTGCTACATTAGGGCTCTAAAAGAATGTTTTTCGTACAATTTCTTAACGGTTTTACGTTCTTAAGTATGGGAATAATTCAAAAGATGTTGGGAGTCCCCGCCGAATTGACACCACATGCAATGCGCACTATCATTTTTGACAAACTACTCATTCAAAATAATTTCAAAAAAAAGAACGTTTTTAGCCTAAACGAGGTTTGTACGCCAGGGCCATACACCGGTGTTTCGGAGGTTTCGGCCTCCTCGTCAGTGACCCCCGCCCCACATTAAGCCCTGCATTGTAGCAAGGAGGGAGGCGTATGTGGTATGTGGTGATGGCATAGTGTACAATGACACTGGTCCATCACCATCAGTCGATGGTTTCGGCTGGTGGACCAATCGTAAAACATTCAAAATGATTCCAAAAAAAAACCCACTCATTGTTATCTAATCGTTATTGTTTTCTTTGCATTGAAGAGTTATATATGCAACAAGAGCATATAAGCCTGCAGAGAAAGTTTTGTAATGCCAAAATATTATTAATATTGAGTTGAGGAAAGGGGCAGCGTGGTCGAGTGGTTGTTATGCTAGTCGCGACGCGCTTAATGCCCAGCTTTAGGCCTCAACCTTCAGCGGCAGTCAACAACAGTGCTTTATGAACCGCCACAGCTAGGTTCTCCTCGAGATTGTGAGGAGACGCGCTTAACCAGTATTCTACGGCTGTCAAGAAGAAGACGAAATAATGATCTGTGCTAAGAATTCTGAGATCCGCAAAGTGGAAAAAACTTTTGGATACTTTTCCTTGAACGTTTCTTAGACTTGGTCCAGCTGCTTTCTTATGGAAATATTCTTAAGATATGCCCCTGAATTTTCAAAAACCGATACTGTGTGAAACAAACATGAAATCTGTATTTTTGCGGGTGATGAAGAACTTTTCGCTTAGCCTTCTATTTTGCATCCCACTTTTAATCACCAAAATACGGCTGCAACGTCACTCAAGGTGAGATAGAACTGATGCGAAAATGAGGTTTATTTGAACACTTGGAAGTCCCGTGTTCATTGATGGTGCAAACTCCACCATAATTTCCGTTGTTTCTCTCTTGCACAATTGCCGACCATGGGTGTGGTTTGTTTCGAGTTTAGTGACGTATGCGAGACCCCTTTCGTGATTCAACTCGCATGATCTGATTTGATCTGTCACAATGTAAAAGAGATATTTCGATGTGAGAGGTGCATTGGCAGTCCATGTCAATTGTGTACAATAGGTCACAACATGGAAGACTTGGTTGGAGGCTCAAAAAAGCGGTAGTGTATGAAAAACTGATTTTCTTCAATGCAACTGGAATATAAGGTTTCGTTGTTCTTTCTGCTCTGGTTTTGAACGCATTTAACCGAGAGAGTTGTGGACGATCTTCTTTCTCTCTCTGAAAAAGGTGAAATCCGACGAAACGCCTTCTGTTAACAGAAATTGGACTGTAACTAGCTCACATTTTGATTGTAAAAATCTGTGAACTATTGAACAATAAAGAGGTTGGAAGATATTCCCTTTTATAGGAAAATTAGGTTATTCGTGACATAGAATTTGTAGGCGAAATCAGAATAATTTCTTAGAATACTAGTGAAGAGGCGTCCGGTTCAAAAGCTTACAGAGGCTTGAAGAATATAGTAAAAACATAGAAACACTTGTTACCGCATTAATCTTTGTGATTTTACGATTTGTTGTCACTGTAGGGCTTGTGAATCTGAGACCTGCATAGATCTAATCTGAGACCCCATTTCCACCGCGATGTCAGGAATTAAGTGAACCGGACAAGGTGATGAGTTGTATAGTCATCCGTAGTAAGTGACTTGTTAGCTACTTGGTTCACGAAGCTCTCCTATTCGCCTTTCTACAAATATTGCTGACATAAAATGGTTCCAGTGTATTCCGCCATAGAGAAGACATACAAAACTTAAGTAACCTTTCAAGGGAAAATATATGAAAGTTATCATATTCCGATGGGAATTCCTACAATAGTTTTTTTTTGGAGAGCCTAATGAGTGCCTAATAGAGCAATCGTAATCCCTTACAAACACGTGTCGCCAGAATCACTGAGGCAAGCGATTGCTAGTGTTGTCACGCACACGTTTGTACTTCGTGGCGCCAACCGATGTAGGATGGAACAGCCACGAATGAAAAGTGTATGAGAGCGAAAAGACCAAGTTGAATAAAAAAACCGAGAACTGATTGTACAGAGTGCAGTAGGTCACCTAAAGCTCATTTCGTTCTGCTCGCGCTTCATTTCAGTTCCTCTTATAGCAGTGATGAACGGTGGTGTACGACAAGTGACCGTGATCCACTGTATAAGCCCGGTATGCAAGCAACTATCTCCACAACAATTTTCAGAGATTTGTTATCTTCAAAGATCAATCAACATCCTCCCTTCATCATTTTTCTCAACAACTGCGCGCATTGATTCAAATGCGTCATCTTAATTTCAACTATTCCTCCTGCTGCAAATTTATTTTGCTAAGTCACCACATCCTCAGCAACATGCGGTCGCAATGGTCTAAGCCAAGCTATTCTTCAAACATAAATACCCATAATAGGAGGATGCTGAGGTGAAGTCTTCATGCAAATGCAGCTATTTTGAAGTAGAAACTCTTCATAGTCTGTGGAAAAGTTTAAAGTCTTCTCGAGATTGGTACGTCAGAGTCATACGTCCGTTTTGGCGGTTTCTCCCTTTCCATTAGTGGTCCACGCCCTATACTGAATCCTACTTTACAGCAGGGATGAGGAGACGTTGCCAGTGATAACAACACGTGACAATGTGCTATCACCATTTTACCCCGTTTTTACCCATTTTATCCACTTTTTCCTCTGAAAAACTACCTGTAAACAATATTTATGTGGTACAATAAATTCATCAGGTAAGAAAAGTGATTTGATTACATTAGCAGTGTATATAGAACAAGTTTTCGAAATACTATCTAACGCAAACAAAATTGGGAAGTCGTGATTTAACCTATCATAAATATTGCAGGGTGCGGAAAAAGTTGTGATGATTTTCTATTTTGATAATTAAGCACCGATATGATATTTTCTTATTAACTGATAATTTAATTAGATTCTTGTTCAATTTTTACCTGAATTTGGTTTTATTTATTTGTCTATTTTCAGGTATGCTCAAGACATGGATCGTAAACATCAACGTATTGAGTGACACAAGGCGGGAATGGAAACGGGCGACATTGCTAAAATCGACTGATCTGAAACCAGCAATCGTCTACAGAACCGTGAAACGTTTCAAAGAGACTGGAGGGATTGACGAGAAGATCGTTTAACCCCGCGTTTATTACTGAAAACATTCAAAAGATTCGCTGCTAGGTACAGCAAAATTCGGAGCGCTCGATGCCCAAATTGGCTGGAGAAGCTTGGAATCAGCGAGAGCAGCGTCAAAAATATTGTCAAAAACAAGCTGAAAGTGCGCGTTTACAATATCGCTCGTGTTCACTTTCCGATGCAAAAAAATGAAAGTAAACGACTTTCAAAGGTTTGCCGCATAGTTTGTTTGATAACTGTTGCTTGTTTGTTGAATATGCTTTTCACGGATTAAAAAATATTTACTGTCGAACCACTCCACAATCGCCAGAGTCGACGTCAACCTTTCAGAAAGGGTCAGCAGAAGTCTGTAGGAAAAACTATGGGCCGCACTCATTTTCCGACCTCTATGATGGTCTGAGCCGCCATTTGCGCCACTGGAAAGACGTCGTTGGTCTTCATCAACAGCAATCTCGACATCAACGCTGCTAGCTATTAGGAGCAACTTTTGCGAGGGCGTACTGGAGCCTTGGAATACTCACCACTTTGGCACCGACGAATTTCCGCTTCAGCAGGACTGAGCTCTTATGTATTCGGCCCGCTCAATGATTGCCATCTGTGAAGTGGCGTATTCAGGCTTTTGGTTCAAGGGCATCTGGCCGTCATACTCGTCAGATCTCAAACCACTGGATTACAACGTGTGATCCATACAGAAAAGTCTCGTCTACTTCCTACACTACCGTTGACGCGCTCAAAACGGCTTTGACATAAGCTTGTGACGAAATCACCGTAGAAGCGTGTACGAGCATCGTTGAAAATTTTCGAAAGCGAGTTTGCGAATTTATGGAAGTCAAAGGAAGCAATTTTGAGACTTTGTTATGATTTTTTTTATTAGTGTGATATTCATTATCTATAAACGTAAATATTCCTAAAATTGGATGAACTGATTTGTTTATGTTTTTTTTTCCTATTAAAATATCTGAAAAAGTTATCAGAACTTTTGCTTACCCTGTATGGTTGATAGATCTGGAAAACGCTAAACCTTCAAAGAGGTTCAAACCGGTATTTCACCCTGTCTGAGAGCTCCGAAGATTGTATTAAGGAGACATGCGCAGATGGGGCTGCTACCACACAAAGCGAGTTTGCACAGAGTGTTATCGTCGATATGTGTACTATACCTTCGAAAATTTCCACGCTTATGTTGCATCCAGAAGATTTATTTTACCATCTGTACCATTCTATTTAGAACATACCAGTTTATTTCACATGTAATATTTATACTCGCGAACAACTGCAGTGAGAAATTTCTGCACAGAAAGTCTTAAATTCTTATGATTCAGATTCGTAATCTTTGTGACAATGCATTTTTTGCGCAGGACATTAGGAAATTGATAGAAGACCTACCAGGCCACAATTGACCTTTTGTGACGACCTCCGCTTATCTGACCGCACTTTTTGCTTTTTTTTTTGGTATTTGCACGTGTACCTCTTGCAATTTGCGCATATACTATTTTCCATTTAATCATTATGTTCTTCTTTCATTATTTTCTAATTTTCTATACGTACAGATACCATATAGTGTCCTGAAACATGAAAAGGTGTGTAGAAAACATGAATTATCAAGACAACACGGGAAATCTAAGGGTTTTTTTGAAATGGAGATCAAATTTCTCTATGATTAAGGCAATCACGTTGTTCCCTGCTAAAGCGGCACAACAATTTCAACTGTTGTCCCACAGGTGAGCGAGTTTCGTCATTTGAGTGAAAATTTCGCTTGTTCATAAAATTCTCTCGTGTCTTTTGGTGTTATTTCTCCACCATTCTCTTCAAATGCTCATATGTGTTAGGTCCATTTGAACACTACAAAGGCCTCCTTGTTGGGCTGTTCCATAACTTCTTTCTTACTCTTGTTTTGTTGAATTTCTATCCTACTAGAAATTGAATTATTGGCAAGAAGATTGTAGTATGTTGGAGAATGTTCTAGTAGTTTTAGCTGGGGGATACATACAAGAACACTATTAGGTTACTCCATGAGTTTTTGCATTAGATCAATAAGCATTAAATTTGCTAGCGAGAAGTAAGCAAAAATTGTATGGTTTTGGTGTAGCTAAATGCGTAATTTTTGCGAAGATTTTGATATACAACTTGTCTGTACTTGGTAGAAGATGGGGCAGTCTTGGGAGCAAATTCGCTTGCCTTTGTGGACGGCTCAAAGGCGACAGATCCTTCATACTGTTGCAAACCACTTCCTAGCCGTCATTTTTGCAGCCTTGTCATCGCTCATACTCCATTATTCTTGCGCGCGTTTCACTACCACTTTCTTCTACGCGCAATTCGTGCATGAGTGGTAAGCGAATTTGCTGCCATAACAGCTCCATCTTATCGAAAATACAGACAAGTTGTGAAATAAAATACTCGCAAGAAATTACACAGTTCAACTATACCAAAGTTATGCAATTTTGAATAATTCTGGTGAAGAAAACTTCGTATTTATTGCTCGGTGCCGAAATTCATGGAATCGTCTAATAAGATGTATTAAGTTGGTACAAACTTGATTGCAATTTCGTTCAGTAAATTTCAAAACATTTTATATTAAAAGATCTTCTTAAATATATGTGGTTACGTTAGCGGTAATTATAATGTACAAATCTCGCTTTATGTTTTGTTGCTAATGGCGTAATACTTGCTGTTTATTTTATACATATTTTAGACAATGAAAGGATATTAGACAAGAGATAAATTTGAATGATTTCCTTCTATGGATTCGATGAAAACCACAACAATCATAAAGGTCTAGATAGCCAGGGCGACCTCAATCAGTGTACAACGATTCGTCGCGATTTTACAAAGCTTTCATCAGCAAGTTCAAATTTTTTAAATTCTGTCGACGTAGAGAAAGAGATTTTATGAGGCGGTATAGTCTCGTCAGAATTCTTCGCTATCATCGCTCAAAATGCCATGCCAGCACTAGAATGGGAAAATATGGGACTGAATCGACGGATGACAATTTCACCACTTTCGCTTTTCTCATTACGTTGTCCTTGTACCAGTAAGCATCGACAAGGTGAGATGAGTGGTGACCGATTCTGGCCACGTCTGTGAAAAGATTCGTCTCTGACTAAATTTAACGAAAACGATATTAATGAGGAACGGATTGGTCTCAAACGCTCCATTCAAGCTTGACGAAGTGAATATTTCCGAATGTTCCAATTATGTTTAGAACGTCTAAAATTGTGAAAAAAAATCAGTTAACTCAATAAAGTTTTTTACACTGTTTTATTCAATACAGCGATTTATCTTTGGCGATAGACTTTTCAACAAGCATTATTGCAAATAATAGAGGAATGGAGAATTTAGAGCACTGTGCTCACTTCAAACGTTATAAGCCACCTTAGGGGAAGGTGCACGTTGATTATTGCGATTTACCGAACGACTTACGCTCAGTATTCTGAAATGTGTTTCTGGAGCACTTATGTAAACTGCTGTAGTTGAGGATCCTCGAACAGGAATCAAGAACATCTGCGCGTAATCTTTAGCCTTTTGGATACATAGCAAAGGCCCGAAAATGAACCGAAAAGAGGAGTGCCTCGTATCACGCGTGACCTCGAACCATACCTCAGGCTGATCCTTCCGGCCTGAGTTAGGCGCGGCCCACTGATGCAGTGACCTTAAGCGGCTGGTCATCAACGAATAATTGATAGACCCAAACATCAAAACGGGGAGTGTTTTAAAATGAAGCTTTTACTATGCGATCGAAAACTCATTTCTAACGTTTTCTGATAGGGTTATGGAGGTTTTTGGCTTAGTGGATTGTGGATCAATGTGATCTTTCCAGGCTCTGACGAAGGCGACCCGCCGAAACGTTAGCCACCTCGAATATTGTATATTCAAGCTGCATTACTGACTGTATTGTTGTATGCTTCGCTAATATTCAATAAATAATATCAATAACGCTTTGGAACGGCTAAGCAGAAGAAGATATTCATTTATTCAAACTATGCCGAGGTTAATAGATAGGCGGTTTTGGGATTTATTACAGACTTTTTGATGCTGTCTACCATCGATCTAGATTTCGCTAAGCTGATAACTCATATGGGCCCGCAGTGGCGATAACGTGCTAATGAGGCCTTGCCGATGTTCGTTTATTGGTGGTTGCTAGTTGAAATACTTCGGTTATTTCTGTTAGACAGCATTTGAATATTCAACCTCATTCAGTGGACAAAAACTTTTCATAAGAGAGTTAATAATCATTTGAAAGCTCAGATCTCCGGCTAGTCGGCACGTGTCCAATTTTTCAAATCACGCTTTCATAACGCTGTCAAATTCAAAATAAGATTATGTTTTACATCGGCAACGCAATTGAAATGGTTGACTGATCGACATATGATTGACTGTCTATTAATTTGATCATTCATCGACTTATATTATCTTTTAAACCATCTCTCTTGAGCTGACACGAGTTTGTTAACATACTCTTACATGGTCAACACCTCGACGGATTTGCAATCTTCAGGGCTTCAAAGATGATGATGGTGGTCATTACAGCTCGAAAGATTAGAACAATTGATTACTAAAACAAATGAAACAAAGATTGTTTTGTCACCAATCTTTCCATAAAACGAGCTCAAAAAGAAAAACAAAACGTTTACCTTATCAAATACACTAATAGTTGTTTCCTATACAAGCAAAATTATTAATATGTGCACATACTTGGATTGCCTCTCAAGAGAGCTTTGGAGACTGCACATCTTCCACCAACTCCTCTCACAATCTTCATGTATACCGGTGAGCCGCTGAGTATGGTAACGTATTTAAGAAAATTTTTTCGCCCATCTTCACAAAAAAGAATGTTTCTGGCATTAATGCAGAGATGATTGAATGCGTGAACATGGCCTTTACAACACTCGCTATGGCATAAACGCACTAAGTCAGTACTCTTTGTCTCTCCGACACTTCTAGTATCAAATTGACGATCTCAGTGTGTTGGAAAGCTTGGTGAGCCTGAGACGCGTTATCAAGCTAACGACCGTTCAATGCTGTAAAGTACCCCTAAGTACTGTATGTGTCAGACTTCCTTGGGCGAATGCAAACGGTTGACGTGGACAGCTTTCGTATTTGCTTATAATGTAGATGATCATCGCAGAAAATGCCTACAATCTCTTGTTCTCGTTCATCTATCATAGGTTCCTTATCTTGATCGTCCAGACCATTTTCGTTCCAGTATGTTAACCCATCTTGATACAGCATTCTTATCTAGACATTGTAAACTGCTAGTAATGTGTTTATCAAAATTTTTACAGTTAGGAACGGGTTCTCCTGAATTTATTATTTATTTATATTACTTTATTCCTATCAGTACTGTGATACTATAATTATGTATCCAAGAGTGGTGAGTGGTATGCAAAACTTCGAAGCTCAGGCGGAACTTGAACCTGTATTTCACTTATGCTGCGAAACGTGCTGCCACTACTTCACGAAAGTCTTTGTTCCGCTATCATTTTTTATGCAGAAGATACTTTCGAAACCCTAAACGTTAAACAGCTCTAACAATAGTACACTAAGAAATTAAGTCTGTTTCAAAACACTACCATTGATAAGCTTGAAATAACTTTTGTGAGAATAAGTTATATGATGAAAACTTATTTACTTCCGCACTGATTAGTTTGTTCTGACGAACCGATTTTGATGAGTTGATTGAAGTTCAATAATACGCACATTTAGTTTTCTATGACTAATTCTTTGGGCAATTTGGTCTTTACAGGCAAGTGCGTTAACTAAATGATAAGTGCTGTCACGGCGATACGAGAGAACACAGTAAACAATTCGGCGTAATCGCAAACTTTGGTATATTAGCACAAAGAACAAAATTTGCGACTGAACCTCACACAGTCACGTCACTTGTGACACCAATTGAAATAGATTAGGATGGGATTATCTTTTGGAGGCAATTTCGGGCCAATTTCTATACATTTACCTCTAACTCGATCAGAGTGTTCTACTGAATCAACATGTAGAACACAGATCGGAGAAGCACAAGCACACCCGTGACATGTCTAAGAGCTCAACAAGTATTCATTTACGTTCACAGGAATGTTCAAGGCCGCTTTGTTCCGCGTTCCACCCTCTCGTCATCGTAAGACGTGGCACATGACTTCTTCGCTATCATTTCCACAATCTACAAATAAAAGAGAAATGTGGAGCTTGATTCATGCATTTTACAGTCATTTTGAATATCGATGTTTTCTCAGACTCAGACTGTTCAGATTTTTAACAAGTTAGTAAGACTTATCCAAGTGTCATGCTATGTCTGCTTATTTAATGCTCTTGTATCCCTCATATATTTATTTACACATTTACGTTCACGTCGTCCTTTCAGTGAGCATTTCAAGCAATATGATCTGTGTAGCCATCATTTTTCTTTCGGTGGCTTACTATTTCGTGATTCATTGGCAACGTTTTTGATAATTGTATTTTGTGGCATATTAAATTATTTTTTCTGTTGAAGTAAAGTGGATATGGTGACTTCTTCCGTTCGCTTCTTTGACGAAGCTTGTTGAAAAGTTGCTTAAAATTTCGCAGTATTTCGAATACTTACAGAGCTTGACGTATAAAGAAAATGCCGATTGGTGCATACTATATGGGAAGTGTCGATGATCCCCGGGATGACTGTCGAATGGATCCAAATCGCGATGCCACAAACGATGATTTGGATCATATTGGTGTTAAGGTGTCTAAAGTAAGTCCGGAAAGCAATGGAACTGAAGATTCTTTTTTTCATGTTTTAGAATAATAGCTCCGTACAACAACAGGTTATGGTGGGACATCAAGTTATGTCAACATAAAACGATTAAAGCAATATCACATGTGGTGAAACAATAAGAAGTGTACCGCTACAAAAGTCGTGAATCATGCGCTGATCTAATCTAGCGCTTTAATTTGCAAAGTCCCTTACCCCTTTAGGATCGGTAAATCGTCCGTAGAGAAAAAACCACTCACTCGAGACATTCTAAAACCATTGTTAATCATATGGGAAGAAATAGAGCTAAAAATACATTCTAGAACTTCCACGGCGGTATGAATTTGATTGGAATTTCACTTTTAAATCTATTTTGCTATAAATCTGTGCTTGTTTTCAAAATTTTGATGTCTTAGTAATAGCAGTATTTATACAGAGCTTCAAATCTACTTTGTTCACTCACACTGATTGAGATCTATTGGCATTCTTCATGCTGTTTTGAAACTGTTGCACTATTTGAAGAATTAAGATCCATTGAATGAAACTCCTGATGCCTAGTTTATAAAACGATATTCGAATCTGCCGATTTGAGTAGTTAAATAGGAATTTTTTGATAATAAATGGATGTTTGGCACTTGATTTACGGAAGTTGTTTGACGGCTGCAACCACTTCCCTTGGCTGAATTTAGTGAGCTATACTGCTATTTGCAGATCGATATGAACTCTGATTGGGAAAAGTATGTGGACAATTTGATGACAGTTTACGGTATGAATTACCGAGACGAGATACAGATCAACAGAGCTTCTATGCCTGACTTTGATGAAAAGGTTGATGTTCGTTCACTGCCTTTGTGCACTATGTTTTCAAATCTAAAGTCGAATATCATACTTTAGTAGTAAGGTCAAAATTTAGGTTAAAAAGTTCTACGAAGAGCACTTGCATCGTGATCCTGAGGTCCGTTTCATAAAATCCGGTACCGGCTTTTTCGATGTTCGCAGTGCTGAGGTTAGACATTTTGTGGCTTTTAAAGTGTAACAGTTTCCATAATAACTCATGTTCCTGGTGGTTGAATGTAGCGCAATGATTAGGGATCAGATCACTGTATAGCCCAGATATGTCCTCAATCACCTCCACGATGTCACCAATGTAGTCAACTCCATGGTGTATCTTAAATGGAGTGATCAGAGTATATTACTCTTTGTATTCTATATGTATTCGTTTAGGACGAATGGATTCGTATTCCAGTTGAAAGTGGTGATTTCCTATCACTTCCAGCTGGCATTTACCATCGCTTCACTACGGATCGAAACGTAAGTACAGTTGAGTATAATAATTCTTTACTTCCGCGCCAATTAGTGTCTACCTTCATTTTCATAATTATGGTATCCTAATCACCGTATGGCATATGTTTCACAACACTTCTTAACCTGCTTTCAACCGCAAGCGGCTTGTTATAGATTATAAAATAATAATTATAAACACGTTTTTCATCGAATTTTTTCTGTCATATTTCTTGTTGTGTTCTACATATTCACTAGGTACGCCAAAATTTCACATTTTGCAGACTTAGAACTAAGAATTCTATTTCAAAATCAACCATTTGGCGGATTATTCAACAACATATTCTGTCCCAATGTGTTCTTAGAATTCTTGGCAAATCTTCCACCCTTAATATAGATACTGCCTTTGAAAGCACTATTTCGCCTTCAAACGAACTTGTCGGCAAGACAGCTGTTTATTCATGATGTGCTTCAAGCTCGCCGACGTTGTGTATCCAGTTCAGCTCTGGTGTTTCATACAGCTATAAGAGGGTTTAACGTGTCCTTAGTGTTATAACGGTACAATTCTGGGAGCTGCACTTTTATTCAGAAGTCCTGAAAATTGAAATTTTTGTTTTGCATTTTACTGTGATTTTTTTAAGGAAAATCTTGTGACAATACGAATGTTTCAATCAAACCCTAGTTGGATATCATACGCTCGTTGTAAGGATGGCGATTCAGTAGAGGAGAGAAATATGTATCTGAAAGGAATTGGAATCGAAAATTGACTTCACATTTGTATACGCGTTCCCATTTCGCACAATTGCACTTGAACGTTCTTATTATCTATTTATCATTACGCATGTGAAAAATAAAAGATTGTCGAGATTCCAAATGTTTCTTACATCAATTATGGGTATATTATGAGCGTCAACACAAGTGGAATTGGCCAAGGTAACCTCATTGAAATCTCAAGAAATAGAAGTTGAAGATACCAAATCTACAACCGATCAGTAACGATAAATGGGACTAAACATTACCAATTGTTTTGATCATCAAACAGGTCTTCTTCTACATTTGTGCAATTATCACAAAACCTTTGATGGCTATTTGGCGTTAGTCCCTAAACACAATGGCCTTTTCTCTGTCAGCATCAATCTGCGCACATCTTTCCGCAACGGTTTCGCGCGGTTGTAAGTTATAAGATATCTAGCATCAGATGGATAGTACCCCAATAAATATTCATCACTCGCTTCATCATTCTCCTACACTAGCTCGGATACAAGGATTGGTTATTTTCGCTAAGCTGTCAGCTTTGCTTATAGCTGAGACTGCTTGGTGACAAGACCAAACACCTGATGAGTCATAAATTTTTTTTCGAAATGAAATCGCAACGACTTCTCACTTTTCCATAACCGATGGATTGAATACTTCAGAGTAATCCACACAAGATAAGTTTGTTAAATGATTTTTTGACTGATGATGACTACAGCGCTAGCGACATGTCGTTCGCAAAACAGGCAAAACAATTCATTACTTACGCGACGGAACATTTCCGCTAAGATGCTGGAAAGAATTGAAGCGTTTAACGGCATGAATTGAGTCGGCCACTGCTTCAATGCAACTCGCACAATGAAAGAAATGCTTTTTTATAACAATTTTCATATCTCCCGAGATGCTGCCATTTATGAAAGTTTTCAAAATTCAATGTTCAAGTCATACTATGCTGCTTAGAAGTTCTGGGATCGTATTCAGTGTACTTGCGCCATGATTTTACAAGAGATTTAGGCATGTCTCGCCTTGTAGCACAGTTGCAAGTATGAACTGTCGGATTAATTTAAAGAACTTTGAATGTTGAATACATTAAACTGATCATTCACCACAATGAAACATGCGTTTTGAATACATTCCTTGGTGATTGAGCTAATACCACAGGCTGTCGATAAACTTCATTCGGCTAATATGTCAATACCTTCCTCTTTTCCAAGAGATGATGAGTCGAGTCAATTATCCAGTGCAGTTCGACCTCGCTGTAGATCCTTGATTGGACAACATACTGGCTTGTTTAGATGATCGTTTTTGAAACATTTGCAGTAGGTATACCACTGCAGAGTTCGAAACCTCTACATAGAATAAATGAGACTTGACTATACGAAGCATACGGTAATATCTTGTGATGCACAATGAAGAAATAGTAAGTAAACGTCAGCGTTTTCTGACATCCACCTTGAAATATTTACAACGTTTTAAAAGGTGAGTGGGGATTTTCATGTGGTTATATCTCGCTCACACTTCGAACAACTCTCACTGTACTCTCCTACTTCTAAGCATTCGCAGTTTCGTTACAGTGACAGGATTTCTATGCTTCACGACAGGAGCTGACACCCAAAACCGTTATTTCTACTACCACTTCTGACAGGATTTTTCTTTTCCTTCCTAATGCTGATAGATTTCTGCCATTTCCTTCTAGGCCTGCGTGAAAATTTTTCGCTGAGATTCTGTAGAAGCTCTTGATTAGCTCAGAGTTGACACCAAATCTACAAGATGAGCTTCACTGACGTACTTGATGGAAGAGGTTGAATAACATCAAATACTAATCAATGCTATTTCTGTTTCTTAGGAATTTGTTTTTAGGATGGTTTATATCAATCAATAATCTCTTTTACAGATTTTCTCAAAGTCCTTCAACGCGCTACACATGTTCCTTTGTGACTGCCTAGAAATAAATATGAGCACTATTGTATGGCGCACAATTTACTCAACTCCTCTGGACCTTCGCATGCGGTTGCCGCGCAGCAGCATCAGAACTCAGTACCAGCTACCAGGCAGGTTTTTGGTATTGCGCTGTGATTATTTGCGCTAACTAAAATTGTGATGAGAGGAATTTGCTTACCATTTGTGTATGCGAGTTGTTAGTCACCCACCACATTACCGCCGTTACTGTAAAGCCGTAAGATTGGTCAGTTTTCTTGTGCTACTCTTTACTAGGAGACTCCCACTTCCACCGTTGAGAGTGAGAGTTGGAATTGTGAATTACCATGGATAGTTTTGGCCGTCATGAGAAGCTCACATAGCCTCACACCCTGTTCCTTTTATTCAGGGTCTGTGGGTCACAATGTGGCTTCTCTCAATTTCTCCATTAAAATCTCCAATTATGACCATGAGGACTGAATCGCCCACTCTGACAAACTCTTCTAGGTCCATGCAGAGCAATACGAATTCGCTTCGTGACAGTTTCACGCTTGC
This sequence comes from Parelaphostrongylus tenuis, assembly GCA_019055375.1. Lineage (NCBI taxonomy): Eukaryota > Metazoa > Nematoda > Chromadorea > Rhabditida > Metastrongylidae > Parelaphostrongylus > Parelaphostrongylus tenuis. The sequence continues at coordinate 38,618 of JAHQIW010003504.1, forward strand.
ACATAACCATCGAAAATTGTAAAAGTTAGCATTGAATTACATCGCTTCAACCACAGTCGTCCAATCCGTGTTATTTTGTCCAGATGAATTGCTGTTTATGGTCATGCTCAGTTCACGAGATTAATAACGCCTCTACGATCGCATTTTCAAGAAACGCTTTTCTCTAGTGCCATAGGGCACGAAAAGGTTGGCGACCTCTCTTCTTAACCAGTCCAAAGACAGCATAACTTGTCCTTCCTGCTTGCATTAATAGATCTTCTCCAGAGGATTTGTTTGCGAGAGTACGTGAGTTATAGGTACAGATCGCCACAATAGACCGTTTCGATTTTGGCAGCTCAGTTTGACCATGATATTTCAGCAACTCTTTATACTTGCCCCACCTAATGCTGCCAAACTGAAGCTCTTACGAACTTGCAAAACAAGGCTCTTATTTCAGTTGTTTTCAACATTTTATATTCAACATACAACTTGCTGAACCATGAACGTGGAAGCTAAGTGCTCATGATTAACTTCCCACTTTCTTGCGGAGGGACAAGAGGAGCTTATTTGTAGAAGAAGACCCTTACGACACCCATGTACTTCGCAGACGCTTGATTGCAAGATTTTGGCCAGTTTCTCGTGGAGATAAAGATTTGTCAATGGCGCTGCGCGAGCAAGGAGTATATCATCAAGTACACCTAGTCTCCGCAAATGCAAACAGTCGATTTTGACTTGCGAGAAATTCCCTATCCACTGCCAGGAGAGGCTCCACGTGCTCTCTCGACTAGCTGGACAGAGGGGCAGGAGGGACATACGTGATATATATATATATATATATATATATATTTATATAGGTGTACAAAGCACTCTCGAAACAGTCGTTATGCCCTCACAATGGTGTGGAGCAAAAGTTTCGCGCCAGCACTATTTGATGTCACCCTGTATAGTATAATAGCACGAGAAGCTGCATATTTACTTCCACAAGGAATAGCGGACTTTGTGGTCAATTACCCTACCGTACCCTGCTGTGGTCAGAAGTGCTCTGCGTCGCTCACAAGGTCGATGGTACGATCATGCGCTCACGGCTTACCAAGTCATCCATCTCTCTGGAGTCATCAAATAATTCGTACCAGACTGATCTTAGACTTACTCGGCAAGATAACCAGCACTGAATAGATACAGCGAGAGGCCACCGAGAGTTATTGTAAAGGCCAGATATGCATTAAATTGAAAACGAATGCATGGCTCATTCCTCAGGGACTGATCAAGCCGAGAGCGTTATCCTTCAGCTTTACGTCCGCCGTAACAATCTCTAATTGTAACATATCTTTCATTTCGAGTGTTTTCTTAAGGCCACAGCTCAAATTTCAATATGCCTGATAATCATTATTTGAGCCACGCATGTCAGTGGTCTGTCAATGAGGGCTGACTTATAGAGCCCGATACACGTGTTTCGATCTTGCGATCTCGTCAGTCGGGCAGTTGCCCTTTCTCGTCTTCTGCTAATCTCTGTGGGTGCTCCAGTCCCCACAATAAGAGTTAGCGACGACGTACGTTTTCCACTCTATGTCCAGTGAAGAACTCACCAAACACAGAGTGTTGTACAGAGTGAATGCTCGTGGCTAGTATATTTAATATAACATATCTTTCATTTCGAGTGTAAATAAGTCAGCCCTCATTGACAGACCACTGACATGCGTGGCTCAAATAATGATTATCAGGCATATTGAAATTTGAGCTGTGGTCTTAAGAAAACACTCGAAATGAAAGATATGTTATATTAAATATACTAGCCACGAGCATTCGAGTGTACAACACTCTGTGTTTGGTGAGTTCTTCACTGGACATAGAGTGGAAAACGTACGTCGTCGCTAACTCTTATTGTGGGTACTGGAGCACCCACAGAGATTAGCAAAAGACGAGAAAGGGCAACTGCCCGACTGACGAGATCGCAAGATCGAAACACGTGTATCGGGCTCTATAAGTCAGCCCTCATTGACAGACCATTGACATGCGTGGCTCAAATAATGATTATCAGACAATCCCTAAATGTTTTCTTCGTGTTTCCTCTTCCGCTACAAATCTTCAGTGAACTATTGAGAGTTGTTGAACGATTTATTTGGAAGAAGATTACATAGAAGCATCAAACATCGATCTGATACAACTCTTGTTTATATGATTTTTGAGGAGTATGTCAGCAGGAGAAATTTTGTAAGTTACAATAAACTCAATAGTGTAGAGTGGTGTGCAAAAACATTTGCGTCAGCTGGGATTCGAACCCAGATTTCACTTTATCCAGGGCGTGTGCTGAACTGTTACACTACCGACGCTAGTCCTCAGGAGGGGTTGAGCAGATCTCCATGACGTTCGAGAGCGAGCTCTTGATCTCCGCAGTTGATATTGTAAAGTAAAGCAGAGAATGGATCATTGACAACGTAGAAGACGAAACACGTTATGTTGTCGTTTTCAGAACTTGAAATTTTGAAGTCATTGAGTTCATATCAAAAGCATACAAATCTCTGGATATGTCGAGCATTTCTATGGTTGACTATGCATCGATGACAGCGCAAGTAAAAAAGTGATCTCTCAGTTTTACAGCATAGCACTTGCGAATCAGATTCAAGATGAATATTCTTGCAAAATTTGTTGAATTTATCATCCCACCCAGAAATCCACTGTTGTGCTGCTGAGGAACTAAACGAAAAGAAACACTCCGTTTCTCGAAATACAGCTATTGCGACACCGTCATAGAAAATTCTTTTTTATACACAGCTTAGGTGCAGAATATCGAATACTTGAGGACCGGAATTGTTTTCATTGAAGAGAAGTTCAATGTGGTATCAGAAGCAGGTCTTCAATAATTTGTAAAGCAGCAGTGAGGAGTTGAAGCACTGGTTGGGAATTTATTCATGCTGCTCACTCTGTCTTGACTAATGGAAGGAGAAATGATATAGAGATCTCAGATATGGAGAATTTCTGATTGGTCAATGCAGTGGTTACTCGACTACACTTCACTGTACATGATTCCATAGCCCCGCTTGAAGAGAGGGAAGGAGTGAGTGGAAAGCCAAATTCGTTTAATGAAACTATGAGGTAAGCTTATGCTTGAGCAGACTTTATTTGAGGACGATTTCATCGCCTTTAACATCATTGATTTCCATATTCAATGTATAAAGTACAATCACAATTTTATCAAGATGCAATAACAAATTTTTTGATTACTGCTTAAACATTGTCAGTAAAAAACAAATCTATGAATAGCCAGCATATTTTGCCATATTCATTCATTAGATGGCCTTTATCCTCCTTAGTTTTTGGCTAATAGATGAATGTCTCTGCTCGTCTACTGTCTAAGGAAGTTTCTCAAAATCGACTAGCGATGAGCCTCGGCTTAGTTGGAATAAATTAGTAGTTTTATCATGATAAGCTGTTCCAAGGTGGGAGCAATAGTGTTTACTAAGCAGTGGTAATGCAGTACAATGCGATGCGATATGCGATATTGTCCTGCATTAGTACTACTGGGTATCATTGCTACTACTCAGTAAGCACCATTGCTACTCCCACCACTGCGGAACAGCTTATCAAGTAAAACTACTTGGTAGGTTTCCTCATTGATCCGGAGAGTCTTAAATTTTGAGATCAACGATTGTTATTACCTGAGTAGAAGTATCATGATAGTTAAGTGGATAAACAATGTCGATTTTGACTTTGAAATACAGGAAAATGATCAGATTCGTGTGAACGGCAAGACTCAAGATTACTAGATGATCGATGAGTTCGGCAAAGCAGCGAGGAATGAAATTCTATGCCATTTGTAATAAAACTCAGTGTTCTGGCTGATTTGTTCTTGAATCTTGTTGAGGATGAAAGAGGTTTGGTTTTTCCTCTTCTTTCCTTTTTTCTTCTTTCTTTCTTTCTCTCCCATTTCTTTTTTTTTTGAAATACTTAAAATGACATTTGTACATGGTTTCAATAGTGATTGACTTGCTAATACTGTATTCTTCTACTGCCGTGCCACAACAAGATCTATTGATAGCAATATTAACAATTTTTGTAAGCCCATATCAAAACGAGGCGAGCAATATTTCTCTGTGTCGATGGCAATGTACCGAATGAGCATCTCCATATTGGAATTCTTCAAGCATTTCTCGATTCTTTTCACATTACCGCAGATAAAAAGAATAAAGGATAAAGCTCTCAGCATTGATCTATCCCTGAGGGATGCACCATGCATTCTTTCTCAATTTTTGACTTCGTTTGAGGTGATTGAATGCATATCTGGCCTTTACAATGACTCGCAGTGGCCTCCCGCTGAACCGAGTCAGTGCTGCTTATCTTCTCAGTCAAGTCGGAGACCAGTCTCCTACTAGTTTCACCGACCACGAAAGGATGGATGGCTTGGTGAGCCATGAGCACTTCGTGTGCGACACAGAGCATCTCTAACCACTGCGCCACATGCGCTATACTAGCTTGGATATACTAGCTTAAATCGTTGAAGGTAATGTGCACAATTTGAGTAAAACAGCCGAAGACAATAAGTCACATGAAGAAAAAATAGACAAGATCGACATGAGAGCGTTGTCATGTGGGTGGTCGTCACATAAGGATTTGACAACAACTGGAAAACAGGTGAAGCCGAGAAAGCTGAAAAGCATAATTCTAAGCACCCATTAATCATGTAAGGTGAATGCTTTCGCATGGAATAGGAAACTTTTCACCAAGAGAATAGAGATTAGCTTACTTTAACATCTACAGGGGCAATCTCGTAAGATGTACTACATACATTTCAGATCACTGCTGCTTCGTGTCCGCTGAATTTTCGGTGTTCTAGATTGGTGATTTCTTGTTGACCAAAAATTGATTGTTTACGAGGACGATGCATGTAAGTTGTGAGGGCTAATAGAACTATTATAACACTAAGATCTGATCATTGCCCGCAATTATTGCATCAAATGATTAATTCTGCAATGCAGCATGACTGTGGATAAATATACTCTCAAACAGATCTCAGTCAAGGTTTAATGCTACATATCAGAGTACACATTAATTTATCACCTGTATCACCTGTCATCCCGTTGATCGTCGAGTGACTAGAGCGGGTACCAGCAACTCTTCCATTTTTCCCTATCGCGTGCGAGAGTAGCCCAGTGGGTCCCCCTCGCTCTAGGAATTCGCTGAGCATCATATCTTTCTTCTATCGCTTTCGTGAAGAAATCGGACCAACGGGTCAGTGGCTTCCTTTAGAGCGCTTGACGTCCCGAGGAATCCAGTCGGTAACGGTTCTCGTCCATCGGTTGTGGTTGAAGCGCATCACTTGTCCGGCCCGCCTTATTTTCGATATCCTCGCGTGTAGAACAGCGTCTCTGATTTTCGATCGTTGACGTAGGTCGGCACTTCGGATCCCTTCTCTCATTTGCGAGATACGGGATACTCCTAGCATCGACCTTTCGACTGCGCGTTCGATAACGGCAAGTGATCTTTCATCCTGCTTACGGAGCGACCAGGTTTCTGCTGCATACGTTAGGGCAGGGATAACTGTCGAGTCGAAAAGGTGGGCACGGAGTCGGATGTTCTTTGCCCTCACTACATCTTCGATGCTCTTAAACGTTCCCCAAGCCGCTCCTTTCCTCCTGCTCGACTCTGGGGCTAGGTCGTTCATCATGTTGATTTCACGAGCTAGATAGACGTAACTGGAGCATTCGGAAATTGTCGTTCCGTTGAGCGTGAATGGGGCATTAGAAACCCATCCGTTCCCCATAAACATTATTTTCGTTAGATTGAGTTGAAGACCAATCTTTCCACAGGCGTTATCGAAATCAGTCAACATTCGTTCCGCTTGGCTGATGTTTGGTGTTATGAGAACGATATCGTCAGCAAAGCGAAGATGGTTTAATTGTCGACCATCAATTTTCACTCCCATTTCGTCCCATTCTAATGTTCGCATGACGTTTTGTAGGGTGACTGTGATTAGTTTTGGCGAAATTGTATCGCCTTGTCGAACCCCTCTTCTTACGTCAATGGTGATATTGTTGTAAAATGGAGACATTTTGGTCAGGAAATCTTTATAAAGCTCACGAAGGATCATTATGTACCGAGTAGGGACGCCCTGGTTATCCAGAGCCTCTGTAACCGCTTCTGTTTCCACTGAATCAAAGGCTTTTTTCAGATCGATAAAAATTATCAATTTATACGGAAGTTACATTAATTTACACGAAAGTACAAAATCTTTGACTTTAAATTATGTCATTGGAGAGTGAAATATGCTTGAATTTTCCCATAACATTCTAAAATTACTTACTGCAGACCGGCTTATATATAATCATCAGCGGAGGCTCATTTATATATCAAGTCATCATTTTCGCCCCACAGAAAGTATGGCACCTAATTTTAAACCACAGAGGGTAGAGAAAATGGTTTGTTCAGTAGACAGAGACAAATTCAACGAGTATGAACACCTTAAATGACAGCTATAATCACTACCGCACGTGTAGTTTAAACACTAACAAACTGCAATGTTTTCCGATTCCAGTCTACCATATCAGCGTGTTACGCTGTGAGAACCAGCAGGTTAGGTGCGAAATTCGTTTTTCTTTAGCTTAGCAGATAAACTTCCACGATAAGCGACCCCACCTATAGCACCGACAAATACCAACTGAATCACCGAAATGTTAAACAACGGATATCAATGTTTTTATGAGAAATAAGAAAGTTAAAAGCAAGCCCACCTCTCATTGGAATCCTAAAGTGCATTGCAGATTACTCGTATAGCAAAATAGATCCAGAACGTTTCCACGGTGGCTCAAAATGGGTAAAAAGTTGAAGATAAAAATCTCACTGACTGAAGCATAGAGTGTACTCACAACGCTGACTGAGCTATCATCGTTGTTTATGAAAAGCATTTGTAGAGTGATGAAAACAACCAGCGCGACAGGAATTACGTTAAGAATAGACTGAAATTAACAAATTGATGTTGACTTTGTGTATGACAAGTAGAGCTTTTGTGTGACACACAAAAAGGTTGAGCAATTTATAAAAAAAGGTCGTTCCAACTCTACTGTGTGCTGCTTGCAAAGATTTGAAACGATTACATTTAATACTTAACTAATGTGATTTTACGAAATGTCCAAAGAGATATGGTTTCTGCGTGATGTGATCCGTTACATATGATAAATATCACCACTACTCTTCGAAAGTTTACCTCAAGTATCACTACTTCTTCAGCTCCTCTTAAATTCTTAATCTTCAAAATATGAGATGCGCCTGCGTAACCTTTTTGCCATTTCAAACATTGTTACTGTGAAGCTGTTCATATCCTTCTTAGAATGGGTGATTTTGAGGTCTCTCGATTAAAATATGGGCAATAAATGAAACCAGCCGTCTTCAGCAATATTGAATATTGAGTGTCCCTCAGTGGTGAAGCAATCACGATCATAAGGGGATGCTCCGTCACGAGAACCAAAGGTTTCATGAGCTCAGCCAAGATGGGACGACCTTGGGTGCGTGAATGGCAATACTACGATGATTGTTCCTCGCCTGTCATTTCTCTACAATGAGTAGGCGACAAGATGGAGTGAAATATGGATCATGATGCGAGAATATGCTCAGGTAGTCACCCACCACGTACATCAAAGGCGCCGACGAGAATATGGAAATATGTCAGAGATTACGGGGCAGCATAACGAATGAGCGATTCTAGAAAGCTTCAAGAGTTTTAAGCGTGGATGTGCTTGATTCATGAGCTGGAGTCCTGACAAACACTCGAAAATTAATATCCGTCACCACTTCGAAACTTTTGTGTACGAGGAGTATTTCGTCAAATAATGAGGCTACAGTGTTGATGCTCTTAATAGAGAGGCACAAATTTTACCCGTTCTGCCATTGTGTTCATCCCCGGATGCCTTACATGATATCGAATATATTGAGTTCAAGCTACCAAAATCGCAATTCTCCTATTTCCAAAGTATTACGAATATTTACTTAAACCGGAGCGTAAAATATTGTTCTACTTGCAAATGGTAAACTAAAAGAACAGTCAGTAGCTTAGGATTTGTGGTCCTTCCAAGGAAAAAGTGCCATGTAAAGCTGATTAGGGCAGCTTCGTGCTGCTTTGATTGAAGTGCTAAAAGACGATCTATTCTGTAGTGACATGTTTTTTGCGTTTTCATTATGGTCAGTAGCTATTCAGTGAATTCCAACAAATCAAGAAAATACACCTTGTTACCTCTTTAACCATTTGCGGCCGACTTGCAGTGTTTTCAATGTACGTACGACCTCGTTGTTCGGAAAGTGCTGAGTATTGGTGGCATTTCGAAACAAATCTGAATAAATAAGGTTCTACATAGGCTATGAAGCCTTCAATATGTGCCCGAGTGTGACTGAGAATATCGAAAGTGACTTAGTAGCCTAGTAACTGACTGGTGTTTATGAAATATCACGCCGCTCGTTTCAGCTGTTTTCTGGAGACTACGCTCACCTTTCAATATGTCTGATAATTATTTTTGAGCCATGCAGCCATGAAAGGCACTGTGCAACTGACGAGGTTGCAAGGCCGAAGTACGTGTATTGCACTTTATAAGTGCACATAACAGACCACATTCATGACTCAAAAATAATCATCAGGCACATTGAGATTTAAGCGTAATTTCAAGAAAACATTCGAAACGAATTTGGTATGAAATTTGGCAAAGATTTATCATAGAGGGGCCACTAATCCTATGCTGCTAAGTAGACTTCTACTTTTCATTGCAAGCAGATTATTTTATGCTCCAATTTGAAGAGTTATTCAAAACACATTGGGTGCTGTCGCTACGAGTAGAGTCGGCACAGTTGTATGACTGACTGTTGGAACAAAACTGCATTAATTTCATTGCAGTTACTTTTTAAGAAAACCGTCGAGCTAAGCAGGAGACTCATAGTCCACAGCAAAAGGTATAGCACCCGTTAATGGGTTGTCTGATGGAAAATGTATATCTACGGAACGTATCTAAAGTACAAAACTATATAACACGCGCTTCCAAATTTGTTGCTGACGGGAAATTTAATTATCTGCCCAACATCATAACAATGCGAAATACATCGAAAAAATACTATTAATGTCGAGTATTAGTAATTATAATAGCTGTCTTCTCAACTGGGTTTATAAAGCGAAATCGCATACCCGACCAAACTTGTCAAAGGTTGGTGGCTGATAGCTAACATTGAGATGCTTGAAGAATGAGTGGTCGGGCAAATGTGCTTCAGTGGTGTAGTGGTAGAGCACGCGTCCCCGGATAGGATGAAACGTGGGTTCGATTCCCGCCTGAGGCCACGTTTTTGCTCACCACTCAATTCTCTCAATTATTTGTTTTGAAGTGTATATAATATTTCAACGGAAGCCCTATTTTGAATATCGGTGCTAGCCATAAAAATCAATTTCACAATTTTTTTGAAAATCATTTATAGCACGGAGCAAATAAAAATATTTTACAATGGATAGAGCTCTCGTAGTCAATCAGCCTTTGGAGAAAGCGCCACGCATTCAACATCGAACATCCCCGAGGTCAGTGATTACTTTGCTGGCTATTGAATGACATTCTGCAGCCTGCAACAGTGTATCAAATCAGCGAATATGCTCTCCCAGACGAATTAATTATTTTTCCTACCCTGGAGGAATGAACGTGGTCAAATCAGCGGACACGTATGTGTGACTGAGCACTTATAACCACCCTCACCTACATGTCAGCTATGTAAGTAACTTATTTGACAGACTACACCCTGATTAGATACTGTGCTTTACGAATTTGGCATATCCTGCTCAGTGTTGGGATGACTGAGAAATTGCGTTATTTGAAGAAATCAATTAATAGAACTCACGACTCTATGGACCGCTCCATGTCATGGCCCTTAGACATAGCGCTTCCGTCGCTAAAAATGAAAACAGTTATCCGCTTCTTCCATATTATATCACTTCACAACATATCAAGTACACAATGTTTGCACGGGGCTCGTGTTTCAATACAAAGATTTCAAAATGCGCTGAATGCAACCCATACGTGAGCTCAGGAGCTTATAACAAGCTGTTCAGTATGTTCAATGATTCACAAGAAAACTTTTTTTCTAGATGGCAGCGTATTACCGCCTAAAGCCGTCCGACGAGTACAGACTGTTGTATGTCAAAAGGTGCTTCAATATTGCTCAAACAATGAAAATCTTTTTACGTGATGGGACGAAGAGCTTTCAGAGACGCATCTGCAGAGGGGTTCGCTGGCCACGGAAGAAGCTCCAGCGACAGATTTCAAAAAAGTTCCTCTCTGAGATCATCTATTGAGCTATATCACCACACTTGCTACTGGTGCTTTATCAATACGTTTATCACCATTCACTTTATAGCCTGCAATACGTATCATATAAGCTCATTTAACACTTTATTTTACACAATCCGACATCACATGCCCTCAGTTTTGGCTCATATTCGCTTCCTCGATCAAGCCATCCCAAAATGTCTTTGAACTTTCAGCGTACAAGTTTTGCTAGTGATTGAAGGCTTTGGCTCCTTTTCAAGAATAGGCTGAATAGTTGTGGTTAATTAATCTGTTTAGAAGTATTTAGTGTTGAATAACTTGAACATCGCGATTATAATGTATCCGCGCAGGTGACGACACTAATTGGCCTGTCTTCAAGCAGTAATTTATATATGCTACGAAATCATTATTGAGCGACGCATGACGTGTGGTCTGTTGAAAACAGGGCTGACCTATAGAGAACGATACATGTTTTTCAACCTTGCACTCTCGTCAGGCGGGCAGTTACCCTTCCTAGTCTTTTGCTAATCTCTGTGGGTGCTCCTTCCCCACAGCAAAAGTTAACGACGACGAACGTTTAACACTCTAGGTCCAGCGAAATTACCGAATACAGAGTGTTGCACACTCGATTACTCGTCGCTAGTATGTTCAATAAATCATATCTTTCGTTTCGAGTGTTCTCTTGAGACCGCAGCTCAAATTTCAATATGCTACAAAATCATTTTTGAGCCACGCATGTCGTGTGGTCTGTTGAAAACAGGGCTGACTCATGAGCCCGATACATGTGTTTCGACCTTGCAGTCTCGTCAGTCGGGTAGTTACCCTTCCTCGTCTTTTGCTGATCTCTGTGGGTGCTCCTTCCCTACAGTAAGAGTTAACGACGCGAACGTTTTACACTCTATGTCCAGTGAAATTATCACCGAACACAGAGTGTTGTTCACTCGATTTCTCGTGACTAATATATTCAATATATCATATTTTTCGTTGCGAGTGTTTTCTTGAGACCACAGCTCAAATTTCAATATGCTGCAAAATCAATTTTGAGCCACGCATGTTGTGTGGTCCATTGAAAAGGGCTGACTTATAGAGCCCGATATCTAGCCACGAGCAATCGAATGTACAACACTCTGTGTTCAGCGGCAAACTAAAAGAACAGTTAGCTGATTAGGATATGTGATGCTTTCAAGGAAAAAGGTGGCATATAAAGCTGAGTGGGCGGCTTCGTGCTGCTCTAACTGAAATGCTAAGAGACGATCTTTTTTGTCGTGGCATGCTCTTTGCGCTTTCATTACGGTCAGTCGCTATTCAGTGAATTCCAACAAATCAAGAAAATCCCCTGTTACCTCTCTAACCATTTGTGGCCAACTTGCAGTGTTTTCAATGTATGTATGACCTTGCTGTGCGGAAAGTGCTGATTATTGGTGGCATTTCGAAACAAATCTGAATGAATAAGGTTTTAAGGCGATGAAGCCTTCAATATGTGACTGAATATGAGTGAGAATACCGAAAGTAACTTACTAGCCTAGTAACTGACTGGTGTTTATAAAATATCACATCGTTCGTTTCGAGTGTATTCTGGAGACCACAATCACTTTCAATGTGCCTGATAATTATTTTTGAACCATGCAGCCATGAAAGGCGTTGTGCAACTAACGAGGTAGCAAGGCCAAAATACGTGTATTGCACTGTACAAGCGCACATAACAGACCACATCCATGACTCAAAAATAATCATCAGGCACATTGACATTTGAGTGTAATTTCAAGAAAGTATTCGAAAAGAACGGTATGAAATTTGGCATAGATTTATCATAAAAGGGCCACTAATCCTATGCTGCTAAGTACGCTTCTACTTTTCATTGCAAGCAGATTAATTTATGCTCCAATTTGAAGAGTTATTCAAAACACTTTGGGTCCAGTCGCTACGAGTAGAGTCGGCACTGCTGTACGACTGTTGGAACAAAACTGCATTAATTTCGTTACAGTTATTTTTTAAGAAAACTATCGAGTTAAGCAGGGGAGTCATAGTGCACGGCAAGGCCTATAGCACTCGCTAACGTGTTGTCTGGCGGAGAGTATATATCCACGAAGCGTATCAAAAGTGCCAACTAAACAACACGCGCTTCCAAATTTGTCAATAACTAGAAATTCAATTAGTTTTCTCGAAGTGTATACAGTATTTTAATGGAAGGCATTAGTTGAATATCGGTGCCGGCCATAACAATTGAATTCAAATTCCTCGAAAGTCGTTTTTTTAGCACGGAGCAAATGAAGTTATTTTATAATGGATAGAGCTCTCGTAGTCAATCACTTTTTGAAGTAATCGCCACGCATTTAACATCAAACATCCCCAAGGTTAGCGAATGCTTTGCTGGCTCATTGAATGATATTCTGCAGCCTAGAGTGTATCAAATCAGCGCCTATGTTCTCCTACATGAATTAATTAATTTTCCTACTCTGCATGGATGGACGTGGTCAAATCAGTAGGGACTTGTGTATAAATGAGCCCTTTCTAACCATTGTTGACCCTTCACAAAGCGGATGGTACCCGAAAATCTAAGTGGAGACCAAAGAAGTGGATCATACACACTTCCGTCACAAAGATATTCTGTGCTCTGATTCAGGGGCATGCAATCATACTAATGCCTGATTAACCTCACCTGCATGTCAGCTATGCAAATAACTTGTTCAACAGACTACACCTGACTAAATACTGTGCTCTACAACTTTGGCACACCCTGCTCAATGTTCTGGGATGTTTAAGAGATTGTATTGATGGGAGAAATCAATTGATAGAACTCACGACTCTATGGACCTCTCCATGTCATGGCCCTTAGACATAGCGCTTTCCGTCGCTAAAAATGTAACAGTTATGCGCTGCTTCCATATAATATCACTTCACAGCGATCATGTACGCAGTGTTTTGCACGTGGTTCGTGTTTCAACACATAGATTTCAAAATGCACTAAATGAAACCATACATGAGCTAGGGAGCTTATAAGAAGCTATTCAGCATGCTAAATGATTCACAAAAAACTTTTTTTTAGAAGGAAGCGTATTACCGCCTAAAGCCGTCCGACGAGTACAGACTGTTGTAGGTCAAAAGGGTACTCAACTACTCTCAAACGTAGAAAAATCTTTTTACATGATAAGGAGAAAGTCCAGTAAAGACGCTTTTGCGGAGGAATTTGCTGGCCACGAAATAAGCTCCAGCAACAGATTTCAGCGAACTTCCTCTTCAAAAAGCTTTATTAATGCGTTACTTACCATTTATTTTATAGTTTGCAGTGCATATCATATGAGCTCATTTGGAACTTTTTTTACACAATCCGACATCGCGTGCTCTCAGTTTTGGTTCATATTCGCTTCCTGGATCACACCATCCAAGGATATCTTCGAAGATTTAGAAGTGTTTAATGTTGAATAACTTGAACATCACGGTCAAAATGTATCCGCTTAGGTGATGACACTGATTGGCTTGTCTTCAAGCAATAATTTCTATACATTAGAGCAGCAATAATAGTGTTTGAAAAATTATTCCTTGGACTGTTTTGACTTGAGATAGTATATTATTGGTGTTGTCCGTCGAATTCGATTGGTTGTGCGTAATCTATCGACTACTTCTCGACTGTGTCCGCGATTAGATCCGACGTTTTCAACCAGCAAGTGCTGACCGAACACAGCAGATGATGACAAGTAGGTAATCCAATGTTGCCTCGTGAAGCTGAGATGACCATTCTCTTCCAAACTACTCAGTCATTCTTCAACTTTGATTATGTTAAATACAGGTCGTTCGTTGGGGAAGGCTTGACAATACTGAATCATGATAGGTGTATGGAACACTGAGTGAAGCGAAGGTTGAGGAAATTATGTGAAAACCAACGTTTGATGTTGCGTAAAAGCTCAGCTTTCCAGATAATGGTGATTGGTTGTCATCAAATGCATGAGTAACACTAACGTGAGTAGTTTCGGCTGGATAAGGTAATGTGCTGTCTCGACGACAATAGGTAATCGTGCAAGATTAGCAGAATTACCTGAATTTTTGCAATGCCCAAGTCGCAGCGTAGTAGGCGACGTTGTCGCACAATTATATCACTACGCATTGTAGGCAGACGTTTCTACCCGTTCCTTCGGTGGACAAGTTCGACACTCTAAAATATCATAGGCTGGCTTCAAGTGGTTTAGATGAATTACAAATCTTTCAAAAAGTTATATATGGACGAAATGATGCTAAAATGTTTGTATAGACGGACAAAGGATAAAGCTTTGGGCGTTGATCAATCCGCCATTCACACCTTGCTTCGACTCTTCAGAAAAGACTTACTTCCAAGTCGATTTCAGCAACCCATTAGTTACTTGATAGCTTAAATCAAAGGATTTAAATGGCATAAATCGTTTTCAAAATCGCTTTATTATTATGGTGAGAAAGCAAAATAAAATTTTTTCTCTCATTCAAACATTTCCGCGCTGACCAAAGCTTTTTTCTTAGACTTTGGATAAACAATCGATAGATTCGAATCGCACATATTTTTCTTTTTAATTTTCAAGGACTCCGATGATGTTCTTGCTTTTTGAAACAGACTTCGCCTTGCGCTCTGACAGCCAAAAGGAGAGTGGGTTTTGCAAAAGTGGGGTCATTTCCATTATCGACATCCTGTTCCGACCCCTTCATAAAAAGGATAGCTTTCCGTCGTTTTTAACGTTTAAATAGTTATCCGATAGCCTATAGTAAAAGAGTTTGAAAGGCTTTCCCATTAATGGGAGGATCTATTACTGTGCTGAAAGAGCAAAAATAATATTTTGCTTCTTAATCAGAATTTCTAGCTGCCATTAGTAACTAATCGGTAGAGCAAATCTCAAGGATTCTAAAGATGCTTTTTGTTTTCGAAAGGGACATTTTACTGCGCTGTAACAGCCAAAAGAATACTAAGTAAGCTGCAGTGCGACACTACTTAAAGCCACCACGTCTTGGCGGTATGAGGATAAGATTCCGCGAAACTGGCACCAAGACGCTTTTGCCCGTGTGTGAATAAGATTTTGCAACAAACGGCAACAGCTCGCTGCACATCGGTTGCTTTTCAAATGTTTTCTGCTGGTTTTTAACAATCTGCCGCAATTATGAGCTTTTATCCTCTACCAAGTACTGAAAATGGCACAGTCATGTTCCAGCAAGAACCGAATGTCTGTGCAAGAAGCATTGCGAATGAAGCTCGCGTTAAGTCCACAGATTTTTAGCGCTGCTACAAGCATAACCTCCTTGCTTAGGACACACCCTGCGAGCCGAATGTGAAACCCATGTTCTTTTGGGTGTTACATCGAACTAAGTAGTTTTTTTAAGAACTGATTACATTGTTGGAATTCCAAAAAGCTGATCTCTCGATTGTTTATTGAAAGTCTAAAGAAAAAGTTTCGTCATCGAGAAATGCTTAAATGAGGGACAAAATCTTATTTTTGCTTTTCCAGCATAATAATGAAGCGATTTTGAAGGCAGTATATGCCATTCGAATTTTTTTGATTTGAGTATGCTATCAAATGACTATTGGAGTACTGAAAACAAGTAAAATGTAAGCTTTTCCTGAAGGGCCGAAATATGTGTGGATAGCGGAAATGATCAAGTTATGTGGAACCCAATCTTCTTTTGGATTTCACAGCACACTAAGAAGTCTGCTTGCAAAACAAATCCATCATTGGAATTCTTGAGAATTAGTCTATCGATTATTTATTGAAAGGCCGGCGAAAAAGCTTTGGTCAGTGCACAGTGTTTGGATAAGATAGAAGATTTCATTCTTGCCCTTTCACCCTGTGATAGAGCTCCTTCGAAAATTAAATACATTACTCAGTTTCTTTTGATTGAAGCTACCAAATGATTGCTCAAAGATTAAAAACGAGAGGAAAATCCTTTTTTTCAAGGAGACAAAACACAATACGGATAACGGAAAAGAGCAGAAGTATCAAATCGTCTTTGCCTTCAAAAGCAATACTTTGTTCCTTCTATTATATAAAAGGTAAACAGAGAGTTTAGGAGTCGCAATGTGATTGGTAAGATCATGGGGGGGGGGGGGGGGAGCGGGGATCGAAGGTCAACTCAAACAGATATACCTCAATCGAGCAAATTGTCGTGCTGTTTTGAGTTCCCTTTCTCATTTGTGAACTTTCTTGCTAGTCCGAAATCAAGAATATGCACCAAAATGTCTACATCATTGGGTATATTGTGATATCATAACACCGCAAGAAGCGGTCAAATATTAAGAATTCTGATTGATTATTGACCCATTAAATTTTTATTGAAATTCATAAAAATCACAATTTTGCTCGTGAGTTATGCAGCGGTTAAAAGTCCGCCTTGAAAACCAAAAACACCGTTGAAATTCCCAAGCAAAAGCTCCGCTCAGCGAGAAATGTTTGAATGAAAAACAAAGTTTTAATTTTGATACCTCAGTCCGATAAATATTAACAAAGACTTTTTAGAAATAAAAAAAACTATCCAAATTCTTTTGATTTGAACTATCTGTGATGAGTTGAACATCAAGAATGACTGAAAAATGTGCTTTTTCTGAGGGATCGAAACAGCGCACGGACAGCGGACAAGTACCAAAGTTCTTATCTAAAAAAAATCATACGAGTAAAACAACTCACCCCGCGTTACAGAGGGCACAAACCTTGTGGCCGGCCTCTGCAAAACAATATTTTTGAAAAAGAGAGACAGAAAAGTCAGGAGAAGAATTTGTCACTAACTCATTCATTTCATGCAGGGAAACCTGCCCGTTCGCATTTTAATAAATGATCTAGAAACAATAGAATATTTGAGACTGCCATAGTTTCTATAGAGTGCGGAAATAGTGAAAGATCAGCACAAACTGCAAATTCACCAACTGTAGAATAATCATCAGCAGATGTTTCATGGAAGCACCCGATGCCATCGTTGTCGTTTTATAGTTCAGATTATGATCAGATTAGGATATAATGCAGACATATGTGAAATGTAAAGTCTGATCAAGAATACTTCAGTAGGATATCAAAATTTTTCAATTCGATGAGGAACGACCAGTAGATAATGCGAACTGTTTTCTAACACAACGTAGTTTCATTCCGGTTCTGTAATCATTTCAAAAAGAAGTGTGCCATGAAAAATGCAGATAATGCCGGCCAGCATGAAAATGTTTGTGTGACCATTAGAGCTCGATAAATGCCAACGGAATCTTGTGTATTCGCTATTATGCATCGCGGCTTTTTTCTTATTCTTACCAGACTCTCTGCGTTTTGTGGATTTTGTTCATTATGAGATTGCTGATCAATGACGATTACTAGGAAATGAATACAGAGTATAAAGCGCAGAAGATTCAGAGAAAGAAAGGGATAGGAGCTGCATGGTGAATTTTGCTCTCTTGGGTGTTAAGTCACACGGTATCGTTGTTCGATGCAGTTGTAGCTTTTATAGAGTAGCGGAATGTGACTGAATTTTTGCTAAGTTTCAAGGAAATCATAGAGATTGAGAAGAAGCGAAGACCACAACAACCATATGAAGTATTGTAATTTACACTTACATCAACTTGTATATCACTGAATAGTAATCACCTAGTTAATATTCAGTGCTTCAAACAACATGGAAAATGCGCTTGATTTGATTGATTTGTAAACCCTTCGTCATAGAACTTCACTCTTTATTGCACCTTTTTCGAGGCTTGACAATGTACGTTTCTACGGTCTCACCCGTCTCATCAGTACCACACGCTACGACACGTACACAGACCATAAAAGCAGCAGCAATCACTCACACTTCCGACACAAGGTATTTAGTGCTTTGATCGATGGACATGACAGTCATAATATCGAAGTCTGACTTATTTCACCGACACTTTACCTCAAATGAATACTTATTCAACGAACTGCTCCTGAACTAAATAGTATGCTTAACGAATTTGCCATATCTCGCTTAGCGTTCTTGTGTTGATAAGGAAGATGTCTTCAATGCAAAGATTGATGGAACTCACGAATTCATGGACTGCTGCATATCATAGCCGCCAGATAATGTGATTCGGTGGCTAAATATGAAAGTTAACAGTTATCCGCTGCTTCCATATCATATCACTTCACAACTTATCAAGTACCCAGTGTTTACAGGTGATTCGCGTTTTAACCATAGATTCCAAAATGCACTGAGTGCAATGCATACGTGAGCGAGTGTGGGACGAAATATGATATGCTCACGGGATCTTATTCTATGACGCTTTTTGTAGTACTTCATTCGCATTGAAAGCTTGTCAAGAGCAGATATTGCGTTAGCAGGATCTTGTAGGAAGCCATTCTGTTTGCTCAGTGATTGACTAAGAAACTTGCTACTAATATGTTAGGCGGCAACAAATGAAAAATCGATCTCATTTGCTGCACAGGAACTTTTCCAGAAGTGTTAATAATTATTAAAAAGCTTAGATATCTGACTACAGTTAAAAATAGCTGGTTTAAAGAAGCCTTTAATAACGCTGCAAAATCTAAAATAACATTATGTTTCACATTCGCCGTTCGCCTTCATTTTTATCGGCGTATAATTCGCTGGAAGCATGAAAAGCATATCAGAGTGCAGAAGAACTCTCGTAGCATCTGAGTCAATCGTTTAATCTGGAGTTTCTTTCAAAACGTAGAAGAAATTCATAAATAATAACATGGCAAACGCGATCAATCGCCTCCCTCCTTTCCCATATGAGTTGGCCGGTAAACAAGGCTCCAGAAATTTAGCACTCAATCTTATTTTGCCGGCTAAACGGCAATTCCAGAATTATACTCTGAATAAAGAGCTCTCTCTGGCAAAGTGTAAAGCAGAAATATTTTTCGCCTACAGGGGCTATCAAAAGGGCGTTTTCAAAAAGTGAACATTTATTGAGCTCTTTGAAACTTGTGCGTTCAAAGGAGCAGTAGCTCTTTGAGAAGGGATTTGTGTCCAGCGAAATATAAGCGAGATAAAAAACACCTGGCTGTGTGAAACATAATATTGTTCTCGATTCCACAGCGTTATGCAAGAGTGATTTATAAAACCGGCCACGCAGCGCTGTAGCCAGACTGAAGCTTTCCGATAAATGCTAAATCTCCTATGAAAAGTTCCTGTCCAGTAAATGAGATCTGTTTTTTAATTTACCACCGTTTTGAAGATAGGTACCAAAAATATTTATCTGAGCAGCAGTGTATTACCGCCTAAAGACGTTAGACTGCTAAAGACTGCTGTAAGTCAAGGGCAAAATTAGGGAAATCTTTCTACGCGATAGGATTTCAGGCCATTGGAGAGGCTTTTGCAGAGTGGCTCGCTGACCATGGAATAAGCTCACTCAGCAGATTTCAGCACAGTTTTTCCTTGAAAGCATTTATTGAGCTTCAATTCCACACCTAATACTGATCCTTTAATAGTGCGTTTATTACCATTTATTTTATAATTTGCAAAATATATTTTCTGAGATCATCAAGCACTTTATCTTACCAGTCCGGTATCATATGCTTTGAGGATCCAAGTACTTTTCATTTTAGATCTGATTCCTCTCTAACGATATCCGCAAACATCGTCAAACTGTTCAAGTTAAGTTTCCTCTGCTGCTTGAGTGATGTGTTTCCTTTCAAGAACGTTGATGACTGATGGTCGCGCCAACTATTCTTCAATTTTTGATATGTCCATGTCAATGTGCTTATTGATCTCTAATGCAGCAAGACATCAGTCTTTGTGGCTCAGAGTAAGCTCTTCCCAGATAATCTCAATATTATATTTCCTAACCAAAAATGGAGAGCTTTGTGGAATTTGGATAGTCTACAGAATCCTTTTATGCATATGTGTAATTTCCATAGTTTAGCAAAAAATTTCATTAAATGTAAACAACTTTAACATTTTTCCTGTTCAAAATATAAGAACACTACAGAACAGTTGCCTAAGCAATTCAAAGAAAAAGTAAGACCTAGTCCGTCACCATACCGGTATTTTCAGTAGGCAGCACATCAAGTGTAGCTTCTCTACAACAGAATCAGCGTGAAGCGATTAACAAGTCCTTTTGTCTTTGGATCAAAACGCAACTCCCTGATGAACGATCGAAACAGTTTCTTTTCCTGTACATACAACACTAGAACAGCTCCTTTTAATGCCAGTTGTTAGACACTCTAACATAAACTAGACGAAATCTGGTATTATGTTATTCGCGTAGAGAATAAGAACCATAAAAATAGCTGACAAACTAAGAGATGAGTATTTCAAGCCCACAGCCAACTTCCTAGTGAGCCATTGGAACTGCTTATTTTCCTGCACATACTCACACTTTTTGTACACTATTATTTGATGGGCAGTGGGGCGCAGTGGACAGAGTTGCGGTGAAATGCGCAGGTGGTCTTTGATTCAATCTCGTCCTAAAATCAGCGTGCCTTCTACCCTTCTGGAGTCGGCTAACTAATCTTAAATCTCTGGCTAGCGCCGTACATGGCAGTTCTTCGAAAAGACTCTTTTACAACGCTTTATAATTCGAAATGAAACTATGTTTTACATTGGCCGTGCAATTCAGCTGTTACTACGCTGGAAGCACAATAAGCATTGAACGTATGAAGAAAATCTTTCACAGTCAAAGTTAGACGTTCGATGCTACGTTCTTTCAAAGCGAAGGAACAATTCTTAACAGAATAATAAAAATCGCACTTTGCATATGCCAGCCAAAAAGTCAATCGATCGGTAATAAAACGGCTCATCCGCCCAGAGCACTGCCCTCTCCCCCACCCCGTGAAACAAGCGAATGCCCATACATTCGCATGCGATTTTGATTCTGTTTCTTCTATTGAATTGTAGAAAAACGATCTTTGCAGAAAAGAAGCACAACGTTGAAATCACTGAGTAGTACGTTCTCAATGATCACTAACAGGTAAAAAAAAAGAGCTCTGTCTTCCGAAAAAAACGCGTATGTGAAATGCTTGTTTTCCTATTGTTGAAGTACTACAGAAAGACTTTTCCAAAAAAAGGCTATTCTTGGCGCTAGCTAGAAATTTAAGCTTTCGAATGAATACTAAAACTCTCATTAGTTCTTGCTGAGCAGAAGGATCGGTTCTTGATCCCGTGCTGCCTAATGGAAAAGTACCCAAACTTCTGTGCTAAGTCACCGCAAGTTATTGCACAGGCTACATATGCATTTAGCCACCACAACTAATGCATGACGCATTTTTTAGTGATTGATCAGCGCCAAGAGCCTTATCTTTGCTTTGAGATGTTTCGTGCCTTGATGGTAGCGTTTGAGAACAATTTGCTAGCTACCGTAAACGAACGGCGCTTAGGGGAAAATGTTAATGAAGCGGCACGCAAGATCAATGAAGCTTGGAGCGATAATACGGTCGCGATAAGGAAAACTATAGAAGTGATTTGCGAAGTTTAAAGCTGGAGAGAACAGACTGCAGAATTAGTCGCGCTCGAACCATCCACAGAAACTTGGCCCTTCAATCTTTCGTTGCAATGGTCGAAGGGAATACCCTAATAATATGCCGAATTCCAAATCAGTCGATTTCTATACTCGAGGTGACGATTTCATAGCCAAAAAAGGCAGAAAGTTATCGAGGTCAATGGCCGAGGAATTTTGCCAACCTAATAATTGATACTTTATTTCAATTTTTCACATTTCGCTTAAGGTGAGTATACGACGAGTATAATAGCATTTAGCATGAACGTCGAAAACTTGGCAAATCATGAAAATAAGGCAGAAGGAACTTCCTAATGGAAGAACTGGAGCGTGCAAGGATTTCTTAACCCTTCGGATACGAGGGACACGGCGTTAGTCTCGCCTCACTTGCGACCGGAAAGTAGTCAGTAGCACCGAAAGGTAGGTGATGCTTTGTCTAATTGAGAAAAGTTGCTGATCCGGTCTTCCATTACGACGCTTTACAATAGAGTTTTTGGTAGCATTTTACGATGTCTGATAGTATGAAGTTCAATTTTCAAGCTTTTTAACAATTTTGAAGTGAATATGAGGATCATGGCGTCAGAAACTCCAATGCGCAACACCCCTGAAGAGTGTTGGATAAATGCTAGAAATACAAAAATAAGCCAGTAAGGCGAGTGCTTCGGTACCCCACGAGACATGATGCATTTTCTCGGTCTGATCTTTTGGCTAGACATTGAGGCGGTACAAAAAGCATCTATAATTGGGTGCTTCACTCAAATAGTTAGAAACAAGGTAAGTCTAAGAATGGAGGGATCTGGTTTGACAAAGTGCCAAAAGAGATATGACGTCGGCTTGATCTAATATGTCAGACCAATAAAAATAAAACATCGCTTTCGGAAACTTTTCTCGAGCAAGACATACTGTTTAGATTACCTTTAGTGACTATTTTCTCAATGCAATAAACTCACACGACTCACACAAATCTTCAGCTACTGTTCCTAATGGGCCTACGTAGTTATGCTGTCGTTCCACGCGTTGCTGCTGAAGTGCTGCCCTTAGTTTTCCTGAAATCAGCGCTTTTGTGAGCCACTGACTAAGATACAGAGAAAGGCAGTCGTTTTACCCCCTAAGCGACGGCTAGAGAAATCGATGCGCTCAGAGCTAATTGCTTAGCGGTGCACAACATTCAATGTTTGATTAATTTTTTCTCCTCTGTTTGAATAAAGCCTCTACTATAGACCGCTCTTTTATAGACCCACTTAAAACGTATGGACTGATAAGGATATGACATGTTTTGAGCCGTTAGGTCTAATGCTGTATAGGCACCTATTTCGTCCTACCGTCCTCAATAACACCGTTCCTCGGTTCAGTCAATCTTCTAAGACTGTTAATCCTCTATGAGGAATCGCCGTCGAATAAAAAAATCACCCCAATCAGATGATAGAATTACTTGACGTTGTAGTGAGCGGCAATCGAGCTCCCGGCGTTTACAATAAACCACACCTCCACTATCGAGCGCTTTTTTATAAACCCGATCAAAATGTAATCTGATAAGGATAGCTTTCACAATAAATTACACCTCTACTTTTTTACTCGAGAAGTTTATCCTTGTAGACACAATCACGAGGATGGCATAATACAAGCATGAATATGTTCAGGAACATCATTCTATATTGAGGAGACCACTTCTAGCTACCGTTTGAAAAGAAGAGGTATATTTCATATTTTAGAAGTGATCATACAAGGTATCACTTTCCGGTGAAGCGCGACACACGTCTACCGCACATTATCAGAAAATAGCTTTACAAAAAAATTGAGGCAGACAGTCGTCTTTCAGCATTTGCGTTAACAATGCTAATGGATCGCATTGAAGCGATATCTCTCCGTAAACAAAATGAATTATTCATTCTAATAGAAATGCTCATTTTCAATAGATAAGATTCATTTGTTGTGTATACAAATATGACTCTACCTTTTTTGTTCTAATAGTAGTAAAAATAAATATATGCAATTTTTTTGTCTCTGATTGAAAGTGCATTAAACACGCTACTTATCTATATGGTTTTAGAAACAAAACATTTCACGTGATGGCTCTTATGAGACCTCGAAGATGATGGCCTTTGTACTTGAGAGACGCCATTTGCAGGAGCATGACTTTGCGGATTTATTAACCCAGAGTAATCAAAATTGCTTGATTTTGGTATCGTTTACAACTTGCCCATACTTTCTCTACGATGGAGATGACGTAGAAACAACTTCACTAGCTACTCATGCACGATGGCGCCGTAGGGGAAATTGCTAGTGAATCGGGGCGCAAAGTTGATGAAGCACAAAACGAGCTCCATCTTAAAGCATGTACAGGTAAGTTCGAAACCAAATGTTCGCAAGAAAACGAGCAATTGAATGATACCAAGGTTATGGAATTTAATTGCAAAAATCACATTTAAAAACCAAGACGGCACGAACTTTGAAACTTCGGTGCATGATAACGCTCGGCTTCTTGTTGCAAAACTATTCGGAAACATCACAAAAGAGCTGAGGTGGAGGTTCTAGGAAGTTTTAAATTATCCGCGCTACTCGCCCGAACGTGTTATATACAAGAAACATAAATAACTAGCGCTTTTGACGCACTTTCAAGCATAAAAAATCTTTATTTCCGTCACTATTACAGCAAAAAAAAACGGTGTGGTCATATTTGTGCAACTAACATATTTATCTCAGGAGTAAATTTTTGATCGATGGCAGAAACTACCAACTATAACACAGGGATTATTGCCAGATATTGTTTCGAAATTGAAACTGTGATAATAAATGAAGTCAACTTTGTGAAAACAGGCAGATATCCTTGATTACATGATACATTCATCATGGTTTGACCGCTCAGTATTATTTTTACAATGACAAAGCGGACTCAATGGATTGTCGAGAAGATAATCGCCTTGACTACCATACTTATTTAGGCGAGAGAATCCGGAATTGAGCATCAGGCCGATGAACTGAAACTGATTAATGCTGAGAAAAGTCACATTGATGGAGTCAGGTAGACGGCCGTATCATAAAGCCTTGCATCTCCGACTTATTTGCATGGCGCTTTACGTCTCGTTGTAGAATTGTTTTTGGCACTTCTTCACCAACCCATTATCCTGCAAAAGTTGTTCGAACTGTCAAGCCACGAATTTACTCAGCTTTGCAATCAACACTCTATCGGTCACATTTTTTCCACAATATTGACAAATACAATACGTAGACGGTATTGGTAGATCCTTTCAGTTTATTTGAGCCAACATGTCATGTGGTCTGGTAAGGGCTCTTGTACATCCCGATACACGTGTTTCGTCCTTACATACTCGTCATTAAGGCAGAACCCGCCGTCTTTCGATCTTTTTATTATTAGTCAGTTCTCTCAAGAGCCTACGCTCCTTACAGAGAGTTATCGAAGACGAACGCTTTACACTCTATGTCAAGTGAAATTTTCACCTAACACAGAGTGTATTGGTAGTGTTCGACAGTTTCGTGGTCCTCGCCATTCTCTTAACACGGTGATCCTAAAAGCCACAGATCGACTACCGGTTACTACAACGTCAAGTGATTCCATTACCTGACTTGAGGTGATTTTTTCTATTCGGTGTCAACCTTTGTAGAGAATTATTTAGCCTCAGGGGATCGACTTAACCAAGGGATGGTGCTGGTGATGAGTCCCAATTGGCGAAATAGGCGCCTATATAGCACTAGACCTAACGGCTCAAAATATGTCGTATCCTTATCATTCTTGTATTATTTTGATACAACAAAATAAAATACTCTACGCGCTCATATGCTTTTGGTGTAGGTATACGTGTCATTTGTAGAGAAAAACGCTGGCTCACTAGGCGATCATACTGAATGGCAAACAACTGCATTGAACAGTAAGAAGGATATCACAATAAAAATCTTCATTCGGATTTTCCATAGTTTTTATACACAACCCAAGAGTCATTTCAGTGAATAAAAACTGGAAAACTATGGTAATTCATCGAAAATGAAGATGCATGCTGTATACAATACTAGTTCATCGATAACTTTAACTACAACCAAGTACTGTAATAACCCAAAAGTCCGACTCCCTCTAAACCTCGACATGAGTTGAAAAAATGCAAAGTTTTTATACGAACTGTCCATTTCTTAAATCAAAACTTGGACAAAGGTTGCTACAACTTTTTTCTCAAAATTTTATGGCCAAAGTTATGGCGACCCCGCCTCTGTTAGAGCTAAGACGTAGTTTTATCATGTCATATGTCATAATTCGGTTATTATTTCGTATGCATGAAGAAACCACTCCAAATAATTTAACAGTCTGATTAATTTAAGGAAACCCTCCTTCTTAATAGTGATAAGGGAGAGGTCACGGTCTTATGTGGGCACACCATGAGAAGTGAATTATATTCAGACTAGAAAATAAATCTGAGACAAAGTGCCTTGTCAATTGTTATGCCCAGGCACTCATCCCTTCTATTCATTTTTGTGCTTCTGCAGTTCAACCAAAAACTCTCAGGGGTCATCCTCGCTGATGCTTTTGACTTTTGCCCAGAATTTTAATACCAAATCTAAGTTGAGTAGCTATTCTATAGCAAAAATCATGTTAAGTCTATAGCTATTTTGTTGTAAAAGTTTTTATACAGTGCTCTAAGCGCGAAACAATATGCATCAAAAGCGCATGAGCATGTAGAGGCAATCATTTTCTATCAAAATAATGAGATAGATCTAAGCATTATCTTGCAACAGAAAGAAAATTTCCTATTAAATATCGAAAAAGGGGCTTCTTTTAACAGCTTTGCACGCGACGACTTCAATTGCCGCCCCAAAAGAGCACGATTTTCGTTCTTTACTTAGGATATTTTTCACCGTTTTGGAAGAATTTTCAAGTTCGACCTAATTGTAGAAAAGACTTTGGTGCATCGTCCTACAGGTATTTGCTCGTCAGTTTGATCTTATTTAACAAATAAACACGTCTCGCATTTCGAATCAATGGCTAATTACTGTGCGTGCAGAACGTAATAATTTTCGCTCTTACAGCGCTCTGTGAGGAGTTTTTCAAATTCGAACCGAAATTCGGGGCAAGTGACCGCTTGGTGCTTATAGATCGGGAAGATAAGTAAATGGTGAGTGCGTTCAGCTGCTATATTGCTTCTCAATATCTAATTTCACACTTTAGGTGCATCTGCTTATTCTACCAACTGGTAGCGCATATGTGCCTGATAAACACGGGAAAATCTACAGAGACTGTGTGAAGAAAACTTCGCTTAACGATTTCAAGATGAAAGTTTATGTCAGATACTTGCAGGGCAATATCGCGCCACATCGGCATCCAAGCGTATTCTCGGAATCACTTTACCGAGTCCTGGACGTTTTATTGGATGTTATAGAAAATTGGTATTACGTGTAGATACTGCATATGCTCGAAAAAAAACTGAACAAGTAAACACGAAGTGAGCATATCTTTGTTTACCTTTTTCATTACTGCTTGTTGGAGTTGTGTTCTTAGGCGTTCTGGCATCCGACAAAGGACTGTATAATTAAGATCGAAAAGTCATATTGTTTAATATCAAAGACAATTACAAGTAAGAACTAATTATTTGACGATTTGTTGTTTATTGTTTTAAAACGCGCAAATTGTTGAATATAACAAGCAGAATTCTATGCAAGGAGAAATTATTGATCGGCTACTGCTTAGGGTGAATTTCTAATATTCGATGCTAATTGTTTATGTTATTAATTGCTGAATAAATACTTAACCAAAAGCAAGATCAGTGAAAGGTCCGAAAATTTGCGTCAGCGATAAGCAATTTCTTCAAAGAAGTACCCTACGATTGGTATGGGCTCTATGAAGCTTACTCCTACGGTGCACTAAAAGTTACTCTGCACCAGCTTCTTGAAAAAACCACAAACTAAAGACAATATGTTTTTAAATTATACTTTCACAAATCATCAAAAATTAAGAAGAAATGGAGATACGCTGCTTCTCTATTGAAGTGACCTTTGTTTAGAAAATGGGAATCTTAAGACATGTAGACGCTATTTTTACTATAAATAAAAAGGA
The DNA here is from genome assembly GCA_019055375.1 of Parelaphostrongylus tenuis. Taxonomy (NCBI): domain Eukaryota; kingdom Metazoa; phylum Nematoda; class Chromadorea; order Rhabditida; family Metastrongylidae; genus Parelaphostrongylus; species Parelaphostrongylus tenuis. Next base: position 66,336 of record JAHQIW010003504.1, read on the forward strand.
TGAAGCTCTCGGCGTTGATCAATCTCTGAGGGATGCGCCATGCATTCGTCTTCAAATTCCAACTTCATTTGAGGTGATTGAATGCATATTTGGCCTTTACAATGACTCGCGGTGGCCTCCCGCTGAGCCGAGTCAGTGCTGCTTATCCTCCCCGACAGGTCTAAGACCAGTCTGGTACCAATTTACCGACCCCGGAGGGATGGATGGCTTGGCGAGCCATCAGCGCGAGATCGAAACATTGACCTCGTGTGCGACGCAGGGGCACCTCTAACCACTGCGCCACATGCGCTCGTTTTTTTTACTATAAGACTCTTATAAAAAGCTTTCAGTAACTTATCACTCCTTCTGACCAAGAACTGTCCCCAGTGTCTGAATATTACAGTTCAAGTACCATTACACCCACTACGAAGTTTGAGCGATAGGCTAACTACTCAGAGTGTGAAACGTGATAATAATTTTCTTACTATAGCGCATTAAGAGGCCATTTGAAAAAAACAATTTTTTCTTCAGAATCTACACTTTTTGAGCTATCTAATGGCTGCCAAAATTCTACGTATACAATGCGAAGCACGTAAAGCACTCTGAAGGCGAAACGTATTCTCTGCTTGCCGTTCTTACAACGCACCTAAAACCTGTATCCTAGACTCAAACACAAAAATTAAGTTGATATTTGAAACAGTCGTTTCTCAAGCTGACGAATGACTATTGAAACTCCAGCGAATATGCTTTTTGGGTGATAAAGCCAATCAAACACGAGTGCAAAATACACAAAAGCTCCGGAGAAAAACGTGATTTCCTCCTCGTTGCTACAGCTCAAAAGAAGAGCGCTTTCCAAAATCAAGCATACTACCAGAGCCACAATTTTTTTCAGCTATCATTAACTAATTGAAGTTGAATAGAAAATCTGTGCTCGACGAGGAAATCACGAAAAGGTGCATGTACCATGGTTTCGAAAGGGTTGAAAACCCTTGATAGGTGTAAACAGACAGTAGCCCGGAAAACTCTGTCAGAATCATAGAAGTTCCGCGCAATAACATACGAGACCGATTGGTTCGGCACCGCCTGAATGACCGTCTATGTAAGAGAGACCAATTGCGTTGTGTGCCATAGTGGTAGGGACGGAGATGCTGAGTTCGGTACATTACCATCTCTGCACAACATGTGGTGAGAGTACATTCGCGAAACGGGAACACCACTTTGGACCTGCACCAAAGAACACCGATAAGAAAAATCGAACAGCCAAACAAGCATAGCTTTTAGGGGCGCACTGGGCAGAAGAAGATTTCGATGTGGTAGTAAGAATCTTGGGCAAGAATCCAAATCATCAGCCCGAAAACCCTTGAAAGCTTTTGGACAAACTGCAAAAGCTCAAGGATGAATGGAAAGGGAGAGTGCCTGAGCACAACAAATGATATGGTGCCTTGTCCCAGATTCATTTTATGGTTTGGATATAGTTCATTTATTATAGTGTGTGACATAAGAGCGGTAACCTCTCCCTTATGTGTATTGAGGAGGTGGGCTTTTTCAAATTGACCATACCGCTGAATTATTTTGTATTACGTTCTTCATGCATACGATATGTTATCCGAAAGAATCACTTATGGTATGATATATTACGCTGCTCAAATCATGTGGATTTGAGCGATGTATTCTATTTTTGAATGGCCTTTATATGACGTTGTAGCAGTGAAAATGATACTTTGTTTCACACTCGAACATCTTTTCCTTGAGCAGATGTTTTCCCAAAAAAGTTCAGGAATTATTAATAGTGCAAATATCGACTAATTTAAAAGTGCTTTTGATTAATTGAAAAAGATTTTTTGTTTCGCTACAACACTAAAATTAAGATTAAATAAATACTGTGCACCCATGCCTCGCATCGGTATGTGGAAGGATTTTGCAACATTGTCATCAAGCCATCACCTTTCAATAACCAGCTAATAGCTTAAATCTCGACTATTTCAATGGTTTGCTTGCTTTTCAAAAAGATCTCTTAGAGCGCTGTAGTAGTAAGAATAAGTTTGCGTTGTACATTTGAGTATTTTTCGCTGGTCACAACCTCAATCTCACACTTTCAGCAACCATTCGATGGTCACAAATCTAAAAGATTTTAATGGTATACTTGGTTTTTGAAAAAGAATTTTTAACGCGTTGTTACAGCTAAAAGAACAGTGGGTTTTGCAGTCGGCGTGCATGGCACGCCACATGTAAATTACGCTCCACGATCAAGACGTCATCGGGTTTGAAACTCAATATTCTTTCAGCTATAACAACGCACTAAAAGTCCTTCTCAGGAACCAGCATTATTGAAATTGTTGAGATTGTGCTACCAAATGAATGTGTATTCTTGAAAGTCAGAACGAAAAGCTGTGATCAGAGAAGGATGCTAGAGTCTGAGATGAATTTCATTCTTACTGCCACAGCACAATCTAAAAACCATTTAAAAAGCCAAATACACCGTTTGACTTTTCCAGATTCAAGATATTGAATGACTCCTAAAAATTCACTACTAGCATTCAATTCGTTATTTCGTCTCCTTCTTGAACGTTGTAGAATTCTAGTTGGTCTCGAGAATAGTCTGGCAATGACGTGCCATAGGGCATTGTTGTTGACTGCCAGAGAGAGTTGCGGGGATGAGCTCGGCTCCCGCGGGCCGCGACGAACATCACAATCACTCGGCCACGGGTTCCCCATGAAATATACAGAAAAAGCAGAATTATATTTTTTGGATAAATTGATATTTATAGCATCTCGAGAGGGCATGCTACAATTTGAATGGGATGAGATGGGAGTGAAATTCGACAGTCACCTACATTGTCTACTTTTCCCTTATTAACATAACCCTATTCATCATCAAGTATTGATGGACGGAAAGAATGTCGTCATGATCTATTGAACGCGTTGTGGGACAAGCATTCGTTCATGCTACTTTGCCTGTAAAAGCTATCATGAAAGGGTCAAAAATATGTTGCCAGATTAATCGGGAGCAGCTGAAATTGCTTGATTTTGTTATCGCTCAGTTGCACACTTCCTTGCAAACATTTTGGTATGCGCAATTTGCTTGAACTTGCTTTAATATAAAGCTACTGTGGGAAGAAATTCGCTTGTTGCTCATGAACTAATGGCGCGTAGGGGAAAATGCTAGTGACGCGGCGCGTAAGATTAAAGGAGCTTCCTGTGGACGGGCGGAGAGCGGCTGTTCCTCCAGATCGTTCTCTCCATTTTCGAATTCGCGATCCACATCCTAGCCGGCTTTTCTGCAATCGTGTCATCGCCTAAGCCCTATTAATCATGCATACTTTGCAATTTTACAGAGCGATAACGATTGAATCATGTTGGAATCCGCTAAAAAAACGTCGTAAAAGAGCTGAGTAGGAAGGTTTCAAAAGGTTTACATTGACCCGCTTAACTCTCTCGATATTCCATCGTGATATAGCCACTTAAAATTAGCGAAGGAAAGTACAATCGTGATAGTTTCGGTTACGACACCTCCTTTTCATTCCAATAACTTAATAATAAGCTCACTTTCAGAGAGAATAAAGTAAGATAAACCTTGATATGTTTTCTAGGGGCTCACAGAGGCGTGAGTAAGTCCAATATTTCGAAAAGTGCTTGATAGAAAGAGCCAGAAGATACTTAAGAAATCTTAATTTCTCTTTGTATTGGCCAGTGAATTTTTGATTTTTCGAACATTCAGAGGGTGAGTTTCGTGGCTGTCGATATACGACCCCACCTTTTTACCATTAATTTTCTTCAGAAGTAAATCAGTTGCAAACATTCGCCTATATAATTTCATGTGAAGGCCATAGTCCAAACTACATCGCTATATCAGACTCGAATCTCTTCTGAGAAAGGTTCTCCTTGTTATCCAGAGTGAAGAATCTTACCATACTTGACATCGCCAGTAAGATTAAGAGGCATTGGGCAAAGATCAGTACTCCCAGAAGGAAGGGTAAACTATGGTGAGACTATATTTTTACCTTTCAAGCTTTTTCCACAAATTTCAAGTATTGAAGCTTGGAATTTGCGGGAAAACGTACACTTGATTTGAAAGTTTTGTCCTTTTGGGCGCAACTCACCTAAAGTTGGTCACTGCAAGAAGAAAGAATTCGATCTGTTAAACGACTAAACTTTCGTTGACACGTTAGTGAGATGGAACTGTCGAGTCCTCCTACGATTCCTTCCGCATTTAGACACTTCTGCTAATCAGTCAGGATTCTATTTTTAGTTGACCGTCTCTTGAGCTGGTCTGATGTTCCATCTGTTCCATGGTCTGATGCAAAAACGTTTGCGTCAGATGGAATTCGAACCCGCATTTCACTGTATCCGGGAACGTGTGCTGAACTGTTGCACTAGCGACGTCCGTTTTTACAGCACTCTTTCTACTCTACAACACGTTATCTGTCAACAGTCAATCGTTCACACCACTCTACATCATTGGGTATATTGTAAGATCATACCCCGCAAAAGACGGTCAAATAGAAAATGAATCTTGATTGATTATCAATACCCAATATCTGTCAGCATAAGTGGGTTTATGTCGATAGCGGGGACCCACGCCAGCCCGGTGACGGTTGGCTGTTGACAGATTGTGTTGTAGCGTAGAAAGAGTGTACAAAACGGACTTCGGTAATGCAACGATTTAGCACGCGCTACCGGCTAGGGTGAAATGTGGGTTCGAATCGCAAATGACCTATACGTTTTTGCACATCACTCTACATTATTGGGTATATTGAAACACTTCTGTCAGCTTCACTTATGAATTAATCAACAATACAATCACCGGTTCTTGTCCATTATGGGGCGACAAATGAAAATGCGACCCCTTTCGTCGGACAATGATTTTCATACGAGTGTTAGCAATCATTAGAAACCTTGGATCTCTGGCTAACGCCGTACCTAGCCGTTTTTCAAAAGGAATACTTTATAACATCCTCAATTTCGAAAATTATGTTTTACGTCGGCCGCGTAAATCATCTATTACATCGCTGGAAGCATGAAAAGCACATGAGCGTCTAGAGAAAATCTTTTAGTATCAGTGTTACAAGTTTTATTTGTAGTTTCGAATCGGAGAAAAAATTCTAGTCGAAGGCAAAAATCGCACGTCGGATGCATCCAGCCAAAGCTTCCATCGCTCAATCGATAGAGGGCCACCGTATCGTTTTGCGGCCATCAAACCCCCGACCGTAGATTAGCCGCTAAACAAGCCCTCCGAAAGTGTGTTTTGATCTTATTTCGTCTGTAACACTGCAGTGAAACGATTTTCCAGAATAAGCTCGAAGATGAAATTTCTATGTCTCACGAGGTCGAATGTTAATAATAATCTGAAGAAAGAGCTCTGTCTTGCGAGAAAAACGCATGTGTAAACACAATGTGCTCCTTCTTCAGAGTGTATGATAAAACTTTTTCATGAAACGGCCACTTAGCGCGACTAGCGCAGAGATTTCAAGCTTGTTAAGTGATTAGTAAACCTTGAAAGTTTTCTTTGCCGACGAATAGGGCGCAATATTCATTTGTTACCATATAATGGACAAGTGACCCATTCATCATTTGATCACCGATAGGCAGCCATTTGTTGGGCAGAGATGGGGTGGCTTCCATCCGAGAAAAATAATAAACGGATAGCAGTCAAAGAAGGTGGTGAGGTCACTCTTGAACTGGTTAGAATCTTCGGATTCTTTTTACCGTCGATGCTGCTTCAGGGTGCCGAAGACATGATAGTACGACGGAGCAAGATAAGGCGACACTGATTCGTTTCGAACACTTCTCTCACATGTTGCTGCCAATTTTTAGAGGTGGCTCCCTTCGTATGAATGCATTGGTTGTCAGCTGAATGTCGAGCGTGTTGCTATACACAGAATAGCACTGCCAATACCAAGATATCAGGGGCATAACATTCGAGCACTGGAACTGGAGCTTTCGTTGAGCCAGTAAATCTTTGCTGCGAGCGGCCAGTGCGCGTAGCTCGTGTTGTGCTCGTAGTAGAGACAGGACTCATTTCCACTGATAACTGCTTCGTCAGAGTCTGGTCTGTGCGGTAGCAGCAGAAGACTTTTTGCAGATGGTTACGCGTGCGCATGGTCGCGGTCGGTCAATGTATGAGGCATCAATCAAGACATTACTTCGTGCTAGCTATTTCGATAAGATGACGACGCGATGAAGCACAGTAGCATGCAGGTGTTCGCTTCAAATCCCTAGTATTAGCATTCGAATGCACTTTGGGCTCGTGGAGCAGAGCGTTTCATCAAAGATGACTAGACGGCTCAGAGTGAAGTTGACTTAACAACCCGTATTGCCTTCAGAAGCCTCTTGAACCTAGTTGCACATAATCTAATCGGTAGTAGTGTCTGCCTAAACGCAGTATTAATCTTCTCGACCGCTTTCTTACACTCGCTCCCAGTTTATATTGTTACATCATAGTCGAGCTGATTGGCATTGATCCATTCTGCTTCTTAGTTAATAAGTCACGTCATGCGTGTTGATCATAACTTCGCTGGCTGAAGCTACTAAAACATACTCTTCAACAGGCACTTCTCTATCACATGGCGACAGATGGAGATTTGATCCCTTTCACTGAACAAAGACTTTGCAATTGCACTCTTAGCGAATCGTTCGAAAAGCTTAACTCTCTGCTAACTACGCTAAGTAGCTCGGTTTTTTGATGACAGTCTTTCTATAACGCCGAAACAGAAAGAAAACCTCTTTGTATCACGCACGCTTAATTCTCCAGGACGAAACTCCTTATTGAAATTGTAAGTAACCATCCAATAGCGTAAGATTTGCAGATTCCAAAGCTATGCTTATTTTCTGGAAAAACGTTTTACTGCAGTGTAGCAGAGAAAATAAGACCGAGTTTCACATATTCAGCTGTTGTTTACCGGCTAATCTACCGTCGGGAGACTGGTGGCCGCAGACTTGACGCGACGTGCCTGCTATCGATCGAGTGATAGAGCTTCAGCGGGTCACATTGAATTGCCATTGTTTCATTCGAGTAGAAATTGTTTCTTCGCTTTGAAAGAAACTTCACGTAAAACATGTGACTGCGACACTAAAAGATCTCCTCTACACGTTCATGTGCTTTTCGTGCTTTCAGCAATGTAATAGTTATTTGCGTGGCCGATGCAAAACATAAGTTTATCTCGTATTTTACAGAGTAAAGATTTTCTCGAAAAAAGGCTCTGTACCACGCTAGCCAAAAATTTAAACTTTCAAATGATAATCATCACTCTTTTGAAAATTTTTTTCCAGCGAATAGGGTCGAATCTTCATTTGTCACCATATGACAAACAAGAACCCTTCAACATAATACAAACCTTTGGCAATAACCCGGTCCGAAATAGAGAGTAAGTAAATGGAACAATAGTGCGAAGATAATAATGATGCAGCTTATTACTACAACTACCACTTCTAACCTCGTATCTGCTAAACATCGGCAGTTCTTAGTATCAGTTCTTCTTATAAGTCTCCATTCGACCGCTTTTTATAGACCTCGATCAAAATAAATATAGTCTGATAATGGTATAATGTTTTGAGAGACAGGTGCTTGTTTCGCCCTCCAGGAATCCTCAGTAGCACAGTCTTCAGTTCAGCCGATTCCTTCAGGCTACTGGATAGTAGTGGAGGACGAAATAGGCGTCTGTCTAGCACTTAGACCTCACAAACTGTTCAACATGTTAAATCATTATCAGAATATCTTCTCATAAGTTTGACAATAGAGTAATAAACACTAATTAGTTAGGGGCCTTTATCTGGATTGTTAATAGCCATTCGATAGCTCAAATCTCAAAAAACTTTACTCTAGAATTGACTTTCGTAAAGGCACACGAAGAGACGCTATAAGAGCGAGAGGAAATACACGTTTCACACTCAACGTAAATAGCGTGTCGCTTGAACTTCATAATGGCTTATTTGGCAAAATGAAAGAAAAAAGAAGTTTGCACTCATAAAACGATAGAAAAACTCTCGGTTCACAATATCACTACAAAACGTAAAAGTTCTTCCAAAACGGAGAAAAGACTCTATATGAATAACGAAAATCGCGCTTCTTGGATGACTCACACCTCTCGAGGCGGTAGTTGGAATTGTTATAGCAGCGTCAATCAAAAGGCGCGATTTTCGTTATTCATCTAGAGGTTTTTCTCTGTGCTAGAGAAACTTTTAGGTTTTCTGTATTATACTGTAAACGAGATTTGTTCTATCGTTCTATGAGTACAAATCTTTTGTGTCTCACTTTGCCAAGAGGCCCGTTATGAAGTTTAAGAGACAAGCTCTTTACGGAGAGTGTTAAACGTCGTCTTGTTTTCGCTCTGACGACACTTTTTGTAAGTCTTTATGGAATCTTATCTACTCTAGGCGTAACTCTTAGAGTGAAAGTTGTTGAGATTTGGGCTTTCGTAATCTACTCACATATATCGTCAAGGACTTTTCAGGACCATTCCTGATGCACAGAATGTTTAGGCAAGACGTCCTCAATAGGAATGACAAACACTATGAAACGTGTGGCCACTGCAAAAAGTGTGGCTAGAGTACGCAAAGCTACTTCTTGAATGTGTGCATCTAAATTAGCTTCTTTGTGTCAAAATAAAAACCTCGGAAAATGCTTTGGAAAATTGGAGACTTCTAATCGAAATGTTGAAAACCTAAGGGTTTTTTGAATCTTCCATAACTTCGCAAGAAGACTGAATATTTTACATTTTCTTTACTGCATAGCGATTTCCACAGTTGATGTGAAAAATATCCTTACGCAAAACAGATTTATTCATGATAATTCCCCAGCGCTCAAAAATGGATATTTTCAGACATTGGTTTGATTCATGGCAGCAGTCGGAGAAAAGACTTCCGTCTTGATGATGACAAATGGGTGATCTGAGTGATAGAGGATAAAGGCTCATAACATATCAAATCAACTTTATGCCTCCAGATAAGGCCTTTCTCTACAAACAAACGAGTGTGCTTGCGTTAAATTCTCGGACGATTCGTCATTAGAATGTGCATTCTTTGACTGTAGATCTTTGGTCGGACAATTATAGAACAATTATTACAAACGGCTGGTAACGGCGGCATATCAAATCCGTCGCAATCAAAACTTAACATTGGTGCTTTTCAACATTATGTTTTTTTTCACCCAATATTGTAAAGCTCCATTGGAAGTGGAGTAAAAATTCGAATAAACGTATAATTTATTCCAGTGCTTCAAGTTATGTTTGCATTTTAGCTGACAGTCGCAAATGCCGAGAAGAAGTGCGATGCAAACGGACCCGATGCCAGCATTCGAATCGCTCTGTTTACCACACTTTGCCACATATCACTCGACCAATTCGCCATGACAGTATTTGAAGTCTACAAGGACTTCTTCAATTGCAAAACATGATTGTACTAGAAAAAGAAAGCTGTTCAAACCATGAGTACTCCTGAGAATGACAAGTGCTTAGCTGGAACAGCGTCGATATCCATGTTCATGTTTACATTACACATATCTTTAGCCTTCTCCTTTTCAGCGCATAACGCAGTCACCGTGCTGCCGACTATGATGCAGTGTGCTTTTTCCATCTCTTTCGCCATGACTGGAAGTAACTTCCTTCTTCAAACCTTTGTTTTTCTTATTGAAAATAAGGTAGAAAGCGAAACTTGTTTCTCTTCTAGTAATTCAAATGTTCTCCGTAAGTATATTATTGAGAGTAATATTGACCAAAACATCGTTTGTCTTCGCAGTAAGGAACTTAGAGTTTTCTATTGGTATGTTTTGAAACTATTTGACTCCACACTAAAATCGCAAATCTTAGAATAGGAGGAGAAAATGTGATCAAAAAGTGCCCTACGAAGTTTTTTGTAGCATTTCACTTAGAAAAATGACTGGAAGATCAAAAGAGGTTGACCAACGACTAATAACCGTTATCAAATGACTTGAAACTTTTTCCGAAATCGGAACTCTTATTTTCCCATGTAAGAAAAGTTGATCCCATCTCCACTAGGACAGCGGTGTTGGAGAAAAGAAAAAAATGTGCAAAAATTACATAGTTTCAAGTAGAAAAATTGTTAAAAGCGACACTCTAAGGACCCAAACGAAAAATATTTCTGAATTGCCCAAACGTAATGTCTTTGTATTACTTCCGATGACCAATGATAGGTTCGCCACAACTTTTTGCCGTCATATGTATTGCGATTGTTTAGCTCAACATCAACTCCTTCCGTAACCCATTTTCTTTCAATAACCTAGATTTCCTACTGAAGTCCAGCTGCCATGAATTCTTTTCTTTGAACTCGATTTTCGACGAATTACTAAGAAAACCACAGCTCGAGCTCTTGATATTGCTTCCGCCAATTTTTCTAAAGTTGGAAGCCACATGTCTTGGATGATGAGCTACGTGGCGCATGATCATCCTACCCAAAAGTTTGGCAGAATCAGTCTTTGTAATTGTCACCATCCACAATCGTTTCATTCACTTTGCATCGTGTTTATGATGATGATCTTGTCCGTTTACTGATTAAGATTGGATTTGACCAACGAAGCTTAATGGAGCATATTGAAATACTATCAGGGTTCACTATCATTTGTCGGAAGTGTCAACTGCTTTCTGTTTTGTTTCTTTTCAATCACGGAAGAAGTTCAATAAACACTGAAACAAATATGATACTATCAGTGCTTGACGACTAAGGAATGGATACGGTATAGATATGAATTGTATCTGGCCGCAACTATAACTGCAGTACAAAAATGCAGCTTTTTAGGCGATTATTAATCGTTCCCGTAAAACACGAGTTCACCAAATCAACACTATATTGTCAAAATTGTTTGTTGCAGTAACAAGATATAAAGTAGATAGTCAAGTCATTCTATTGGTATAAGAACGGTATGTGGGAGAATTCTTTCGAACCTTTTTTGATGATTACACCGCCCTTTCTTTCAAGGGCTTTTTGTAAGTTTTCCAGAGAAGTAGAGGAAATTATTAGGGCGTTTTGCAACTTTTAACAGTAGAACAAATAACACTAGAACTGTTGATCAGAAGTAATTGAAATTACATGATTTTAACACCGTTCAATTGCCTATTCTCTTTTGAACATTTTGGTACACAATTTGCCTAATTTGCTCTAAAATGGAGGTATCGTGGGAAAAATTGGGTGTTACTCATGACACGAATGGCGCCTAAAGGAAAATGCTAGTGAAGCCATGCGCAAGGCTAACGAGTTTGGAACGATGATACGGTTGCAAAGTAATGGCAAGTGGTTTTAGAAGTTTATAGCTGGAGAGTAGAGTCTAGCACGCGATTTCTTGTCACGACATGTCCATCTCAAGACAATTATAGGCAAGTTGCATGTCAAAATATTTGCAAGAAAATGCGTAATTACACGATACCAAAATTCCGCGGATTTAATTAGTTCTGGTTAATAGACTTGGTAGTTATTATTCTAGTGCTAAAATTCACGGAGTTATCTAATAAAAAGCGCAACAAAGGAGAAAAAGGCGATGTAGCACATATTGCGGAGAAGGATCGACTTAACGAAAAACTCACAGTGCCATTTGAAGAAATTGGACTGGATAGCTCTTTGACTACAATCAGCGCAGAAGCAGAAAAAGCAGACAATCAGCGTGCCTTGAGCGTTCATTCAACATACAGAAAACCTTGTAACAAGAAGTAGAGCAGCATGGACCGCATCATTAGCTTCTTAAACCAAGGAGGTACTAGTCAGTGAATTGTGAAATGCGAGTACACCTATTCGAATCAGTGCACGTCTCAACGTTCTGCTACGTAAGAGAGATGAGCTCTGATAATTACTTCACACCACGAAAGACTCTGCGCAGCAGTCATGAAACGTTTGACCGTTCTATTCTAAAATTGTATCATTGCCCATATAAGCGGACCACAATGGGCAATCTAGATCGAAAGAGCGCTTTTATAGCCAGTTCCAAGAATATTTAAGTTGTGAGATATGTTTGGAGCGCTCGCATAATGATAAGAACAATTAGAGAATTCAACAACAAGTGTGCTAAATCTACGATTTAAACCTTCAAAGAAAGATATCCACTTTAGATTTCAAGTCTCTCATGTATCTCAGCACTCTTTTATTTATATTCATACTAAATTCTGTCGTACATAAAAATCAAGAAACAAAGAAAGGTAAAAAATTGAAAAGACAGGAGGGCGAAAAAATTGCAGAGTGGATTTCGAAGAATGTTAATTCTCCACGGACAATCACCTAGGCGATAAGGGGACGTGTTCAACATTGAAGTTAATCATTAATAAGTTTACGACTGTAGAATGGTCGCCGCAAACATCACCGTGTTCGAAGAAAACCACCATCATGGACGGCGATTCGCAATAGAGAAGCAAGTGGAACTTATTCTGGGGTTGATAATATCTATGAACCGAACTTCCAAGTCAGTATGAATTACTTTTGAAGCACTTGGAAATTCTACGAGAGGCAAAATATTCTAAAATTTTCTTGTAATGTTTGAACCTCTTCCGAATCCAGCATGAGATGATTTTCCTACTGGAACTAAAGAGAATTTGATCTTCCTAGATACTCTTATTCGTTATTACTGCACTCTGATGATCATATGCGAGAAGATGGAAACTTACTGTTCTGTGTTAGCTCATCGCCAATAGCTACTTTCCTGCATTCCAGTGGTTCGTAAATAATCCGAACACTAAGCTGATCTAAAATGGCTGAGATTATAGCATCAGGAAGAAGAGCTCTGCGACCTTGTTGTTCGACAACACCGAACACCTAAAGTTCAAAGTTTTTACTCATTAGATTAGTGTATTTGAAACTGTTGCAAAATTATTTTGAGCTATACAACGTGTGCTGCTATGAGGAGACTAATGCATTGTCAGAAATATATGTCTGACAAATTGCGGGAACAATTTATGCTTATTTCGAACGTCTTTTCGAAACTCGCAAAAGAAAATCAAGAACCCAGCAGTTGAAAACTAACTGTTTGCATTAAAAGGCGTGATACTAATGTCTGAGCTACGTCCTTGCTTGCTGCAATTCCAAAAACCTTAGCACGTGTACTGGGATCAGTACTATAAACCATGTTGACAGGCAATGTGAAGCCAGTGACGGTGAAGTTCCTAGTGTCTCGCTGCAACGAATTTTCGTGGCTTTCGCAGTGAGAAGCGAAGAGACAAATCATTTTGTTGATGTTTCAATTTTCTTTTATTTTTTTCTTTCCGAAATACGAGACCTCTCCCGATGAACGACATATTGACAGCTCTCTGTTATTGGTGAAGCGATATAAATATTCATTCTTATTGAAGTATAAAATTTTTATACTTGAAACTGCAACTGCTTGCGTGACTGTAGTAAGTTCCTATTGATTACCTTGACCTGGTGGCATCACTCCACATCCCAACACTGTCGCGATAGTTAACACCAAAGTCATAAGCGGACCGGTCAGAAGTATCGTCATGTTTACAAGACTTCGACTCGAGCTTTTAACAGAATATTCAAATCTTGTACACTCGATATAACGAAGATCTTCTTTTGCACTAGAACATTCAAAAGCAACATCGAATTCGGCTCACGACACATGAATGTCACTGCCGTTAGAGTACCAGACATTCTTGTAACTCTATAATTCTCAAACGACTTTAGAGGTATCCAAAGCAGTATAATAAGGACAAAATTCTTTGAAGTGACCTCTCATGATAGATATACTGATAAAGCACCAAAAATTTCTCGCGGGAAGAGATTTATCCCAAATTTTCAATGTAAATGAGCTGCGTAGAAGCGCTTATTCGAAAAAAAGATTCATTGAATGCACCAACTTTTCAGGCGCCGTAGTTTATATTGGTTTCCCACCGTCTAATTTGTGTTTCTGAATCATAAAGTCTCTCACTATCCCATGAAAAAAGAAATTCGCAATCCATAACGCCATCGTAAAAATGCCTTTCAAGAAAACGTCTTTAGAAAATATATTGATTGACTAAGACAAAGTCTTATTTTCCATGGTGAAAGTTTTGCTAGGAAATCTCATAGCATTGAAAATCACTTTCATCATGCCATGTTTCTTTCTTAGTATAGCTATCAAATCTCCTTCACAGATGGAGAGTTTGATCAAAAGAAGGACTTATACATTTACTGGAGGACCAAACATGATTGAGACAATGTGGGCTGAAGAATTCATTAATAAGAGGAGTGGGAAAGAGAACCGCGTCAAAAGAGCCTACAGAAAAAGCAACTACACTGAGCTTTTTCTGCTTTGCTGATGATGTCAACGTGATGGAATGAGAAAGGAAAGCAGACCTTTTTGAAAACGTCATAGATGTGACAGTGAGCAAAGGTTTGCTTAGTCACCATTTTCAACATTTCAAGTTTCAATAAAGATGCATGTTTACGGCGTGTCCTCAATTCTATGAGCCTCTCCACGATTAGCAGAGAAAACAAAATTTGTTATTATGCATCCCGTATAGTGATATCTCATTCTTGTTGTACAACACTTACAAATTTCTTCTCCAATAAGCTTATTTCTGGAGATGCTACAAAAAGGTCATCCGAAAAATTGGAACTGCTAATGTGTAATATTCAGTTCACTCTACTTAATGAATATTTTGCGTTTTCAAAGTCTGAAACACGCGATATTGCCAGAGATAGAACAGTAGAGAACTGCATTCAATGCTATCACAACATTTTATCCTCTGGACATGAATATAATTCTTTTTTCGAACCACAGAGTGCCCAAATGTCGTACTTTAAAGAACTAACAGCTGACCGCTGCACTTTAGGAAGAGCAATATTTGCCTTTTGCCCTATAAAACATTTCTCTAACTACTTGAGTCAGATTGTAGTCCGATCGAAGCAGATCATGCACTTGAGGATTACACTTGTTTCCATAAAGTTGACAAAAATTCTTCAAATTCGAGCGCTCTAAACTGTGTTTTTCTTGATGGGCTGATGAGAAATTGAAAAAACCATCAGTTAAATGGATCTATTGGCTCCGTTATGATTTCTTTATGAACGTCCGAATCGCTGTGAATAAGCGTTCCGTATTCTGGAAGTTCCTCGTTTAATTGGATTGCTGAGCGATGAGCATTTTTGTCACATCATGCTCCTAGCTCATTCAATGCGCTACTATTAACTAAATGTTTTCAACTAGTGAAGAGAAATTACTACACTTGGCAAGTTCCACAGTCACTTAAGAAAGCAATCAGGAATCGTGCAAGTGTTTCAGTTTTCTTCAAGAACTCCATAGCATTTATAAGATTATTTTAGTGACACTTCAAACAGCGCACATTATTCCCTTATTCTTATCAAAATTGGATTATTCCAACACTGGCTTTTCTAGCTTTTCTCCAGGAATCACTGCGCCGGTCGGCGCTTCATACGTCAAGAAGTCTTTCGAAAAAATTGAGAATGTTGTGATCTAAATGAATTTCTTTCCTACTTCATAGGAGAAGTATGATGATGCTACATGATGCTACAATCATATCAATTGTATCAATTGTCGTCCCGTTGATGGTCGAGTGACTCGAGCGGGTACCAGCAACACTTTCATTTTTCCTTATCGGGTGCAAGAGTAGCTTAGTGGGTCATCCTCGCTCAAGGGATTCGCTGAGCATCACATAATTCGTGACCGGTCCACCTTATTTTCGATATCCTGGCCTGTAGAATGGCGTTTGTGATCTTCTATCGTTAACGTATGCCGGAACTTCGAATCCCTTCTCTCATTTGCGAGACACGGGATACTCTTAGTATCGACCTTTCGACTGCGCGTTTATAACGCCAAGTGATCTTTCATCCTGCTTACGTAGCGACCAGGTTTCTGCTGCATACGTTAGGACAGGATTCGTTACGTTAGGTCGAGTCGAAAAGGTGGGCAAGGAGTCGGATGTTCTTTGCCATATTCACTAGATCTTCAATGCTCTTGAACGTTCTCCAAGCCGTTTGTTTCCTCCTGCTCAACTCTGGAGTTAGGTCGTTCATTATGTTGATTTCGCGACCTACATACTAGACAGACGTGACTGGAGCATTCGGAGATTTCGTTTCGTTAAACGTCAATGGGACATTCAAAACCCATCTGTTCCTATGAACATGGCTTTCGTTAGATTTAGTTAAAGACCAATCTTTCCACAGGCGTTGTCGAAACCGGTCAACATTCGTTCCGCTTGGCTGATGCTTGACGTTATAAAAGACAGCAAAGCGAGGATGGTTTGAATGTCGACCGTCAATTTTCACTCCCCTATCGTCCCATTCTAGTGTTGGCATGACGTTTTGAAGGGTGGCAGTGAATAATTTTACTGAAATTCCATCGCCTTGTCGAGCCAATCTTTTTACGTCGATGGTTACATTGTTGTAGAAAGGAGATACTTTGATCGCGAAATCTCCAAATAGCTCATAAAGGATCATTATGCACCGAGTAGGGAAGCTCTGGTTATCCAGAGAATCCATAACCGCTTCAGTTTCCACAAAATTAAAGGTTTTCCTCAGATAGATGAAATCATATAAGAGTGTCGAATCGTGTGCAAAACACGCGGCACCACGTGGTAGTTGAACAATAACCATATGTGAATATATAATAGCTTTCAATTATTTATATGATTGACGGCGAAAGATGAAATACAATTTTCATTTGCTGGGCAGGATTTTTCCGTAGGATTGTCAGTGATTATTTGAAAGACTAAATCTTGGACTAGAGCTTCACGTAGTCGGTTTCGCCGAACACCCATTTTTAGCGCTGTAAAATCCAAAGCAAAATTATGATTTACACAATCACGCATTTCTTTCTGGTTGTCGACGACTATGATACTTTATTATATATTTCACAATGATTGATACTGAAGAGATGGCCCTAATGGTGCAGTTATAACCTGCCCCCGATATAGGTGAAAAGCGGATTAAATTCATTTCTAATGCCGATGTTTTGCATACATTTCAATACAGTTTTTTGTATGATATGAGTGTTATTTTACCATGGTAAGTGGTCAACACCATATCCTCTAGTATTTTATAATTTCAAATTTTCAAAGCTTCTTACTCAAAGTACAATTTTCAAGCAGTATCCGATTAGAAAGGAATTGCACAAAATTTCATTTAGCACTATCACAACACTTTCACTGCACAAAAGCACTCGAACTCATCATTCACTCAGCATATGCTAGAATGGCTTGGGCAATTCACTTTGAAAAACTTCACTATGGTGAGCGCATCTCAAGTGAATTGAAAGTTGTTTCAAAAACCTTATTCACTGGGTGACTTGCGTTACATTATTGAGCGACGCACTGGGTGAAGCTGGAAGCTCCACCTATGAGTTTCTTTATTTCACGGTGGGAAATTAAAATCACCGTTGACGTTCTGGATTCATCGACTCTGTTATGAATTTTCCATAGAGTTGAAGCCAAACAAGTCGTTCCGTGGTGCGTCCGTGATACGGTAGCTCAGTGTTGTTTTAGCTGACTTACTGACCGATGAACAACTTCGATACAAAAAGCTCTTCGCATTTTCACCGCGCCTGGACTAGGTCGCAACTCTCAACCAATACACAAAAAATTACTAAGCAAACTTTTGGCTGATAATAGGGCGGGAGCTTGAATTTATTTCTGGATTACTTAATATTCTAATTTTCACCAAGAAAGATATGAAATCGTGCAATTTACTGCTTTATCTTTATCGGAATGAGAATTACTCCAGCTGCAATTCCTAAGAGGTGGTTTTTTGTTACGGCGACAGAGTAAAATTCGACCCCTTTTGCTGGACAAGTACTATCCAAAAGAGTGTTAGTAAACATTCGTGAGCTCAAATCTCTGCCTAGCGTGATAAGTGGCCAATTTTTGAGAACATTCTTTTAGAACGGTGTCAAATTTAAGGTAACGTTATGTTTTACATCGGCCGCAATACTCAAATGTTACTTCGTTGGAAGCACGATAAGCACATGATTGCAAGGTATTAGAATCTAACTTATAATCTGGAAAATCTTTCAAAACGGAGACACAAATCCCAATTAAATAACAAAAATCTGACTTCTCATGTGCCGCCAAAGAGCCTATCATGGCCTTATTGGACTGCCTCAACCACCACTCGCACCTTCCCCCACGCCCCATAGACTGGCCAAAATGAAAATGCTCGCTTAAGTAAATCAATTTAATTTCTCTGATGCACTCCAGGGAAAGGGTTTTTCCAGAAATTACCTATGACGTTGAATCGTTAAGGTTTACGCTATCGAGTGATTACTAATAGTCTGAAGAAGAAGCTTTGTCTTGCGAGAAAACTAGTGTGCTAAACACAAATGCTTTCCTTTTGTTAAAGGGTTATAAGAAGACATTCTTGAAAAAAAAAACTACGTACCGCACTAGACAGAGATATAGGCTCTCGACTGATTAATAGGACTCTTAATAATAATTCTTGTCCAGCGAAAAAGGTCGAATACTCATTTATCAAAGTCTAACAAAAAAGAACCTCTTGAGGTTTTCCGCTTCATTTAGAATTCAACACTTCTTTGAATATCGCTGTTTCCACCTACAAAAAGACCACTAATTTTATTGCGGATGGCTATTTCTATTGAATAGGGAATTTCAATCAAAAGTGCTACACTTGGTGTAGTATGAGGTAAGCTCACATTTAGTTCTGGTGGACATCAGTATAAATGCTTGAAATAGAGGTTTAATAAAGAAAACTACTACCCTTGCTAAAATTTCATTCATAGCAGAGCCTACTATGAATAACCTCTGTAATTACATAAGCTAGAACGGGTATAGAACGTTCTGGCAATGAGGATTTTCACTTAACAAGGAATGCCAAGCTTAAGAATCATTTGTAGTAAGCATCTTGTCTCCCAGTGCGCTGCATCACTGAGACTTTACCTTCTTCTGTGAATAGAACTTGCACAAAATGGTATTTTAGGAGAAATATCTCCCTTTAAAATTGCGGTAACGTTGCGGCAATTTCGCCTTGCTCAGAGCCTAGGCGTGATATATGTTAACACGTCAATTATTCGCTCAAAATTGCGCATATGTAGTAAAGATTTGATGCAGAATTAATCAGACAATCTAACTATTATCTAGAATCCCACCACTAAACCACTAATGCTCTAATGTGTGCCTCTAGTATTGGAGTGCTATGCATAGCGAGAAACTAATCACAGCTGAAGTGTTTTTTTTTCTAATGAGGAAAGGCCAAACATTTCCATTTGGAAATTCACTGCCTTGATATCAAATAAGTCTCAAAGAGAGTAAGTTTTACAATGATGAAATAAAATTCGAGCTGTAGTTGTGGTAAATTGCTACGGTGGCTAAGAGAAATCAGGAAACAATTCATTGTCTAGAAGCAAATCAACCATAGTTTTCTGCACACGAGTAGCCTCATCTACAATTTCAAGCTGTCAGGCACGCGGTGAAGGGTCATTAAATGCATTTTTACATCAAACGTTATTGAAACAGATCAAACAAGCACGACAATAACGCGCCTTGGAGACTGTTGCCCTCTCTGCACCTTTAGCGCTAGAGCAGCCTTTTCGGACACTGACTTGATGCCATTCTCATAACCGCAGGTCACTTGAGCTCCCCTGTTGTATATTAAAAGATAAGACGCTAGTATTGCCGTGTTTTTTCTATTAGTTTCGAAGCTTCTTAGGCATCAGTGCTTGTTTCCACACTGCTGGCTTCATTATACATTTTATTTGGTTGTACAGAAACAAATAATCTATAGCCCAAGCGGTTCTTCAACCGCTTCAAAAATACACTACACAGCTCACACAGCAATTGACGAGTTCCTTCGAGTTGTAACCGCTAAAGGCAACGTCTAGCCAAAGTAATGTGCACTTATAAGGGTAGAGGGTGCAAAATCGGTACGCATTCCCAGTGTTAAAATCATCACGTTGACATGTCCACATAATTCAGAATGCAGGAATCAAAAAAATCACTCACAGAACAATAGATCAATTTCTATTCTATAATTCAACAAAGGCTTCAACTCCTGAAGTACACTAATAACCAAAAAATCATCAATAATCAACATTTATTGAAGAATTGGGATCACATACAGTGTGCAGCTTCATTTTTGAAAAATAGTTCATTATTCGCTTTTCTGATCGCTGAAATGATTTTGGATTGTTCTATGAAAGGGTAAAGTATCAAAACTATTAGATGGTGTCGTAATATTTGATTTCAAAAATACGAAGTGATTTTAGATAATTTGTGCTTCTCAATAAAGACGAAAAGTTGACGACATCGAAAACGAAATCAATACGGTTGAAATATCAATAACATAGCATAAAAAATGTCAGTAGAAATTCGAAATATGATTTTTTCGTAAGTAGCCGGTTTTCGTCAGAATACGGAGTTTTAGAGACCGGCTGCTCAGGTGTAATAATTTTTTATTGCCCGCTAAGTTTATCACAAACAATCCTCCACCTTGTAAACTCAACCTTGATTCTATACATAAAACCTGAAGTCATTGTCATTGTACCTCTATAAAAATTTATCAAGATCAAAGTAGACAATAACTAAATAAATGCTTAGATTATAGAAAACTGTTCATAAGTGAAATCGCTCTTAATTCACAGTTACAAGTGCCGAGAAAAAGTGAGGTCCAAATGGTCCTGATGCCAACATCCGAACCGCTCTGTTCACTAACTTTGTCACATCTCCTTCGATCAATTCGCCATAATGAAGTTCGTGGTCTACACAGTTCTTTTCCAAAACGAGTCTGCATAAAAGAATAACATTTCAAACCGTGAGAGCTCCTGCGATTGTCGTATAATTGGTGGTAATAGTCTAGATAAACATGTTTCCGTTTATATCACATTCTCTGCCCCCTTTCGTTCCTCTGCATACAGAAGTCACCGTGGTGCCGACAATGATGCAGTTTGGTTCGTTCTTCATCACTCCGACTGTAAATCACTTCTGTTCTAAGCCTTCTCTTTATCAAAAAGTCGTATAGATACAGTATCTACTATATTGAGGAAAAGGTACCTTAAAACCCGCAAAAAATCCATATTTGATGTTTGTTTCACACAGCATCGTCTATCATGAATTCATGGGAATATCTCACTAATATTTGCATGAAAAGCACTCACGGCAACGCTAGTTGCTATGTAGAAAGAAAGGTACCCGAAATTGATTCGTCGAAAGCGCGCTGTTTCAGGAAAGCAATGCTAAACCTCACACCTCAAAGATGACCAAGGAAAAGTTTGATGAATTAAAGGGTGTAAAAGTCTTACTGCACCCAACTTAGAGTCCAGATGCTGTGCCGTCCGATCGAGGGTCCGCTTCCCCTTAATGGAACGTTTTGCGTGGACGCCGATTAGAGACATTTGATCAAGTTGGAGGCATGCCAGGAGTTTCTTTAGTTCGAAGCCCGAGGAATGGCATTTTAAGCAGATAGGGAGCTTGCAGACCGTTGACGAAAGGTAGAAAATAATGATGGTCTTCACTGTGAAGATTGATTACTGTTCTTTTCAAATAAGTTTATGTGTAGACTTTGAATTTTCAGCCGGCGTTAGGAAACTTTTTCCTCAATCTCATATACTAGTCACTATTTTCCAAGTTTTTCTGTATGCATACCTGCCCAACGGAAAAACTTGTATCAAAACAACTGCTTGTATCAATTGGGAAAAGAAGTAGCATTAACACAGTGTTTTCATCATCATTTTGGAGTGTTTCCTTGAGACCACACTGGAATTTCGGCATATCTTATAATTGCTATATGAGACAACTTGTCATGTGGTTTATTGAATGGGCTCTTTTACAGCCCGATACATGTGTTTCAAATTTACAGCCTCGTCAGTAGGACAGAACCCGCCTGTCGTCTTTTTAGCCAATCCTCTGCGGGTGCTCTAGTCCCACGCTAAGAGGTAGCGGCGACGAGCGATTTACGCTGCACTGCTGTCAAGTGAAAATCACTAGAACAGCAGTTCTGTACACTCGATTGCTCTTGACTGGTATTTGTGATATATTATACCGTTATTCTCGAGTGTTTTCTTGAAACCACGCTCAAATCTCAACATATCTCATATTTGCTATCTGAGCCAACTTGTCATGTGGTTTGTCAAGTGGGCTCTTGTACAGCCCGAAACAGACTAACGAGGCTGTAAGATCAAAACACTAGTATAGGGCTGTACAATAGCCCATTCAACAGAGCACCTGACAAGTTGGCTAAGATAGCAATTATGAGAATTGTTTTCATCCTTCCAACTTTGCGCTAATTCCTCCGAATGGATGCGATGATACTTGACATAAACATTCGACGCTAAAGAGATTATTGTCACAAATATCTGCGTAATCCAAAACGTTTGTTGTCGCGTCACTGTGCTCGTGTGCGTTACTCAAGGCTCCTTATTGAAAGTGCAAAATAAAAATTATCGACTAGAATTCTGGCATTGTTCAGACGGATAAGTAACCGAATATAATAATCCACTTTTGAAGAGGATGAGTGGTAAAGAAGAAGCTGAGACTTTCACTTACGACATGCCGATTTTTCCATGGACTATAAACCACACTTGGAAAGACAGTTATTACAAGCTTACAAATTTTGAATATGAATGTGGAGATGAATATAAAAACCATGCTGCAAAAGTTATATCAGCGGCGAATTCTCTAAAACTGACTGGCAGATTAGGGAAGACGCGAACAATGATTACCAACGTCTTCTAGAAACTTGTGAAACTTGGCCGAATTTGTCCCAGATCTTCAAGTAGAATGATCAGATTGTATTCAAAGGAAGAAAGTCTGACAAGTAGAGACTTTCATTCTACAACTGTTCGCTGCCCCAATGCTGAGGGTAATGAAGTGGCTCGACTTTCACCAAAAGAGAATACATGTTGACGGAACTGAATATAAACAGTCGCTGTGCTAATGACTTCTTTGATTTTTCGAGAAATACCAGTGAAGCATAGTCAATGCTCAGTGAACTTAATGGAGCTGAAAAAAGCAGATTGGAATATGCATAAGCAGAGCGCGAATCAGTTCATGAAAGAACCATATTGCAAAGCCGAACAAATTAGGTCGGATAGCTTATGTTAAAGAGACCAACCCCTATGTGTACCATGAATTTTGTTAACTGAAGAGTAACATGAAGAAGGAATTAGATAAAGGAGTGACAAAAGAATGGGTTGCATTTGAGCCTTTCAAAGGAGCCACGGAGCATTCAAGGAGCCTAAACTCTCCTCTCGCAGCAGAAACGTGAGTTGGACACTTCACTCACGTCAAGATATTTGCGCACTACCCATACAGATTTTGAACGATGTATTCTAAATATTATATGATACTCAGATGGTGTAGTTTAGATTTTTAATTCAGAACTCGAAATTCACAACATCTACTGGTTAGCTAAAATCCACCCAGTGGCTAATTACAAATGAATCGGTCATATAATGGAAATAGTAGATGAGAGATGGACGAAAAGAGTGCTGAAGTAGACTCTAAGAGGTTTCAACCGTCTCCTTGGACGATTACCCATTGGGTGGATGCTTCAGTGGCTGCAGGTGCACACCGGAACAGTATCAGGGATTCAAAGTGGGCATCACGGACGTCACTATAATAGAAGCAACCCATCTTCATGGTAGGCGATTAAATGAGAGTATGAAATAGAAATTATGCTGAAGTCCTCATTACCAATGAAGACTGGCTATCCAAGTGAATCTGCATAATTCTCAAGAAACTCTTAAGAGTAAATATCGAGGAAGTGCTTCAAATCTCCTTTTCACAACCAATCTATTTTCAAATTTCTGGCATGAGATTGATTTATAAGAGTTTTTGGGGGAACGTAAATCTTCACGGCAGCCTTATGTGTCATAATTGTATGCTCAATAAATGAAGTGAGAAGTGAAAACTAACATTCCATCGCTGGATTCTGATTAACTGCCACATCCTTGCATTCTAGTGGTTCATATGTGACCTGAAGGGTAAGTTGACCTAGAATGGTCGATATTATGGCATCATGGAGGAGAGCGCTACGACTTTGCTGTTCGAGGACATCAAAGACCTAAAAGAAACTTATTTGTTGGTTGAAACAGCGCATTACAAATTGTTCTAGGCAGAATTATTTAAAACTCTGGAGGATGTGTCGATAAAAGAATTTTAATGAGTTGGTCAGAAAATTGGGGCTTACTTTACACGTTGTCCAAAATTTGCAAAAGAAAAGTTTAAATGTAATATTTGTGAGCCCACTGTCTGCATTACAAGGCGTGATACAAGTGCTTGGACTTCACCGCTACTTGCCGCCATGCCAAAATCTTTCATACGAACAGCGGCGTCACTGTTGTAAACCATGTTAACAGGCAAAGTGGAACCGGTGACGGTGAAATTCCTAGATCTTGCTGAAATAATTCGTACTTTTGCAGCAGATAAGGTAAGAATGAATCTCTCTGTTGGAAGAATGATTTAATAATCTTTATTTTTCTTCTTACCTTCGAAAAAAAAATCCTTCGTTCAGAAGGTACACATGACGGCAGCTCTGTAATGGTGGTGAAGCGTAAGATGTATCTACTCTGCACAATGTCAACAGTTTTAGATTGAAAAGTGTAGATGTTCTCACTACCACAGCAACTTATTTATTACCTTGACCTGGTGGCATCACTCCACATTCCGACACTCTCCTGATAGTTAGCACCAAAATTATAAGGAGTGCGGTCGTGGGAATAGCCATGTTCGTAAGACTACTCACATCTAGCTCCTAGAAAATGTGTCAAATGCGGCTGAAAGACAATCATTTTTTCAGTGTTAATCATTAATGCGACAATACGAAACTCGGCACTCTACTGTCACTAATATCGGAGTGGCAGACATTTTTGATGCTCTTTGATATTTCAGTAAGTTTGAAAGCGTTAAAAGCTTACTTCTAAAGCATAAATCTTGGAATGATTTATTATGACAGATTCTACCAATTGGGCGCGTCTGTAAATCTTTCAATGTGAAAAAAATTTATGTCGATTCTGAGGGAAAACGAGATCTCGGAAAATTTTTTACTGAATGTGCGAACACCTCCGTGTGACCGTTTAAATTGAATCCCCACCACTGCATTTCTCTTGCTGTGACATGAAATCTCGATTTTCCTAAAGTAAAGAAATTCGTCATCGATAGTAAGCCGTGATTCACAATGCAATTGCATTAGCGCCTCCGCAGAAGAAAATATTGATTGACGAATGTGAAATCCAATTTCTGAGGCGAAAGCGCTTTTGGCAGTTAATTACTGAAGAGCAGAAATCACATCCCTCAAACTTCGGTGCTCTCACCAAGCTTTACTATATAGTATGACTATGACTCCCCTTTTTGATGCCGATGACGACTGATGGATAAAAAAAAAGAAGGTTCTTTTCTGTTAGATGACGACAAATGAATATTCGTCCCTATTTTCTGAACAAAAATTTTCTATAGAATTCAATCTGTTAGTAATCATTCGAAAGCTCAAATCTCTGGCTAGAGCTGTACTTGGCCGCTTTTTCAAAACAGACTTTTATAACGCTGTGATATTCAACGTATACGTATATTTAACACCCGTGCGAGCCTTCTTTTTTATTACGCGCATAAATCGCTGAAAGCACGAAAAGCATATGCGCGTTCAAAGGAAATTTCGTAGTATCTGAGGCAACCGTTTCGTTTAGAGTTTCCCGCAAAAAAATTCCCAATTGAATAACAAGTTGCATCGCACATGTCTAATACTGTGAGTGTGGATCATCGATTGATCGCCACCCTACCCCCCCCCCCCCCCCCCCTTCCTTTTAATACGTTGATTAGCTGGTAAGCAAACTCGCCGAATTTGTGAAACTTGATCTTATTTCATCTGCTAGACTACAGTGAAACAGTCTTTTCCAGAAAATAAGCGAAGCGCACCTTTGGTGTCATTGAAACTTACACTAGCGAATGATTACTAATAGCCTAAATGAGAGCACTGCTCGGCGTGGCTCGAAGCACAAAATTTTTCTTTCTCCTGCAGCGCTGTCAAAAAGCTTTTGCATTTGAGTTCTCCAAGGCTTTTGCTGTCGAAGGAGAAAAAGAGTTTCTACTATTATTAATCGTTCTAAAGATTAAGTTTGGTGAATCTGCAAATATAGTTGCTTTCCGGAAAGACCTTTTTGCAGCGCTGTAGCACTGGATAACAAATAAAGGCGCGGAGAGAATCTTGCAGTAGAAAATTCATCTGTTTTATCTAGAATCTTTGGCAAAGCGAAGTAAGATCGTAAATTCAATAACAAAAGCAGCATTCCACTTGAGAACTGCGCTTGTGCGGTAGATTGGTGACGCCTTGATCAACACCCACTCACACTGTTTAACCGACAAGCAATGCGTAGAGTGTTTGAAGCTCACCTATAGTTTCCCTGGTTTGTGAAACACAAATCTATTTTGTTTGTTTCAGCGTTGTGAGAAAGTCTTTTAGAGAATCAAATGCATTCTAAAATTTTCAGATATATGTTACCGAACGGTTAGTGAAATGAAAAAAGGAATGTATTTTCCATAGATTCATCTCGTTTAAAGCTTCATTTTTCATTTAACCTGCCGAGGTTTGATAGAATCGGTCTTTCAATTTTTTCTCGAATAATTTTTGATGACCCAGTGGAAGAGCTTTATTCTGAGGATCAAAAGCGCGACAATGCGCAACGAGTGTATAAGAGAATCGCAGTTTTAGTGCTTTAGCGCTGTAAGAATAGAGCTCATTTTTGAACTTTACAATGCTTAAACTTTTTAGTGGTTACAAAAAATTTGGTGGATCCTTTGTTCAGCAGAAAAATCCTCCTCAAATGCCTGTCCGATAATGGAAAAGTGCCCAGCTCCCTATATAGATTTTTTGTGAGTCAAAAGAATGACGGTTTTATACTGTTGCTTTATACAGGACAGAAATTTGACTGTGGTGAATTTAATAACTAACCAATATCCATCAGATTGTTGCTATTTGAGATATGACTTATATGATAAAGATAAACATGTTCTGAGCTGTCAGGTCTAGTGGTATACAGGAGCCTGCTTCGTCCTATTGGGACTCATCAGTATCACCCTCCCTCACCTGACTTGAGGTGATTTATTACTCGGCGTCGATTCCGCTTTAGAGGATTATTTAGGCTCAGGGGAACGGCTGAATCGAGGGAGGGTGGTATTGATGACTACCAATAGGACGAAACATGCGCCTGTATACCACTAGACCTGACAGCTCAAAACATGTATATCCTTGTCAGATTATATCACTTTGCGCTGGTTTATAAAAAATTGCAGTCGGTAGAAGAGGTATGACTTATACGAATGAATGTGAAAAGCGGGTTCGATTCCCGCCTGAGACCGTGTTTTTGCTCACCACTATTCTCTCAAGTAAAAATGTTTTATATTCAATCTTGCTATGAACAATGAATATTTTTCTGGATGATTCATTCACTTTGAAGAGGAGAATCCTTGCTGTAAACAAGAGTGTTAAACGTTGAGAGTGGGCTCAGTAATGAGGAGCAAAAGCGCCTCAGGATTGACAATGATCTCAGCAATTATGGTGGAATGTTTGCTATGATGGAAAGATGGGCCAGTGAGGAGATTTGTTCAGAGAGATTTGGCCACAAGGTGTACATTCATCTATGCTGTTCAAGAAAATCCATTTTGCATCTCATAAATGACAGTTTTGTCAGAAACCAAGCGAATTAACATAGACACAACGGCACCTTACGGTTGTAAGGAGGCAAAAGAATTCTCGACTTCATTCGCTGTACAAGAATTATTCATATAAGTGATAGTAATCATTTAAAGGCTCAAGTCTCCATCAAGTCCCCTACATAGCCCTTTTCCAAAAAGACCCTTTTACAAAGCTGTAGCATCCAGAATAAAATTATGCCTTACATTGACTCTGCGCCGACATTTTTATCACACGTATAATTCACAGTCAGCCCGAAAAGCATATATCTACTGTACAGGAAATTTCGTAGTATCTCATAGAATCGTTTTATTTAGAGTTTCTCTCAAAGCAGAGGAAGAATTCTCAATAGAATATCAAGTTTCATCCTACATGTCCAACCCTTAACACCATGGATAGATCGTCCCACACCCAAGCAAATTTAAACGATAAACAAGTTCGCCAAATATGTGAAACTCGATCTTATTTTCCCTACTACAGTGTAGTAAGACAACTTTCAGAAAATATTTAATGCATTGGATTTATTGAAACTTATGCTGTTGAATGATTACCAATAGTCTAAAAAGAGAGCTCTATACGGCGAGGTGTAGAACGCAAATATTTTACAACGCTATTATAATGACTATTTGAAAACGCAAATATTTTTGAGTTTTTCGAAACTTGTGGTATTGAAAGAGTACTAGCAGTATGAGGAAGGAGTTTTTTCAGCGAAACATAAGCGAGATAAGTAAAGAAAGGCGTGGTCTGTTAAATATAATTTTATTTTAGTTTTTGCAGCGCCACAAATGAGTGTTCTCATCAATGGACTATATAGCGAGATAGCCAGAAATCCAAGCTTTTGAATAAATTTCAACAATCCTATAAAAAATTCTTGTGCAGCGGACGAGGTCAAATATTCATTTGCTCCTCCATTACCGAAAAACTGTCGACAAAACAACTTTTTGCGCTGGAATCGGAATTTCACACTTGCATTGAGTGAGTTGATTTCATGGCAGAATCTGAGAAGAAGCTTTTATGCAGCAGATTAAGCAGCCGCAACTGTCAGAGTGATAAATTTCGCTAAATTTTCTTGAGTATAAAAAGAGCTGTAGAGTCTCAACCATCGTAATGAGCGTACGTTGAACAGCATTCCCAAAAGCACCTAACATGAAAAAGTTTGCTGAATATCTCGCATATACTACCAGGTGTCCATGGACAGAGATTTATAAATGCAGTATCATACAAGATTCAGCGTACATATGAATATCATTCACATAGAAGCTGCAGTACTTGAGTGTTTTCTCTTAGCTTGTTCATAAATACGTCAAGGCAAGTTTCACACATTTTGCATTCTTTCGGTATCCCTCACAAGCACATACTTCGGTAACAGGTACGAAGAACTTTGCGGTATCCAAGAATACTGAGTTACATGTAGAACTTAATCTCAGTCGGAAGCTGAGCCTTCATTTCAACAAAATTGGGGACGTGATGCCACCAATACCTTTGGCCTCTATCATAATTCTTGCGATGTACGTCATTGAAGCTGTTAGTAACCAGCCGTCATTGGACTTGCCCTAATGTTCTATAGCAGAGCTGTGATATTGCAAATATATGTACACAAGTGTTACTGAAATTCAAATTTTTGAAGCCTCAGTTTGGAAATGGAACAGCGTTTCATCCTTATCACTCTTCCTGACAATTTTAATCCAATCACATTCAGGATTGAGTCAGCTCATACAAAAAAAGTGCAGATGTTTTTTGTCAACATAACTCTGAAAAATCATACAAAGCTTAACTGTGGCTGTTTCGGTCTTTTCTTTCACTCATCCCTTTTAGGTTAAAAGCAAATGACATGAGAAACTAAAGATTGCAAAGCTTCAGACGTCTCAGCATAAATTAACACTCACCCTCAACTTATTCTCAAGAAATAAATAGTAATGACTGGTCAAAATGATTATGGCATCAATGATCTCCGAAGGTGTTCAAAACAGGATAGGTTGTTATAAGCTAATTTATAAGAGATAACAAGGCGATGGAGACGGCACAACTTGATGATCTGTTAAAACCGCATATCGAACACCGCAGTTTTATAAATGTTACCTCCTGTGCATTGTAAATATAAAAATTTCCCAACACAAGCTGTCACCACAGTTCATTCTGCAGATCTCATCACTAGTTACGATTTCATGTACTGCATCCTCTGCTGCTTGAGGATTTCTGCTTTTAAGAATTTCGAGAATGCCAGACGAAATGATTGCTCTTGGAATCTTGGACGCAGTCGAGTAAGTGAGTTCGTTGACGATAAAAAGGAAGGGCTGGGAGGGGATAGAATTATAGCTTTGTTTACTTCTTCTTTTCTGATACACCGGATCACTAACCACTGGGCAAAACCGGCTTCAATCATTAGTTACGTCAAAAGATTCCTCGATCATCTTGAAAGGGTTCTAATAAAGTTTTGGATGCAGGAAAATTATCACGCCTGACAAGCTCATCTTTACAGAGGATGTACTCACAATAATTTACTGAAGTGAAAAATTTCAACGTACCTGACTTTTACTTCATTTCAGTGAGAAATGTTTTTCTAGATATCGCTTTAAATATACGATAAATTCAGTGGAGCTTAGAATATTTCTAGAAATGTGTGACCACGTGAAAGTTGCATCCATTCACAAAACCTGTATTCTGCTAACTTGTTTTGTGCCTTTTATGATACCTTTCTGTTATAGCATTTACACTGAAGTAGACGGCTATTTTGCCTTTGAAGGCTCATCATGGCACGGTGCCTTGTGGTTCAGCCAACCCCTTACAAGCGCTGTGCTACTGATGAGTATGTAAAGGCAAAACAGCTGCCTTACTGTCTTGTCAGATTATCAAACTATTATTGTTTTGAGCAAAATCATCTTAAACAGTTGTCAGTAAAGGCTGAAGACCTACAATTCCCTAAGATTTCGGTGAACTAGGCAACCATAATTCCATCGATTCTGGTGTTACTGATGAAGTATTTGCATCTTCTCGTGTTCCGAAACAAAACAAAATTGAACAAAGAGAACATAGCTTATAACTTTGCCGTGTTTTCGCCGAGTAGTTTATCTCTGTTCCGCTTCGCGTATACTCAGTCAAAATTTCACACCTTATTTAGTATTAAGGACTTATCTTGCTTTCTCACAAATCATCTATAATGAAATATGTTATAGAAGATAAAATTTTCATTCATTCCATAACAGATAGTAATTTTTCAAGCTTTTGAACATCAAGAATTAGCATCAAAATAGTGGTTCGAAAATTTTTCTGATGCAGTTTCTTGTGTACGTCTGATTCAAATCATGTAGTCATCTCATGTATAAACATTACTCAAAGGAAGATTCTTACTCATCTAAGAAAATGTTTGCAACCATTTGTTGGGAAGAAACTAAATGCCTATTCCTCTCTCTCCTCCTTCTAAGAAAAGAGGTTGGTGATCGAAGAACTTGGTGAAGACCATTTTAAGCTGGTCATAATCTCCAATTTCTTTCCTTCCGCTAATGCTGCTTCAGAGTGCCCAAGAGATGATAATCCGACAAAGCATTATCAGGGCTATACGGTTATTGGAGTACTGTGGTCCAATCCGCTCTCTTCAGAAAGTAACGCTACAACTTTGCAATGTGAGGGGGTCGATCAGTGCATGAGGTGTCCCTAAAAACACAACTTTGCGGTAGACCGTTTCTTTCAAATGTCGAGCGAAAGTGCTACGGTCATATCTGAGTCTGTAGTAGAATATTTTGCAGAAAAGCAATTTTTGATAATAAATCGATTTGAGTATAATAAGCGCGTAAAACAATAGTATGAAGGAAACTATGGGACAACTCAGTGGCTGTTTGTACAATGTCATGAGCAATCATTTTGTGTGGAACACGAAAGGCTAAACGATGAACCACTGTTTATTCTTATTACTCAACTTTCGGTACCTTTTGCATCATAGGTTCTTTCGCTCTTCCAGGGATTATGTTTTCGCTACAAACGACCCAGTGTGTTTGTGTTAGAAGTTTGAAAATTTTCCGTATCGAATGGAGCACATTTTATTCACATACACTGATCAATTTTGTCTAGAAGTGTTTATGGGAGAGAATTTTACCTTATTAGTAAGTGTAGCACATGCAATTAGTTGCGATAGAGGCTTTAATTTTCTTTACACGAATCCAATCGCCTACGAGCTAATACTTTGCTAGCTTTGTAAGGTTAGACTAAATATAAACTAGATAAATGCATAGATCATTGCACAAACTTCGCAACGGGGCCCCCGTTCCATCTGACACTCGCAAAGCTGAGACGAAGTGCAGTCCAAACCCGCTCGATGTCAACATTTGAACCTCGCTATTCACATCTTGCCACATCGCCCTGCCTCAGTTTGTCATGACAAAGTTTGTAGTCTACACAGATTCTTGCAGAGCAAAATCAATGTTACAAAAAAAGGAAATTCCCAGATCATGACAGCTCCTGAGATTGGCAAAGCCGTGCTGAGAATAGGGCAACATTCATGATCGAGTTTGGTGCATCATGTCATCATCATACTACAGCGTGAGGCAGTCACTCTACCATATACGCTACCTACGACTATGCAATGAAGTATCTTCTACACATCTACGTGAACTGCAACTGAACTCTTCGCTAAATATTTGCTCTTGTCAAAAGCTAGTATAATAGAGAAACTAGTTTCTGTCAGTAGTTTTTGCGTTTTTCCTGATTGTATTATTAGACTATGAGATGATTTAAACTAATAGCAGTCGCGTCCATCCGTTGATTCAAACATTAGACAGGCCGTCGATGGTTTTTGCTCACCTTTACAACAGTCTCCTGCTGAGTGACGTGCAAAATTTTGAACGTCGGACTCTTGTTTACCATTAGACATCGTTTTTGCTCTCGGGACAATTTCATCTTATAATAAATTTATAACTGTTATATATTAAAATAATCAAAGAATACTGCTTTCAACGATAGCAAGAACAAGAACTCGAAAGCATGAAAAATAATCAACAAAAACGAAAAAGTTTGGAAAAGTTCCTACCAAACCTGTAGAAAAGTGGTCGAGCATGTCTTCTAACAATCTCGAGGATAGCCAGATGGGGTGCTCATAGGGCGTTTGCAGTTGCTTGCCGAACTACGCTGGGATGCTGTGAAAACAATTCCACGTCGATCCGCGTCGAGCATCACTAGCCACTAGGCCACAGACCTCAGAATATTCCAAGTAAACATAAAATCCCCCACATATCAGATCGATCAATTTATCTGTCAAAAAGGCTGAGAAAATGGTCTTTATTGCTGTTCTAAGAAAAACCTGCATTTGGACGGTTGATTAAAATTCGGACCATTGTCCGTAAAATTCGTGCCGCGATCTTTGATGGATTATGCTCCAAATTAATCAAAGAAAGGCAGAAAAAGGCAAAAAGGATATAAAGCCGAGAACAAGTTTGACATTTACATTTGTAAATCAATGCCGAAAATGGCTGCCATAGTGGTGGGATTCCAGTGACAAGGTAGGAAATCTTATGCTAAGCAAAAATGTACCCTCTTTCACGACATTTTAGGCGAAAGCGCTCGAAAGCGAAGTTGTTTCAAGTGTAACATTCTGCTTGATCAAACCATTGCCCATACACCATATGGTCGATCTACAGGTGACTAAGACGTTTCAAAAGGGAAGTGGATGACTTTGAACATGACAATCGGCTGGCTCGTAGGTAATTGTTCAAGGTCACATAGAGATTCACTATCATCACGACTTTGCAACCGGAGTAAATAGTAATGCTATGTGACAGCTCAATAAAGATGTTCAACAACGGGAAATTCAGCCATTTTGATTTCTATGAAAAATCGATAAGAGGGCGAATGCGTACTCACGTGGACACTTGCTTTTCCAAATGGTGATATTCGCACACTGATTTTAATTAAATAAATTATCCTCCTACGGAATCTCTAAAGAACTGTGCCATGGTGTTTTCTTTAACTACAGGTTTTTTTTTAGTCATTTTAGGACTGAATGTAGGATAGCGCACTGAGACTATAGTCTTCCGAAGAAGGTATTAGAAGGTATTATTCATAGTATTAGTTCACTTCCGCTTAAAATTTTGATTGTATATGACCTCGTCAATGGATTTGACAAAGCGAATGCTGCAAGTAACATATATTGTTATTGGCCCGGATGGGTTTCCACTAACTTACCGTGTCCGTAGACGACCAAGCGAATGGGATGGGCTTTGTGTGCTAAGAGTTTTGAACTGACATAAACCTTTGGACCTTTGACAAAATAGATCTCACCTGTCATTTAAATTGATGCCTGAAATAAATTGACTGGTAAGTGGTCAGAATGGGGTCAAAATGGTTATAATATATGAAGCTAGCTTGGATTATATACACGTCAATCCAAAGAAAAGAACTTTGAATGATTCTCGTAAGCATTTTTGAGCAACAGCAGAATTATATTGACCTAAAAGAAAAGACCTTAAATGACATTACAGTGTAGTGGAGCACAGAAAAAATGCTAGAATCCCAAGCACGGATGGCTAACGGCAAGGATCTGTGCTCAAAATCTCGATGCTGTTGAGGCTAAATCCTTCTCTTGAGGTCTTGCTGCAAATCTGGATCATGCAATACGATATGGTCGAGTGAACGACCACTCATTAGATGCCGCTTTTATACCACAGATGCTCGTTGGAGCAATATTAATAAATTAATTTCTTATGACCATCAGTTTTCCAAGCAATCAACAATTGACATCAGATATGCAAAGCGCAAAAGATTTGAAGAAAAATAGTGTTTTCACAGTCTTTGCAGACTACGTTCTGATATACCGGCGCCGCGATTGAAATAGTTACATAGAAAATAAAACTAGGCATGAATCTTTCTAGTATACCGATCCGTGAGAAATGAGTTACGAGAAGAGTCGATTTGTAGCATAGCGGAGGTGACTGGATGCATTTCTAGTCATTCTAAAGACTCGCGCTGGCCTACCATTGTACCAAATCAGTGCTGTAACCACTTGAAAAGTTGGTACTTTCTACTAATAAAGGGATGGACGGCTTGATAAGCCCACAGCGTAGTACTGAATCAACGACCATGTATGTGATGCACAGCACCTCTAACCCTCTAACCACTGCTTCCACGAGCCTATAAAGGACAGCGGATTGGAGCATCTTTAGCAGGTCTTACTGATAAAAAAAGTCGGTACCAAAACTATTTGCTCCAGACTTCTCACGAAGATTTACCAGTTCGCATACGTTGCGAGAACATCGAAGATGTGATGAAAGTGCCTTCTTGAGACGAGCTATCGATCAGTCACTCCTGCGTTGATTTGTTCAAAATTTTGCATTCAGGTTTGAACCTTTCGTTCTTGTGCTTTGTGTTTTTCAAGCTACGAAATTTCTTCAAAGTGCTCCAGAGATTTTTTTGCACGCATATTCTTTGTGCTAAGATAGTGACTTTTACATCAATGATCCTCGTTGATACTTTTTCCTTTATGCTTGCCTAGTACAATTTTGATTTGTCTCAATCTATATGTTTTGATTACTTGGTTTATAAAGCTACGTTGTCCTACAAGTGCTTCTAGCCCTCCTAAAACCATGACGCTTCGATAAGCTAGCGAAGTGCCTGAGTTAAAATTTTGGAAAACTTTCATATGGACAGGGCTATCTTTATTCATAAGTGCTGAATACTCTATTCCAAAAACTTTTTAGGGAGGAACTTTTCTGTGGCTAGACATGGTAGCACATAATACTCATCGTATTTTAAACATCACTTTTAACAGGAGATTTTTTGCCTGAGGCCCAATAGATTACTAGGCTAGTAGAGTGTGAGAGGACAAGAATGAAATTAGTGTACACTTTCTTCTACATCTCACATCTGAGCTTATTATCAACTGATGATTGCAACTGCCGAGAAGAAATGCGATCCAAAGGGACCTGATGCTGACATTAGAACTGCTCTGTTCCCACACTTTGCCACATCTCTTTTGACTAATTCGCCACGATCACATTTCTAGTCCGCAAAGATTCAGCTTTTCGAAGACAAAATCATGATCAAAAAGAAGGAACCGTTCAAACCGTAAGAGTTCTTGAAATTGATAAATGCTCGGAGGAAATAGACTCGATATTTTCGTCCATGCCTGATTAACTGATCTTGTTACGTATGTAATAATGTTGTTGAAGATAAAAATCTGACAATAATGTTGCTATAGAGCTAGTGACGATGTCTGAATATTACGCAGAGGCGTTCCTGCTCTTCAGTGGGTCCGTGACCGTCGATGTTGCCGATGTCGTTATTTACTTCTTCGTATTCAAGATCGACATTATAGTGGTTAATATCGCGCTGAAGTTCTCTATTCTCAAAGATATCGTGTGGAATGCGAGTTGTTGTTATGCTAGAAAAAAAAAATTTAACCTTGCCGAGACTAGATTTCTACAACTTTCTACATGTCACAGTTCTGCGGGAATCACTTGGATAAATACTCCCTCCCTTCCTCATATGAAGGTGGGTTGCCATAATTGCCGCAGAGATTTGAGTAGAAGTCATGACTTGTTAACCAATACTATTCTTGATACAGAATACCTCAGTTTGAAAATCGTGTTCTGCTCCCGTGTTTTTGTTGTTAATTTGTGATATCACTTAATAAATTTCAAGTTCGAATTCTGGTAAACGTACAGGGGCGGTGATTGCCAGAAAGCTAAAATGTTGTCAACTTATGGTTTCTTCATAATTTCGTTATTTCTGTTTTGCCTGCTCCCGTTTTTTATCTCAGACACAAAAAGTTTCTCGTGGAGTTCTAGCATTTGAAGAAGTTTGTAGTATTCTTTATTTGACAGCTGACGTTTTGGCAGTTCGCCTTCTTCAGAGCCTGGAAAGGTCAAACTGTCTGCAATCCGATCAGTCAAACACCTCCATTACACTTCTAGAATAAATCACCAGACCTATATTTCAATCGCGTCAAGCACAAAATCAATTCTCAACATACTCATCGCTTTTTATATGTGTTCCACCGAATGATTCAAGTGGAGACTACCGGAAGGATATCACATAGGCTCGTAATGCACCTTACCCATCAAAACAGCAGTCTTATATACTGACTCAAATCACGAGTGATAACGAGACATTCCTTCCTGTGGTTTATGGTTGGATTGGTGGTGTTAATCCAATGTGCTTCCAGAATTTTTTGATGTTTTTTGCTCGTGCGCAAGGATAGTGACTTTGATCTCAAAATCAACTCAGTCGTGTTTCTGTTCTCTGTGCGTCCCTAAAATGCGGTGAGTATGTTGAGAATTGATTTTGAGCTTGATGCGATTGAAGTCTAGGTTTGGTGGTTTTTTTAAAAGGAGTAATGGAGGTGTTTGACTAATTGAATTGCAGACAATTTGACCTTTCCAAGCTCTGAAGGCGAACTGCCGAAATGCCAGTTGTCAAATAAAGATTGGTGGAAACTTCTTCAAGTAGTAGAACTCCACGAGAAACTCTGTGTCAGAGGTAAAAAACGGAAGCAAACAGAACAGAAATAACGAAAATGAAGAAACAGAAAGTTAACAATATTTTAGCTTTCTGGCTGAGTATCACCGCCCCTGCACGTTTGGCAAAATGTAGCTTGAAATTTACTATGTGATATCGCAAATTAACAGACAGAAACACGGAAACAAAACACTATATTCAAACTGATTTTTTACCACTTTGGGAAACGTTAGCTAGAAGTTAGATATACAATCGCATGATACGCCATTTGAAGTTGAAATGACCAAAACGTCAGAGAACGCTTCTAGAGAAAATATAGTGACCTCGCACAGCCATGAGAAAGGATAGTCCTCCAGCAACATTTGTCTGTGGAAAATCTCAGATGAGTACAAGAACGTGGAGATGTACGTGCATCATGCAAAATCATAGGGAAGTGGTTGAGAGAAACAAGAGGTTTGCTTTGAACATTTTCTGTGTAAAGAAGAGTATTGACGAACATCATCCATGACTTCTACTGCAATCTCTGCGGCAGTTATGGCAAATCACCCTCTGAGAAAAGGGTGGGGATTGTTCACCCAAGTGATTCCCCGCAGAACTTCAACATGTAGGAAGTTCTAGAAATCTAGTCTTGGCAGGGTTGACCTTTTTTTTCTAGAATAGCAACAGCTCGCATTCCATACGTTGTCTGTGAGAATAAAGAACTTCAGCGCCATAATAACCTCATAGTTGCGATATCGAATACGAAGAAGTAAATTACGACAATGGCAACATCGGCGGTCACGGACGCACTGAACAGCAGGAACGCCTCTGCGTAATATTAAAACATCGTCGCTAGCTCTATAACAACATTATAACCAGAATTTTACCTTCAACAACATTATTACGTAGGTAACAAGATCAGTTCAACAAGAGTAAGTTTTTTAAAAAAAACCTATTATTGTGCAACATATACAAGAAGAACGAAATTGCAAATCTTGCATTCATTTTGGATAACTTGATGTTTATACGTCTCGATGGCATGATGCCAAAATTGGAGTGGAATGTTATGGAGGTGAGATTTGACAGGTACCTACATTATCATCTTTTCTCTATGCTCAGTCCTTATATGACCAGGTATTGATGGGACGGAACGAGTGACGTTTAAAACAGTCTTCCCCAATGATACTTTAGAAATTTTTGTTCAGCCTCAATCCAATATGTCTTCAATATTTAATTTCCAAAGTCACTTTGTCATGCACGTGCTACTGTTCCTCCGGCAGTCATGATGCCTAGATAAGCGAGCGCTGTGTCTGCGTTGGATTTTTGGAGATATTTCAACCCATTGATGTAGATTGTGGTGATGTTTAGATGCAAAACTTTTGCGTCAGGCGGGACTAGAACCCGCACCTCACTCTTTCCGAAATTGCGTGCTCTATCCGTTATACTACTGACGCCCATTTTGCACATCGGTCTACTCTACAGCGCATCTATCTGTCAGCCGCCAGCCGTCAACGGCCTGGCCCGAGTAGTCGGTCTCGACATTGAACCCAGTCACGCTGACAGATATTGGGTATTATAGATCAAATTAAGTACTTTTTATTGACCCGCTTCTAGCGGTTTATGATGTTACAAATAGATACCCATTGATGTAGAGTGATGTGTAAATATATCATGTGGATAGAAGTATCTTTATTCATGAACACTGAGAACTTTATTCCAAAAACTTTTTAGGAAGGAATTTTTCAGTCGACTAGTTAGGGTAACACATATTATTCATTGCATTAAAAACATCATTTTTAGCAGAATTCTCCGGTTGAGGCCTTACAGCTTACTAACCTTGTAGAATGAAAGGGGGCAAAAATTAAATAAGTGTACACTTCTTCCACAGTTCATAGTTGAGTTCATTTTCAACTGACGACCGCATTTGCCGTGAAGAAGTGCGATCTAAACGGGCCTGATGCTAACAATCGAACTGCTCTGTTGACCACACTTTGCCACATCTCTTTTGTCCAATTCGCCATGATCACATTTGTAGTCTGCAAGGATTCAGTTCTTCGAATAATCAGAATCATGCTCGAAAAGAAGAAGCTGTTCAAACCGTAAGAGTTCCTGAGATTGATAAATGCTTAGAAGGAATAGACTTGATATTTTTGTCCATGCCTGCCTTACACATTTGATCTGCAGCATTCTCTTTGTTGACGCACAAGGAGGTCACCGTGTTGTCAATGATGATGCAGTGTGGCTCGAGTTTGACGTCTGCTGGGACTGCAATTGACTTCTTTTGCCAAATATTTGGTTTGATTAAATATCCGGTTAAACACGAAAACTTTTTTCGTCCTTTAGTTTTTTTTACTCGCGCTAATACATAATGAAATAATAAATTTCATATGACGGGCCCATCTGCACTCCGCTAAAGCTGCGCGGTCTCCTGATTTACCAAAATGGGATAGATTTCGGAGATCTGAATCGCACAAGCAGGCCAGATTTTTGACGTGGTCGAAATATCAGCCCAGGTTTCGGTTGCTTAGCGGAATACTGAAAGAGCTGTTGATTTGCAAAAGTGAGCACGGAGTCTGGGGCCCGTTATTTGCTCAGTATCATCTTTGAGAAGTCCAAATGTGGTCTTTGCTTCTCTAGTTCTGTCTTGTTCCTCCTCCATATTATTTTTAATGCTGATTTCCGCGATCAGAGATCCATCCATTCTATTTGTTCACCATTGAACCACTATTCAGAGTAGCACATATTATTCATCGTATTATAAACATAATTTTTAACATGCAGATCACTGCCGGACTTATACGTGGGCCGATCTTTGTTCACGCTTCGTTGAGTTCTGTGAGCGTCTTATGTCGCCCTCAAAACGAAGGCCCAATAGGATTCTCCATTAGTCCGCATGCTTTGGTCGTCCCAGTCGAGTGAATACGCTACAGGACAACGTTAAACAGTTTTGGGGACATTTTGCACCTGTCATGCCCAAGTTAGGATCAAGGGCAGGTAATATTTTAATAGACTTTTATGATTCTCGATACGGTATGGATGTGGTCCATACGGCGATATTCCTTTCGAGATCCTGCTTCCTCATCTAGCTCTGCCTCATCAAAAGTCCTTGGTATGTGCACAGTGTGATCTTCGTAAAGACCTTATAAATTACACGTAACAGGCAACTTGGAAGTTAGTCACAAAGACGGCTTTGGTCACTTTTTTTATGAAAGACAACTGTGAGCAACGTCTTCCATCAGTCAGAAATTTTCTCCTTTTAAAAGTAGGATGTCATGTGTATAGCGAGCAATGTATATAAATTATGACCTCC
This sequence comes from Parelaphostrongylus tenuis, assembly GCA_019055375.1. Lineage (NCBI taxonomy): Eukaryota > Metazoa > Nematoda > Chromadorea > Rhabditida > Metastrongylidae > Parelaphostrongylus > Parelaphostrongylus tenuis. The sequence continues at coordinate 106,603 of JAHQIW010003504.1, forward strand.
AGTCTTCAGAGAATCGGCAATAATGATATCGTCTCCTGGAGTTGATGGTGTAAAATCTTTTCGTTTTGAATTCTATATCATAAAGGAAAATTTTAGCATTCTCATTTTCGTTCATCAGAGCTGAGAATGGAACACTATATTAGTACAAGCTTGTGATTCGGCTTTCACATCATCCCTGAACTGTCAATCAAATTCTTTTTTATTTCGGCTTAAACATCATCCCCGAATCAACCAGTAGAAGATCCGGCCAAGGATCCGTAGCCAAAAAAGCCTTTGAAACGACATCGTGAAGATCTGGAAACGCCCTTGTATGGTTAACCTTTAATGGTCGACGTGGAACGTTTCGTCCCACACCGCGCGACGTCAGAGCTCAGTCAGCTATTGTAATGGCAGTGATCGCACCTCGTGAGGAAGGCGGAGCATTTTATGGGAAGAGAGACGTGGAGAGCATGACATCCTCGCTGTCTGCGTCTGTTTTCCACGCGACATGCACGCAAAATTGTATGTCAGCCTATCTGAAGACCTTTGGGACGAGGGATGCGGAGAGATGAACCCAGCATCTGAGGGAACAATATTGTCAAGCAATGATGGAGTTTTATAGAGAAGGCTTCTGCTGTGATAATTTAGATAAAATGAGCATTTGTATGTTTCATATTACGTCTGTATTTTCATGTTTCAACGAGAAAACTGCATCGCTAAAAAAGAAGCATATTCCCAACTGGTTACGATGTCTGTTTTGTCTTACTACTTGATGTTCTCCGTAGCTTGAGAAGTGCCGATTATCACACTAAGCATGATTTCCGTGCAGAACTTTGTGCTACGATTTATTATCGAAAAACCCAAACGTTTTGCTTTCAAAATGCTTCGTGTTCACTTAACAGTGAATTCCTGATTTTCTTTTTTAAGCCAAACGCGAGGTGTTATATTAAGCTTTATTTGACAGCTAACGTTTCGACAGTTCGTCTTCTTCAGAGCCTGGAAAGATCAAATTGTCCGCAATCCACTCAGCCAAACACCTCCGTTACTCCTTTAGAAGGAATCAACAGACCTTTATTTCAATCGCATAAAGCACAAAATCAATTCTCAACATACTCACCGCTTTTTATATGTGTTATACTGAATAATTCAAGTGGAGATCACCGGGAGGACATTACATGGGCTCGTAATGCACCATACCCATCAAAACAACAGTCTTATTATACTGACTCAAATCACGAGTGATTGCGGGGCAATCCTCCCTGCGGTTCATAGCTGGATTGGTGGTATTAATCCAAAGCGCTTCCAAGATCTTTCGCGCTGATGGTTTTTGTTCCTGCGCAAGGACAGTGACTTTGATGTCAAAATCAACTCCATCGTGTTTCTGTTCTTTGTGCGTCCTTAGTGGGGTGTTCCGTCTATTAAGACGCTTGTCAGCTAGGTGTTCTTCACCAGTCACCGTTCATGCGAAGGAACAGAAACCGTTAGCGCGAAAGATCTTGAATGCGTTTTGGATTAACACGACCAATCCAACCATAAACCGCAGGGAGGAATGCCTCGTTATCACTCGTGAAATGAGTCAGTATGTAAGACTGTTGTTATGATGGGTAAGGTGCATTACGAGCCTATGTGATCTCTATCCGGTGATCTCCACCTGAATCACTCACTGGGACACATATAAGAAGCGGTGAGTACTTTGAGAGTTGATTTTGTGCTTGATGCAATTGAAATCGAGGTCTGGTGATTTTTTAAAGGAGTAATTAAGGTGTTTGGGGATTGTTTGGGGAATGAACGGGATTGCGGACAATTTGACCTTCCCAGACCCTGAAGAAGGCGAACTGTCGAAACGTTGGCTGTCAAATAAAACTCATTGTAACACCTCGTGCATGGCTCAAAGATGAAATTCAGGAATTGTATTGAAGCGTGCCGAGGTTAATAGGCAGTCGGTCTTGAAAATTGTGAACAGCGAAATTTTTTTGAAATTAATCAAGTTACATGCCGACTAAAAAATTAGTGAGCAAAGTATCATAACGTGTTTTAAGTGAAAGTAACGCCTTGTGACTCATTTTCAGTGAGAGGAGCAAATGTGGTGTAGTGGTTAAGTGCTCTACGTCGCACACAAAGTCGATAGTTCGATAGCAAACATCTCTCTTTAGGAGTGCCGGGCAAGAAGCAGCGTGACGCCGTTTTGAATCAACGCAGTTTCTTAAATAAAAAAGTTAGAACTCAAGCAATTTCATTTTGCAGGACCAGCAAAAAGGCAGAGCGTGCAACATGATGTGATGAGCACGAAAAGAACACCGATTGGAGGTTGCTTTTTACTGTGAGCGTTGTAGCAAGAACGCTCTGACGCAGATCTTCAGATACTTTTTAGAGGGTAAATCGCATAAAATTTCATTCAATTATCATGAAAGAAGCGAAAATAAGGAGTCCGACATAAATCAACTAAATAACGGGAGTTTTTTTCATTTGCGGAAAAAAGGTCCCGCCACGAAATGTCAGTGGCGTAAGCCTTTCTGTTCACCCGTCTATTGCCCATACTTCGTACTAACCGATTCGTACGAGACTGTTTCCCTCAAATAGCCGACCTTCGTCTCCATGTAACGCATCACAAAAAGATCACTATTGCTAATTGTTTATTATAGACCGATGCAGCTGATGAACGCGAATTGAATGAGGTCTATTGTCCTTGGAAGAATTCAATTCAGTCACTTATTTGATTCAGTTGGTAACTTATTCATATGATAAGTATTATAAATTCATATCGGGGACTTCAATACTATAATAAGAAAGACTAACGTGAACGAATGCACGGTTGGGAAATTAATAATAGAAAGAAATGAGAATGGAAATTGTCTTGCAGAGTCCCTGTCTGCAGCGCTTTCCTTCCATGGAAATTTATTTTTTCCAAAGGAAAGAAGACCACAGTTGGACGTGGGAGTGACCTAGTGGCCGAAACATTCGAAAATCACCATACACTCACAAAGAGTAGTTGATGTCTACTTGACACATCCAAAGAAGCATCATCCTGGTCAGCGTCCGATCACTACTTCGCGCGAAAATTCGATTCAGTCGTATGTCAAAAAGATTTCATGTCATCGATAGAGAAAAAATAAGAGGAAGATCCGGTCGAGGACTTCGGGCTGCTTCTAGAAGGGCATAAAGTTGTGTCGAGCCCGCTGTAGTTACTCAAACAAGAAGCTGAGACCGAATCTCCACTAACACTGAGGACTGGCTTGAAAATAAATAGGATTTGAGGCTCAGTCTTAATACAACATATTTGCCTCAAGTAATAGTAAAGTGTAGCTGCAGAAGAGCCCTGTAGCAGTAAATATATTAGTAGAGACAGAATATACGGTACTTTTCGTTGGCCAAGCGCCATTTCGACTCTTAAAAAAGCACATTTTGCATTTGCTTTTGGCGACTGAATTATAGTTTCAATAGCTCAAATCAAAAAATTTGAACGGTGAATTCTATCTCTAAATAGGCCTTGTCATTGCGCTGAAAAGCAATAATAATATTCTGTTGTTCATCCAAAGATTTCTCGCTGTCCAAAGCTTTTCTTTTGGAGTTTTAATAATCAGTTGATAAATAAAATTCTAAAGAATCCAATAAATTATTCGGTTTTCTAAATAAACCAAACATTTCGCTGTAGCAGCCAAAAGAAGATTGGGTTTCGCAAAACTGGATCTTTTTCTATCCGCTCCTCACTTTGATGCCTTGCAAAAACGTATTTTTCTGCCGTTTTTTGATGTTCAAGTAATCATTCGATAGCTTGGATCATGGAAATTTTAGCGGTGTATTTCATTTCCAAAAAAGTCTTTTTGTTCCTGAAAGAGCAAAAATGAAATTTTGATTCTCATTTGAAGATTTCTCGCTGATTAAAGCTTTCCGTTGGAGTTTAATATTTAGTCGATTGATTAGATTTTAAAAACTCCATTGATCTATTTGGTTTTGAGTATCGACCTCGTATCACGCTGTAACAGCCAAAAGAACATTGGGCTTTGCAAAACTGGAAAAAAAAATATCGAGTGCAAAACCTAATCTTCTTTTTGTTCTTATGAAGCAATAAGAACTCCTTTAATGGAATTAAAATCATTATTGGAATCCTAGATTTGATGGATTGTTCGCTCTTGAAACTATAAAAGAAGTTTTTGGTCAGCGACAGATCTTCCAATGACGAACAACATTTTATTCTTGCTCTTTCAGCAAAAAAAGACCTATTCGAAAATAAAATTCAATATACAAGTTTTCTTGATTTAAGTTAACAACTGTATTTTTATTCCTTAAGAATGATCAGAAAATACGTTTTTCCTAATGGATCGAAGAGTAGAGAGGATAGTGATGTGATCCATTTTTTGCGAACTCAATCTTCTTTTGGCTGTTACAGCGTAATATCATGTCTTTACAAAAATCAAATAAATCAGTACAATACCTGAGATTCGACCTATCGATTGGTCAATTGAACTCCGAGGCAAAAGCTTTGACCAGCGAGAAGTCTTTCATTGAGGAACAAAATTTTATTCTTGCTCTGTCAGCGCAGTAAGGGCTCTTTTGAAGATGAAATATACCATTCAAATTCCTTTGATTTGTGCTATCGAATGAATGTTTAGACATTAAAAAACTGAGAAATACGTTTTCACAAGGGGTCGAAATGGCGCTTGGCTATTGGAAAAGTACCGAATATACCATAAAAGCACTACGAAGAAGATCTAGTCTAAAGAAGTATCGTACACAACAAGAGATCAAAAACTCACTGCCGTTTGGTTGTGCTAGAGCTTTCTCATCACCTACTGCTTTGCACCCCAGTGGCTCATAAGTGATTTGAATAGTAACTTGACCTAAAATGGCCAAGATTATAGCATCAGGGAGGCCTGCACTGCGACCCTGCCGTTCGAGAACATCAAAGACCTAAATATATAGTCTTCACTATAGTAATGGCTTAGTTCGAATTGTTCTATAATGTTATGCACGGTGAATTTAATCCATGGGATCATTAAATTGTCAGAAAATTCAAGCTCACTTCCTACTCTTTCTCAGATCTCACAAAACGCCAAAACCTGAAAGACAAAAACTCACCGTTTGCATTACAAGACGTGATACAAATGCGTTAGCAGCCTCCTTGCTAACTGCAATGCCAGGAACCTTAACAGGAATCTCAGACTCTATAGCGTAAACCATCGAAACAGGCAAAGTGAGCCGGTTACGGTAAATCTCCTAGTGCTGGCTGAAACGGTAATTCTTAGTTCTTGTGGTGGATATTCGAGACTTGATCACTGTACTAATTTATATCCCTGTGGTAATTCTCTTTTCTAATTACCAAGAAGTTCGAATACCTTCCATCAGAGTTTTACATTACAACAGAAGGTCAGTGACTATTAAGTGTGATTATATTTATTCTGATTGAGATTCACATCTCTACCTTCAAAACTTTGGTTAGTGGCACTAGAATAGCAACTTTCTATTCATTAACTTGTCCTGGTGGCATCACTCCACATCCCAGCACCGTCGTGATCGCTGTCACCAAAATCATTAGGGGATCGATCAGAAGTTTTTCCATGTTTGTAGGTCTTCACTTCTTGCTCCTAAAAAAAATTTTGCAAATTCTAAACACTCGATTAAAACAAAATCTCGAATTTCATTCATGAGGCGACAACGATTTTGGAGTAATCACTTCAGTATGAATGCCGTTAGCTTTCCGAGAGATTCAGGGTCGCCCAAAGCGGTGTACCTAAAACGAACTTCTCAACTTACACGCTTAGATATATTCTATTACTCGAAAGCAGGTGGAGATCGATTAGCGAAGAAAATATATGCTAAGTTTGAATCGAAACGAAATTACGTAGAAGCGATCACTCAACAAAAAAATCTACTTAGTTTGGCAGTTCCCCAGTTGTCATGGCTTGAATTTGTTCCCACCATCTCATTCATTTGTGTTGCTGTGACATAAAATACTGGCATTCCCAGAAATGAAGTTATTCGCAATCAACAAAGCGTTGCAGTTAAATACCCTTTCAAGAGATTATCTGCAAATGAATCTATCGGTCGACAAAAAGAAAGCTCAGAATTTGGTGCAAAATATTCATGCCAGAAATTTACAGGAGACAAACGTCCTTCTTTCAGCCTCTAATATTTGATTGACTTCTGCCGCCCATTATGGCCGTAATACTACTTCGTTGATAATGATAGTAAGTAGTAATCGAAAGAAAATTTACTGCTGAGTTTCACTAGAGGGCAGAATCGCGAAGAGATCAATGTGGTCCCAGAAATTCATCAAATTCATGGAGGCAGTGGGATATCACGTCAAAGTTGGTCACATATGAAGGATGTAATGGCTCGCCTTGTTTCCTCATGAAGCAAAAGAAACCTTTACTCTGTTGGAGTAGAAGTATATAGATCATATAAAAATAAAGGACTTTTCAAGAGCAAGAGTGAGGACAAGTGATACTGAGCAAAGGCTCCATCAGTTGCATCTGAAAGGCTCTATGTTACTGATAAAGGTGGAGTTTTGTATCGCCGTCATTTCCCCGTCGTTTTTCTAAGTTATGCAGTCAAAACAAAGTTTATTATTGGAATTTTCGTATTTGCAAGCTCGTTCCGACTGAGTAACGGTTGCGAACGCTCTATTGATCTAACTCTTTTTCATTCTCGATAAAGGTCTTTTGAACCTGAAACACTGCCTCTTACATTAAGTGGCCAGCAAAATCCATTCGTTACTTTACGACTTATAAGCGCTAAGTAATTGCTCGTCTAAAACATTTCTTCTAAGCTAATTTTCTTAGTAGTACTCGGAATCAAATTTAATGAGATTGCAATATCTTCATCAGTGAATGTTTAGTATGAAAATTTGTGCAGTGTGCACATCGCATGCGCAAGAGTCGAACTCGTTGTTCAGTTAAAAAACTGCTGTGCAGCATTATGTTGTTTGAAAATGGACTTGATGACCTCACGCAGGATGGAATAGTCCTGTAAGCCCTCATTTCAAGGCATAAGCCGCATTACAATAATGATAGAAGTAAAGTGTGAAGCTGAGAAGCCCACTTCTTGTCAATATTTCAACGAGAATGCGTAGAATCGGCACACAGTAAATTCTGTTGTGCGTGGTTCGCAAAAACAAATCGAAAACACTGTGGAATTATCGACCCTCTTTTAAACATTTTATCACCGCCAAGAGAAGCCGAATGAGCAGTTTCGTGTTGCGTTATTTCCAAGCTAAACTAGTTCCGTGTTGTTGTAGTTCCGTGTTGCTTGAGTTTAATTGCTCAGTAACGAACAATCTAATCACAACTTCCTTCTTGCGCTTTCGATATGGCACTATATTGAATGACTGAATTCCAACAAATGCAGAAAAAATGTCATGCTCAGCAAGTGTGAAATTTCGTTGTTTATTGAAGTATTTTTTCGGTTTTCCAGAATTTTCTGGAATTCTTGCATTGCTGTGATACAGCACAATTTCTTCTACTCGCTCAAATCCTTTCGTTTTAGATATATGTATCCTGCATAGAAAAGACGCTAGTTTACCATGCAAACATGCTGAATTTGGCAATCAATCAATTGTGCTGAATTTCACAGACGGTATTACAAAATAAATCTTTTTGATCTTCCCTAATTTTATCCAAGACCCAAAGCTGCCATAGTGAATAAAAATTGGAAAACAATGAGTAATTTATTAGAAATGATAAAGCATGCTCTATGCGATACCACTTCATAACTCCTCAATTACTAATTTTATATTCGTTCATTCCCACTTATTTATAGTTAATATATGTGGAAAAGTTGACACTTATGGAGTGTGAAAGAACTCTGAGCGTCGACAGACAATGGCGTTTGAGTAAAAGGTTTGAACATCGGCATTATAAAAACTATTGATCAGAAATAAGTGTCTCCAGAGAACTGTTGGCACTTTATCCTTATAGGCGCCCATATCAAAAAACCGTTTTTTTTTTTAGTTTTTCTGGGCATTTTGATGGTCATTCGATAGCTTAAATCTCGAAAATTCAAGCGGCGTATTCGTTATTTTTTTGTCTTTATAGTACGCTCTAGCAGTTGTAACAGTAAAATTGAAATTTTATTCCACATTGAAGCATTTTTCGCTGAAGAAAAAATCAGTAATTATTTGATAGCACAAGTTTGACGAATTCAATAGTGCTTTTGGTTTTACAAAAAAGGCTTTAGCACTAAAATTGTGGATAGCTTACTTTTTGCGAAGAAACTGCTTAGGTCGATGCAGGAGTAAGAATAGAATTGTGACGCGCAGTTAAGTTCTTTTCGATGCGCACAGCTTTTCATTAAGACTTTCAATAAATATTCGATAGCACAAGTCCCAACAATTTCAGCGATATGCTTGGTCTAAAAAGAAATTTGAAGGAGAAGGCGCCGTATCGATCGCGCAGCGCAATTTACATATGAAGTGCAATGTGCACCGTATGCGAAACTGAGTCTTCTCTTAGCTATCACATCTCACTGAGAAATTTTTCTCATGAGTCAAGCATATCATTGAAATCGTCCAGATTTGTTTCATCGGATGGCTGTTGAAAGTTTGAATGGAAAGCTAGGTCTAGAGAAACATGCCTGATTGTAAGATAAAATTCTGCTTTTACTTAGTAAAATATAAAGACCTTCTAAAGAATGGAAAAAGCTGTTGCTTGCAAGACACGCGATACAAGTCCACAACACTAGTTAAAATCTGCTTTTACTTAGCAAAATATAAAGACCTTCTAAAGGATGGAAAAAGCTGTTGCTTGCAAGACACGCGATACAAGTCCACAACACCAGTTGAAATCTGCTCATTTTTCTTACAAGGACGTAGTGTTACCGCTGGAAAACAAATAGTTTCACGTCAAGTATTTGCTCTTTATATAAAAAACCCTTACAAAAGGTTTATTCGTGATATTTTAGCTTTTATGCAACGATAGTATGCCTCTAACGTATTAACTTTACCTGTAATTGTCAACAAATCGCCTATGACGTCCAAGTGGCGGGATAACACTTAAGACGTAAAATGAAACTATCGTTTAATCTTACAGCGTATTAAAGTAACTATGCACAGAAAACTAATGAAATCGTGAAAATCCTTGACATTTGGGATATTGAATGACCAGTAAATCCTTTATGAGGAGCCATCTCGAAGAACCAGCCGAGTAAATGAAGCAAATGTGTGAAACATAATTCTATCTCTGCTGCCACAACGAACCAAGAGTCCTTTGAAATTTAACATATGATTGAAATCGCAGTCTTATACTATCGAATAGGCACCGAATGTTTAGAAAAAAGTTTTTATTCAGTGAGAAAAGCCTTCAAACAGTCGTATATCATACTTGATACACATGGCCCCTTAGGGGTCAGAATTTTTTATTGTGTGCTCGCTGTTTTGTGTAGAATACTCACATCAATCACAAGCCAGGAGAATGGGGAGAATTAATATCATAGTGTATTTGATAACCGAAAGAAGTAATCAAGCAGGTGGTGGACACTCGCCGGCGTCCATTTACCACGTAGTACATCTCCCTTCGGTCGCAGGGAGTGACTTGTGTGTACAATCTGAGTCGCTTCAAGCATCTTACTAAGAGAAAAGTTGCCACCTTATTTAGAAATATTACAGCTAAGCCATGTTTTTTTTTTGCGCTTTTTTGCCTTTTTTTCTGACTTCGCTTCGAGGTGCATGTTGTTGCTTATTACTCCTAAAAAACCTGCGGCGTGAAACATTAGCTGATAATGTGTCAGTGACTGCTAATCAACACTCTATCATTCTCACTAACAAATAATAGAAGAACCCGCAATTTTCATGGCTTTTTTCATCATAAAAATCAAATAAAAATTGTTATTGTTCATTTCGTACAATGAAGTCTCATTCCATTACTGCAACGCTTGCAAACCCTTTGCCGTTTTCACTCAATCCTGCGCATGTACACAAAGGGTCCTTGGAAGAGTACGAATTGTGACTTATTACAACAAGTAGTCAAATACATGTAATAATTTAAATTTATGAAGCATACAGCAACTGCTATCGAAAGACACTTCTAAGCAAGCGTTGCCATCTTATTAAAGAAGGAGCTGCGCGAGTTGCATCTGTACTTATTCCAACATGCCTGTAGATTAAATATTAGATCTTTTCAAAAATTATTTCACTAGAGCAATGAACACTAAATGCATTCATCAGAAGTGAGTGATTAAAACTGCCTGACAACACTGTTTGAAGTATGCAGCATCAGCCTGAACACATTTCTGCCATCACTCAAGCAGCAAATCAAATCCATGCCATATAACTCGTCATCCTTGGATTCTAAGAAAGCTGCCAATAATCGACGCAAATGACTGTTGTCTCAGAACTTTTCTTGCTTAGGGGTTATTTTGCGGCAGGAGGAGGTGATAGTCAGAAGGTGACAAGTCAGGACTGTTCGTTGATGATGCAGTAACTTCCAGTCCAGTCGGTCAGCTTCCTCTTTGTCAATTTGGCGCCTTTTATTACCTTGAAGCAGGATGAGATTACGGCGATGTCGACGTGACAGAGCTCCATTGCAGCGGTTTAGATGATCGCAGCAACACTTATCTTTGATCATATCTCCTAGTGGCAGCAAATCCCAGCGAATCGGCTCGGTCTCGTCCCAAAAAAAATGATGAGCATACCCTTTGTCACGAATCAGACTGAGCGTAGAGTTATAGCTCCTCGGTGGAGTGATGAATTTGTTGCCAAAAGAAGATCAGAAATTTCTGCACGCAGAGGCATTGATTTTCTGCCTAAGAGGTGGCAGAAATGACTTAAGAGTGATGCCGCATATTTTGTACAATTTTGTTAACTAGTCTCGATTATCTATAAGGGATAAACTTGACGTTTACTGCTTTAGTGCCAAAACATATAAGAATACCTAATATCGGACTGTTCTCCAGAACTCGCAAAACCTCTTTCAGCCCGGTTTGTACATCACATTTTGAAGGATAGTATGGCGCATTTCAAACTAGTGAATAGTGCCTCGGGCAATATTTATTTTAGTATGTGGGCTATATTACAATAGTGGTCGGAGTAGTGATGCAACTAAAGATTTTGCTCACTTTAGTATTTTAAGAAATCTGTTTGACGCGAAGCTAGCTAATTTTGTTTTGTGTGCTTCGCGAATAACATACTGATGGCGCGATTTGGTGGAACTTTGGAATTACCGATAGTGTTCAAAATTCTCCACGAATGAAAGAGAAAGTGGAATAAATTCTTCCGTGGTGTAGCAGTCCTTGTTGCAGTACTTCCGCGTTATGGCACTTCCATCTGGTTTTACACTTTTATTGCTGGGCAACAAACAGATTCGCCACTCTTTCGTGCCTCTATTATCCATGTGATACTGTACTAAGTCAGCGAATTTGGATCAATGCAGAAAAACTCCCACATTTGGGATATTTTCAATCAGGAGTCATGTGAGTGCTTGAAGCTTCTTTACGTTTTTCTAATTCACTTGCTTTTTTGAACAAAGCACTAAATTCCGCTATTTGATACTTTATTTCTGCCAAATTGAAAATCATTCCATTACAAATGTACGCAGTGATGTGAAGTGATATGCAAAACTTTCGCTTCAGCAAGGTTCGAGTCCCGCCTAAAGCGAAAGTTTTTGCACAACACTCTTCATCACGGGGTATATCTATAACATCATACCACCTGTAGACGCGGTTAAATAAAAAGAATTCCATTTAATCATTCCCTTCAATTATCCATATTTTCTACCAAGTGATTAGCTCACAAAAAGTGGAGTCCACTAGCAAAAGCAGAAGCAGCAATCTGCAGATTCTAATGAGTAGAATTCATAGCAAAGTAAAATCGAACAAAATTCGTATTTTTTCTCAGTGGAAAAGTGCGGAGCACTTTGAAGCTACAACGTCTGAAAAAGTAAGAACTAAACAACAATGCTTGTTAGGGCTTCATAGCTACAGTTCCTCCACTGTCATAAATAGCATGAAAAAGATGGTGTCTTTTCGTCAGAGCCAGGCCAATGACGTCGTGCCTTATCCTTCTTGCCTGATTCAATAGATCTTCTACTATAGCGGATTCGTGAGCAGTGTTCGTGCATTATAGGTATAGATCGTCATTGGTTTTTTTTTGAAAAAGTGACGATGGGACTGTATATAAAAGATAATATTTGTGATTTACACCTTACCGAACAAAGCTTTTCTTTAGACCATCAGTGATAATTCGATGGCGAATGTTTTTATGAATCTAACGTTGTTCTTACTTTCTGAAGACCTTTCCTTCGAGTGCTTTATTAAGACCACGCTCAAATTTCAATAGATCCTTTCATTATTATTTGAGCCCACATGTCATGTGGTCTGGTAAGGGCTCTATAGTTGTCGACGAAGTACGCTTTACACTCTATGTCAGGTGAAACATTCACCTAACACGGAGTGTTTTCGCACTCGTTTGCTACTTGGCTGGTATTTTTATCATATTATACCCTTCCTTCGAGTGCTTTATTAAGACCACGCTCAAATTTCAATAGATCCTTTTATTATCATTTGAGCCAACATTTCATGTGGTCTGGTAAGGGCTCAATAGTTGTCGACGACGTACGCTTTACACTCTATGTCAGGTGAAACATTCACCTAACACAGAGTGTTTTCGCACTCGTTTGCTAGATGGCTGATATTTTTATCATATTATACCTTTCCTTCGAGTATAGTTGTCGACGACGTACGCTTCATATATATATATATATATATATATATATATTATATATATATATAAGGAGTGTACTATATATAAGGAGTGTAAGGCTCCCGAGAGAACTGACCATAAAAGATCGACAGACGACTGGTTCTGCCCGGCTGATGAGTCTGTAAGGACGAAACACGTGTCTCGGGCTGTACAAGAGCCTTTACCAGACCAAATGACATGTTGGCTCAAATAATAATGAATGGATCTATTGAAATTTGAGCGTGGTCTTAATAAAGCACTCGAAGGAAAGGTATAATATGATAAAAATACCAGCCAGCTAGCAATCGAGTGCGAAAACACTCTGTGTTAGGTGAATGTTTCACCTGACAAAGAGTGTAAAGCGTAGGTCGTCGATAACTATATATAAGGAGTGTGACGCTCCTGAGAGAATTGACTATGAAAAGATCGACGGACGACGGGTTCTGCCCGGCTGATGAGTCTGTAAGGACGAAACACGTGTCTCGGGCTGTACAAGAGCCTTTACCAGACCACATGACATGTTGGCTCAAATAATAATGAAAGGATCTATTGAAATTTGAGCGTGGTCTTGATAAAGCACTTGAAGGAAAGGTACAATATGATAATACCAGCCAGCTAGCAATCGAGTGCGAAAACACTCTGTGTTTGGTGAATGTTTAACCTGACATAGAGTGTAAAGCGTGGGTCGTCGATAACTATATATGAGTGTGACGCTCCCGAGAGAACTGACCATAAAAGATCGACAGACGACGGGTTCTGCCCGGCTGATGAGTCTGTAAGGACGAAACACGTGTCTCGGGCTGTACAAGAGCCCTTATCAGGCCACATGACATGTTGGCTCAAATAATAATGAAAGGATTTCTGAAGACCGTTTTACTGCAGTGTAGCAGGTAAAGAAAGAGCGAGTTTCACATATTTTGCGGGCTTGCTTGCAGGCTAATCCACGGGTCGGGGTAAAGCGACTGATTGATGGCCTGACTTCTTAGAGAGAAGGGGTGTAACCTGTTCTCAATTGAGGAATTTTTTCTCAGCTTCGAAAAAAAAAGCCCGCATAGGACAATTGACTCAGATACTACGAGATTTTCTCGGCACGTTCACAAGCTTTTAACGCTTCCCGCGGAGTAAACGTGTGAGAAAAATTTAAGCGCTCGGCGAGTGTACAGCGTTACAAAAAGACTTTCTTGAAAACGGAAGAAGCACAGCCTTGTTAAAAAGTTAAGCTTCAAAATGATTACTAACATGCCCATGAAAAATTTCTGTCTAGCGATAGCGATCGATTTTCCATTTGTCGGCGTCTCAATTATAGTCTTTTTTTTTAATTAGTTCTGATAACTTTTTCATCTCGAGTGTTTTCTCAAGACCACAGCTCAAATTTCAATAGGCCTGATAATCATTTTTGAGCCACACATGTCATGTGGTCTGCCAAGATGGGCTGACTTATTGAGGCCGATACACCTTTTTCGACCTTACGGTCTCGTCAGTAAGGCAGTTACCCTTTCGCATCTTTTGCTTATCCTCTGTGGGTGCTCCAGTCCCCACACTAAGAGCTAGCGACGACGAACATTTCGCACTGTAAGTACAGTAAATTTATCACTGAACAGACAAAGTTGCGCACTCGATTGCTCTTCACTACTATATTTAATATAACATATCTTTCGTTTCGAGTGATTTCTTAAGTCTGCAGCTCAAATTCCAATATGCCTGATAGTCATTTTTGAGCCACGCATGTTATGTATTCTGTTAAGAGTGCTCAAAAATGTTTATCAGACATACTGAAGCTTGAGCCGTGATCTTAGGAAAACACTTAAAACGAAAGATATGATATATTAAATACACTAGTCAAGAGCAATCGAGTGTACGACACTGTCTATCCAGTGATAATTTTGCTAGACTTACACTGTAAAATGTTCGCCGTCACTAACTCTTAGTGTGGGGACTGGAGCACCCACAGAGGATTAACAAAAAACGAGAAAGGGTGACTGCGCGGCTGACGAGACCGCAAGGTCGGAATACGTGTATCGCGCTCTATAAGTCAGCTCTTTTTGAGAGACCACATGATATGTGTGGCTCAATAAATGATTATGAGGTATCTGATAACTTTTTTTGCAATCTTTGTCAAACCTTGGTCCAAATCCGTCCTATTTATTCGTCTATATCAAATTGTACTACTGTTAAGGATTATAAAAATAAGTGTCGCAGTAGTTCACTTGGACAAGGTGAGCATGAAAACGGCCAACGTTGTTAAAATCGACTGATTTCATACCAGAAAGTGTCTACATAATCGTGAAACGCCTGCAAACGAGTGGAGGGATTGTCCAGGCGGGAAAATATTTCAAGGATTCGTTGGCATGTTCAGTGGAATCTGGAGCCCTCGATGCGGAAATCTGAAAAGGTCAGCATCAGCGACTACAGAGCCCGAAAGGTCGTCAAAAATAAAATGAAGCAGCACAGCCACAAAGTTTCTCATAATAACTTTGTGGACGAAAAGATATTATACGAACGGCTCTCAGAGGTTCGCGGAATGATCCGTTTGATAAGTTTTGCTCGTTTGTGGGAGGTGCTTTTTACGAAAAGGGAGACATTCACGGTCGAACCACTTCACGATCGCCAGAATTGACGTCAGCCTCTCAAGGAATGATAGCAGAGTACACAGTAGCAATAATCAATAGCGGCAATTATCTTCCGTTCTCTATGATAGTCTGGGCCTGCATTTGGGCCACTGGGGAGAAGCCGTCGGTCTTCAAAATTATCAACGTAAAACGACGCTGCTAGCTATCAGCAACATGATTTGCGAGGTGTGCTGAAGCCTTAGACTACTCAATACTTCGCGTTGAAGGACTAAAGCTTCATAGAGAAAAAGTTTCGACTACTCACAACATTGGTCGAGACGCGTCAAAGCGGCTCTGACACGCGCTCGGGGCGGAATTGCCGTGAAAACGTGTGCAAGCTTTGTTAGAAATATTGCAAGCCACTCTGTAAATGTGCAAAGACTATGACAATTTTGTTGCAAACTTTCTTGTTTATTATTACAGTTGTTGATTATTTCGTCAATTATTTCGTCATTTATTTCTATTCGTCAATTGAGTGAATCCATTTGTTTATGCAACATTTTTTGCAATATCTGAAGGAACCAACGAAACTTTTTTTGCAAATTGTACATATATATGAATATATATTTGTATATTCTTTTCATGGGCTTTTTATAAGGCGTTATAGACTGTGCAACACGTATCAATTACCTGAACAAACAATGTGACATTTTCCCCCTTGCTACTCTTAGTATGAGGCGCATGTTACAGATGAGACGGGCGAAACCATCGATATATACGTACGATTAGCATACAATATCAATCCCGTAAAAAGCTTAATCAAACATCATGGGAAGCATATGTATTAGAGTTCTAACGGGAGTTCGGTAATCAGTCTAATAAAAAGCAATGATTTGACTCTATAAAAATCTTTGCTTTATGAGAGACTTATATGATTAACCAAAATTTCAGTTTTTCAAGAACGTGTAAAATATCATTATCAAAGTGCGAAATATGTGTGAGATTCAAAGATAGCTTCAGTGCTGAAGCATACATTCAATAAAAAAGCTTCAAACATGGGACTATGTAACTAACTTGCCTTGTCAATAAACTTGCGCGAAGTTGATTTGAAAAGTACGTTTTGCCTGACTTCTCGACGCCTTCGCTTTCTTCGAAGCGAAACTGATTTGAGCCGGGAGCTCACAACGTTTCTTCTGATGATCACTCCTGTGTATTTCTCGGTACTTGTTTTGTTGCTAATGACGTCCGTCTTGCTACTTATTACAAATCTAATTCAGCCTACTTTAGGGATATTGGTTGATGCAGAAGTAATTGTAGCTTGAGACTGTGTGTTCGAAATGAGTCGTAAAGCGGCTTAGACAACTCGCGACGTCAGCAATGCATCTGGCTCAAGAAATAATATTGAACGCACAATGCAGTGATGAATTGAGAAATTTGTAAAGGAGGCGCATTTCAACAGTGCATATACTGCAGTTACATTTGCACCACCTCATGTGACCTTATGGGAAGATCAATCACAAATGATACCTTCAAGATTATGCAAGTTGTTGCAGAGGAACTCAGCGTCGACCACTCTACCATTCGTGTCATTTGAGACAGTTTACAAAATCAATTACGGTTTCATCACGGTCTGAATGCGCAACTTTTTCTGCATCAAAATACTACGAATGAGCATAACAATTAGCAATTCTATCAAAATCTCGACGGCTAGTAGACTCACGGCACGAAAAGTGTAAGTGAGCTTGGAAGTCCACAGGTCCCAGAAAAAAGTGGCGTGAAGTGTGGAAATCCAATTTTAATTATTGCAGGTATGAGGAAGGTGAGAGCATCGGAACTCTCATTTTAATATGTATCTTCTATTAACCGTGTTCATACTCACGTTTAAAACAAAATATTCACAAGTTACAATGAACCGGCTCTTGAACATTACCGAGTAACTTTTGTCGAAAACGAGTCACAATTACATTCCTGAATCTCAGGTTAGAAACCGGACACTATCTGCAATTCCCCGTGCCACAAACATCTTACAGTACTACATTTTACACGACTCTTCTTCATCTACTAGGCGGACCCTAATACGTGTTGCAACAGCTACAGCTTTTTTTGCATCCACCACTTTCGAACGTCAATTAGCATTCGTGAATGGGTTCAGTTGGTGCTTGGGGATTCTCGTCTTACTATGAATATTAAGCTTCGGCATTAATAAATTATACATGTGAGATAAAGTACTATCTTGCTTTGGTGACGCAGGATAGTATCAATTAGTATTAGGAGTAGGTAAAGTGACAGTAGTTTGAGGAGTGATTTACGGTTGCTTCGCTTTCTCCGGGGACTAAATTGAATTCAGCTGCGCTGTATAACTAGGATAAAAAGATTGGGTAACGAAATACAAAAAACGGCACAATCTTCGAGTCTTTACCCGAAGGATCTTACTGAGTAAGAAGACGTAAATGGCGAGATCAACCTCGAACCTCGCTTATTTCCAAGCAAAGTTCTTTAACTACTCAGCCACTCCCGACATAGAAGACTAAGTTCCGACCTCACACCTATACGTAGTAATGAGAGAATTAGGTTGTTTGCAATCGTTTACTCAGTTGAATCTTGGAGTTACGGAATAACATATTCGGAAAGTTTTCCTCAACCAGTCCTCTGAGAGGGATTAGATAAACCTCTCTCAGCTTACAAGAGAAGTTAATAAAAATCACGTATAGGGATCGGCCTGGCGATCAAACGAGAGGATCTTCTTAATATTACAGCGACTCTCTACAAAAACCTCAGGTATGAGAGGACAGCAGTGTGTTCAGAATTTGTAATTCCCCAGTAACTTTCAAAGTGACGTCATCAAGCATTTCGTATGTAATATGTGATGTAAAACATCAATAGGCCATGGATAGTGGATGAGGTCGACGAGGAACTCGGAATGTCATTAGAAAATCCGGTTTCAATCCGAAGATGCACCTCCGCGTGACTACGCGTGCGAGACGCCGCATTAATGATTTCGTCTGCGAAGGCACCAAATTTTGATGTAAGTTTCTGCTACCGTATTGCGGTGACTTAGCTCTACACGTACTAGTTGATGGAAATAGGCCAAGCTCGGCAGATCAATGGAGGAAGATCAAAAACTCAAAAAATCATGGTAGTGAAGTAATATAAATTAAAATAGTATGGTATCTGGTATAATTTGATATTATGTGGGATATATATAATATATAGTACAATAATAGTTATTACATCTTATACAACCAAGGCACATTGGGGTGGCCGTGCCAAGTGTTCGATGTTCGTTGCGGCGCGCATGGGACCGAATCCTTTCTCTCGAAACTCTCCGGCAGTCAACATCGAACACCTGTGGAACCCCGACAGCCATATTATCCTGGAGATTGCAAGGAGACACACTCAACTACTATTCTACGACGTTCTGGAGGACGAGGAAAAACGACTGAATGCTAAGAGCACTTGGATCTGCACAGTGAAAAAAGACACTGTGACAGTTGACAAGAAGTTCCTTAAGTATATGATCTAATGAGAGATGAGTCGCCTCGGTGGAACCTGTGAAAAAGGGTTTGTGAGATAATTCAAATTAAGCTAGTTCGTGTGCATTATAGCATCAGTGTATATGTAGTCAAAATGAATTTAGCAGAAATTTTGGGTAAATGATCTAAGTTACTGTCCTGAAGAAATTCTGCAATTGGACTGTCGATTAAAGTCGGACCCTTATAAATAAAACTCGGACACGCGATCTTTGATCGATTGTGCTCCATATTTAGAAAAAACGAGTTTGACATTTATGTTTGTAAATCGATGCCAAAAATTCCTGCCGAAGCAGTGAGAATCCAGTCATAAAGTGGAAAATCCTTAATTAATCAAAAAGTGTTCCCTCATCCTCACCATCTCATGTGAAAGTACTTGAAGGCCAAGTTGTTTTGAGTATAACTTTCTCTATAATCAAACTATTGCCCACTCGATGGTCGATCAATAAGTAACAAAGATGTTTGAAAGAAAGTGGGTGACCATGACAATTGGCCAGTTCCGTAGGTAATTGTTTAGGGTCACATAGACATTGACTACCACCATGATTTGCAACTGAAGTAAGTAGTTATGTGATGTGACATCTCAATAGAAATGTTCAACGAAGAGAAATTCAGTCAGTTTTATTTCTATGAAAAATCGATAAAAGGGCAAGTACGCACTCACCTGGACACTTCCTTTTCCTTCAGTCCAAAATGGTCATTCATAGTATAAGTTCACATTTGAATGGAATTTCGACTGTGCTTGAATTTATCAATAAATTTAGTAAATCGGATGCCACGGCTTTCCACCATTTTATCGTGTCCTTGGATGACCGATCGAATGGGTAGGGCTTTGTGTCCCTAGAGTGTTGAATTGACACAGACCTTTGAACCTTTAACACAATGGATCCTGCATGTCATTCAATTAAAGCTTGAAGCAGGTTGACTGGCAAGTGCCTAGAATGTGGTTGAAAATGGAGAATGTTCATAAAGCTAACTGGATTACATATAAATCAGTCCAGCAGAAGAACTATGAACGATTTCCGTGAGCATTTCTGAAGAGCAACACAATTACATTAGTCTGAGAAGAAAACACCACCGATAAGACATCACAAAAAGAAGCCTCCAGTACTGAGATTATCTGCGAAGAGCTCACTCCGACCCACAAAGACTTGACTGCCTGCAATGGAGCTCAGTAAACACTCCAACATTGGCAACCCAAAAGTCGGAGAATAATCTACGCGACCATTCGCCATCAGCATTTTTGAAAAGGAAGACATCCTTCAAGCAGCAGCGGAACCTATGCTTAAACAGTTCGAAGATGTGTGTGGATGTCGTTAACGAGGAAATACATCTAAAACAAAAAGTACTGGGATTCTCAGAGCATGTGATTGGCCTGTGTAAATTAAAGTGTATAACGATCTCATATAATATTTATTGCAAGCTGGAAAATAAATGGTAATGAGTGCAGTGCTTAGTGTGGTATTGAAGCTCATCAAATGCTCTCAAAGAGAAAGTGTACTGAAATCTATCAGTGAAAGTTGTTTCGTGATCGGCAAACCAGTCTGCAAAAGTCTCTACAACGGTCTATCGTCCTATCGTAAAAAGATTCCCCTAACTCAGTGGCATGTTTATGTACCTCCCTGACCTACAGCAGTCTTCAGCAGTCGAACGTCTTTAGACAGTAATACGCTGTCGCCCAGAATAACAGTCTTTGGTACTTATATGCTAGACAGCGACAAACGATTAACCCATCTCATTATCTCATTCTCTGGACAGAAACTTTCAAGGAGTGTTAAGAATCATACAATAGCTTGATATTCTGGTTATAGCGCTACGTCAAGGGTTTAAAAAAACTCTTTTTTGACGCTGCCCAAATAATCTAATGTTTCATACGACCACGTTTTTTTTCATCTCGCTTATATTTCGGTGGGCAAAACACCTTCTTCAGAGTGCCGGTACCCCTTCGATAGCACAAGCTCCAAGGAACTCAAAAATGTGTTTTTTTTTTTGAAAAAGTTTATTAGAAAACAATGCAGGATAATGAAAATATTTATGCCCTACACGGACAGTGCTCATTCTTTAGGCTATTACTAAGCAATCGAAAGCGTAGGTTTTATTGATTCCAACGCTGTACTGGTTTTCTCAAAATACCGCTTAGCACAGAAAATAAGATTGAGTTTTATATCCACGGCGGCTTGTAGATTAGCGAATTCACGACTCGGGTAGCGGGGCAGAGGCGATACGATTAATCGCGCTTGACATGTTATTATTCAATTGAGAATTTTTCCTTCTCTTTGGTAGAAAATTTAGACTAAACAGTTGACTCATATACTACGAAATTGGTAGATCAGATCTTGGGAATTTCAATGATGGTTTTGCTTTTCAAGACGGACTTTCAACTCCTACAGGACCCACGAGCAAAATTGTTATTTTTATAAATTTTATTCAAAATTCTAGGTGTATGCACTTGATATTGGACTGGCAAGAAAATTCACAAGTGAGAAAGGAGAACTTAAAACACCACGACAAATTGTTCGGTTCAAGGTGTGTCTGTTTCACTTGACCTTCGATCCCCGCCCCCACCCACCATATCTGACCAATCACCTTGTGACTCCTAAACTCGCTGTTCACCTTTTTTATAAGGGAAGAAACGAGCTATTGCCTCAAAAGGCAAAGACGATTTAATACTTCGGCACTCTTCCGTTATCCGTATCCTATTTCGTTCTCTCAAAAAACCTATTTCCTGCTCGTTTTCAATCTTTGAGCAGTCATTTGGTAGCTTCAATCAAAAGGATTTGAATGGTATATCTAATTTTCAAAGGGACTTTATCACTGGATTGAAAGGGCAAGAGTAAAATTTTATTTTTTATAAACACTTCTCGCTGACCAAAGCTTTTCTGCCGGAGTTTCAACAACTAATCGATGGTCCGGTTTTCAAAGATACCAATGATATATTTGTTTCCTAAACAGACTTCTTAGTGCTATGTGATAGCCAAAGAAGATTGGGTTCCACAAAACTAGTTCCTCCTCCTTGTACGGAGTAGACAAAAAGATCAGTATGAGTTGGGTTCATTCTGATTAGGAGGGGAACAAATGAAAAATCGATCTCATTCGCTGGAGAAGAACCATTCATAGGAGTGTTAGTAACCATTCGGAAGCTGAGACTCCAGGCCACAGCATCATGCAGCCGATTCTCAAAACAACCCTAAATAACATTCTAACATTCTAAATGAAATCAAGTTCTATAAAACCACGTGTTTTTTTTCTCTCATCTCGCTTATATCTCGCAGGACAAAGCTCCTTCCCTAAAGTTCTAATACTCAAACTATAGCTCAAGTTTCAAAGAGTTAAAAATGTGTTTGCTTTCTAGTAGGTCCTCTTGATCTTTTGATCTCCCTAGTCTTCGATTTGTGCTTTAAACCTCGCCAGGCAGTGCTCTTTCTTCAGTCTATTAGTAATCACTTGTTAAGGTAACGTTTTCTGATTGTAACAATGTGCTTGCTTTCCGGAAATGCGGTTTAGCGGGAAGCAGATAGATTTCCACATTTTTGGCAACGTTGTTTGCAGACTATTCGACAAACGAAGGCCGTGGTATGAGGCGTGGCAGGGGCGGGCGAAGCGGGACGGTCGATATTTTGTTATTCAATAGGAAATTTTTTCTCCGCTTTGAAAGAAACTTCGGACAAAACGATGGACTAAGGTACTATAAACATTCTTCTACACATCGATATGCTTTTCGGCTTCCTCCGAATTATACAAGTGATAATGAAAGCAAAGGGCGGGTGTGAAACATAATTGATTTGGATGCTATAACGTTGTAATGATTTGTTTGGAAAACCGGTTACATGGGGCTGTAGTCTCCGGTCTCGGCTTTCGAATCTCCGCTAACACTCCTATTGAAAGTTCTTTTCCAGTGAATGAGATCGGTATTTAACTCTAAGCTTGCCTTCCTTACGGACGGCAGCCATTATCGACTGGAGGGCGGTTGAAGCGCCTACGAAGGGCTGCTGGGCGCACGCGCTCAGACGCTAGAGTGATAGTTTTGTAAAGAGATTCATGCTTCTTCGTTGTTCAATGAGGAATTGTCGTTAGTGAATGGTTAAATTTGTTTGAAGAGACTTCAGTAGGGCTATTGGCACTAGAGACACCACCATTACTTGCGCTGAAGCTCCGCATTTTGGATGCTTACGAAAAGGTCGTATTTCGAGATGTTGCTGAGTGTTTCTGTTCCACTTTACTTACATTTGTTCATGTTTCAATCACATTTCTCTTATTTTCAGCAATAATGCGCCTGTGTGCATTATCGTAACCGAATAAATGGTCATATGATCAATTCTCTATCATTCTTTACGTCTGTAATCTGATACTACAACACAAGTCTTCTAATTCTGATACCTTCTCATTCTAGACAATAGTAAAAAGTCATTGTAGTGCTGAATATCGAGAAACAAAGAATGGATGATCAAAAATGGTGCAGCTTACTGTAAACGGTACCACATAACCTTTCTCAACAACTCTACAAATTTTCGCATAATAGTGTAGAAATTAACAAAATATTGAGCTGTGCTGATTTTTGGAATTGAATTTTTTTATATTGGTATAGGCTGTCCATCATTGACAGATATCTCGATTAACCTTTGTAGAATCAGCTCTAGTACTGTTGTAGAGATGGAAGAACGGCGAACTTCACTTTATTCACACCCGCTTTAGACACTGTAAAAGACGTATTTTCTGCTTTTTTCAAAGAGTTTTAGCAGCTATTCGATAGCTTGAATCTCTATAATTCTATTGCTCTTCTTAATTTAACGGAAGCAACGGATAACTGTTAACTTTCATTTTTAGCCACGGGAGCTCAATGTATAGTAGCAAAGTGATGCAGCATTCCATGAGTTCGTGAATTTTATCAATTCATTTTTCCAATCAATGTAGTTTCTTGATCATCCCAAGACATTGAGAAGGGTATGCCAAAGTCTCTAAGCACATTATTTAGCCAGGTATAGTCTGTTTCTTAAGTTATTTACATAGCGTAACTTGTAGGTAAGGCTAATCGACAATAGTATGACTGTCATGCTCATAAGTCAGCGCAGTGAATATCCTTGCGTCGGAGGTGTGAGTGCTTGCTCCTGGTTCTTTAGTCTCCGCTCTAGATTTTCGTGTGCCATTGCTTTGTGAAAGGTCTGCTCAGCGCAATGCTGAGAAGGTCCAAGCTCGCTGACTTGACCACGTCCATCCCTACAGGTTAAGAAAAGTAGTCAACTCATCTGGGAGAACAAAAGCACTGACTGGATACACTGTAAGATGCACGATGTTTATCATATAAGCCAACAAAAGTATCACTCACTTGGAGTGATGTTTGTGATGAATGCGAAGCGCTTACTTTAAGGACTGATCTACTATGAGAGCTCTATCTATTTCAATTTACAATAAATCTCGGGACCGACTATTTGTTAACCTCGGTATAGTTTGAATAAATGAGTATTTTTTTTGATTGGCCGTTCCGAGGTGTTGTTGATATTATTTATTGAATATCAGCGAAGCATATGACAATGCAGTTAATAATGATTAGTGAATGGGTAAAAATAGCAAGTTGGGCCGGTTTGAAACCTTCCGTTATTTCTCTCACTTATTAAGACTTATAAGTTGGTATGAACTGCTGACCTTGCGTCTACTAATCCATCAAAATTCTAAGTTAGACCCATCATCAGCTGCGTAGGCGGAACTATCAATAGAGTAACGTGGTTTTTAAACTCAATACTAGTTCAACTACTGAAACACATTCCTGCCCATCTCGCTAATACGGAAATGTTAACAGTCCATCTACCTAACGCGTTCCCCAACAACGCGTACGTAATGGAATCGTTCGACGTAACCGCCCTTTATACAAACGTGTCGAATGAGTCCGCAATGCAAGCCATATGCGAGCTTCTAACAGAACACGAAAGAACCACGAACATGTATGGCTTCTCCATTCGGCAGGTCATGGCTCTCTTAGAAGAGTGCCTAAAGTGTTAATCTTTCGATGGTCTGCGAATTATTTTGCGCAGATTAGAGCGCTGGAAATTGGGCAGCGACTAGCTCCGACCCTTGCTATCGCTTTAAAGTATAAAATGGGGGCCCCAATAATCGATCTTCGGCCGTTACTCTACTGTAGGTATATAGATGATTGCTTTGTCGTCTGCTCAACGCAAGAGGAGATGGCAAATGTTTTCAGTTGTTAAATAGTCAGTCAGATTACATAAAGTTCACCCGTGAGAAACCTGAGTCAAATTTGCTTCCACTTTTAAACGTTCAAGTTACCCTCTCCAAAAACTTCTACAACACAAAATGGTATTGCAAACCAAGCAATTAAAGCATTTTGTTCTAATACTTATCTTCTCACCCGTCGCACATAAAATGCTCACTTATGAAAAACATGTTCCGAACAGCTGTTGGTGTGTACACAGGAAAAAAAGCATAAGATAGAGTCCCTATACGTGGCGCGAAAAACAGCCACCTCTTATGGCTACAACACGGCAGGAGCTTCTAAGGTCAGAATTACAGGAAATTCGGCGCCCCTATACGCAAGGTCTAGCGAGGATAGTTTTATTCATCCTGCCTTTCATTTCCAACGAAGTAAGTGCAGCCATTAAACACTGCTTGAAGTTTAGATAATTCGGTAGCAGTAGTCAAGATACCACCAAAAACACTCAAGCGCCTATCAGTCCGCAACCGACTGTGTGATCGCCTCTGCGAAACCAGCCACTGCAAAGTTTCCCCAAACAGCACAGACGGCGACTGCATGAGGTCGGGTACAATTTACCTAATCTCTTGCGGGGCATGCGGGGATGAATATATTTGCGAAACTGGTAGACCACTCTGCATCCGTGTAAAAGAGTGCATAGCTGGAAAATGCAACTCGTACCCAAAACCCCATTAGGCACTCATAAGAAACAAAAGCTAATGAAGCAGATATTGACGTTAAGTTCACGATTCTTGCACAGGGACCAAAAACATTTGCGCGTAAAACTTTGGAAGCCTTTTGGATAAGGCCCAAAATGAACCTCAAGGAGGAGTGCCTCGTAATAACGCGTAACCTCGCGCCATACCTCAGACAGATCTTCCCGGCCTGAGCAAGCACAGTCTCACTTGCGCATTAACTCTAAGTGGCAGGTCTTCAACGAATAATTAAAAGACCTAGAGCATCTAAGCTGGTGAGTGTGCTTTTGTAATGAAGGTTTTACTTTGTGATCCAAAATTTCGTTTCTTACGTTTTCTGCTGAGCTTATGAAGGCTTTTGACTGAATGATTTACGAATTCATTTGATCTTTCCAAGCTCTGAAGATGGCGAACTTTGCCGAAACGTAAGCCACCACGACTGTTGTAATATTCATGCTGCATTATTAACTGCACTGTTATATGCTTGGCTGATATTCAATAAATAATATCAATAACACCTCGGAGCGGCTAAACAGAAGAAAATACTCGTTTATTGTAATTCATTTTTATTTGCTTCATGCTAGAGATGTGACCGCGAAAATGGGAAATTAAATGTTATGGTTGGCACTGATACTCAAAATAAGGCTTCCGTTAACATATTATACTCATGGGTTGATTCGCAACCATCATGCTACTGCACTAAATGACTCATTGTGTCGATGCATGACCATATCAGTCTTAAGAAGTTCTGCGTTATTCGCTGAGAATTGTTAATCATGCCTTTGTATCTCACGCGTGTCGCCTGTCATTAAATTGGTTTTTATGTGACTGCATAGTTCACCAGTATGGTTCTCTCTTGTTCTTTGTGAAGTGTATCTTGGTGGTTCCTCCTCGCTCCAGGAATTCATGAAACGTCATGTCTTTCTTCCAGACTTTTAGTTAAGAAATCGGACCATCGGGTTAATGGTTTTCATATGATTCCTTTGATATCTCGAGAATCCATTCGGCAACGACTCTCGTCCATTGGCTGTCGTTTAACAGCGCAATATGCGTTCGAAACATTTCATGTTGGATAGCTTGGGGTGCAGATCCGCATCTTCGATTACAATCGTTGACGAGGGTTTCAACTTCGGATCCCTCTTCTCAAGCTGAAGATGCGGAATACTCCTGAAGGAGACTTTTTCATTATCTTGATACCACCTTTCAGGTAAATGTAACTGGAACATTTGGAGATATTCATTTCGATGAACATGAAAAAAAAATAGTAGCTCTCCTCCAATGAACTACTATTTCTTCATCTTATAACCGATGCTTGACCAGTAGCGTCGCTTGCTTCGGTGAGAAGTGACATTGAGCTAATAGATCGGTTTGTGTTGAAAGGACCGAGCTTAGAATGAACACACGTCACGGTTGTGCGCGCTGTCCACACCTACGCACATTAAGAACAATATTCCATAGCAGCCTCGTCGCATCGGTCATTCGTTTATACTTTACTTTTTTCGTTTAGACTTTTATTTATTGTTTCTATAAACCCAATGATGTAGAGTGGTGTGCAAGACGTTTGCGTCAGCCGGGATTTGAATCCAGATCGTACTCTTTCCAGGAGCATGTTCTAAACCATTGCACCACCGACGCGCGTTTTGCACTCCACTCTTTCTACTCTACAACGCGTTATTTGTCAACGGCCAACCGTCTACGGAGTGGCGGGGAAGTCATCATCGACAATAAACCCACTTCGTTGGCAGATATTGGGTTCAATAATCAATCCGAAATCATTTTATTTGACCGCCTATTGCAGTGTTGTAATGTTTCTATAATCCCAATGATGTAGAGTGGTGTGCAAGACGCTTGCGTCAGGCGGGATTTGTACCCAGATCGTACTCTTTCCGGGAGCATGTTCTGAACCGTTGCACCGAAAAGAGTGAGATTGGGTTCAAATCCCGGCTGACGCAAACGTTTTTGCACACCACTCTACATCATTGGGTTTATAGAAACATCATAACACCGCAATAGGCGGCCAAATAAAATGATTTCTATTTATTGTTGTAATATTTGATTATCACTTATTATGCTTTTCGTTTATAAATTCGTTTATGCTTTAGTTTACTTTAGCTTCACTCCTGTACTATGAAACTGCTCCACAATTACACTTAATTGTTTTACTGCGTATTAGTCATGATATAACTCCCACCATAAGAAAAGTTATTTTTCTAATCATTATGTGTGGATTCGTCGCTTTCAATGTGCAAGCAGCACACAAAAAAGTTGGATCAACCGCTTTTTTTCATAAATTACTCGACCTTTTTGTGTGCCACACAAGAGCTTTACTTGTCATACACGATGTCAACATCATTTTGTTAACTTCAGTTCATTTTTGACGCAATCTCTGTCGCGCTGGCTGTTTTCTTCACTCTGAAAATGCTTTACATAGACAACGATGATAGCTCAGCCAGCGTTATATGTACACTATATGCTTCAATGAGTGAGATTTTTATTTTCAACTTTTTGTAGACTTTAGGCTACCGTGAAAGCGTTCTGGATCTATTTTGCTATACAGGTAATCTGCAATGCACTTTATAATTCTGATGAGAGGTTGACTTGTTTTCAACTTTATTATTTCGCATAATAAAAATTTTGATATCCGTTGTTTAACATTTCGGTGATTCAGCCGCTATTTGTCGCTGCTCTAGGTGGGATCGCGTACGTGAAAGTGAATCTGCCCAGCTAAACAAAAACGAATTTCGCACTTTAACTACTGGTTCTTACAGCGCAGTGCACGTCACACTGGCATGGTGAACTGAAATCCGAAAAAATGTGCAGTTTTGTTATTTGTTGAATGTACACGTGCGGTAGTGTTTATAGGTGCTTCGTAAGATACTCATACTCGTTGCTTTGTCTCTGCTTACTGGACAAACCAATCTCTCCACCCTCGTATTATCTACAAATTATCCCATACTTGTGTGTGGGGTGAAAACGATGATTTGATGTATAAATGAGCCTACGTCAATGATTATATATAAGCCGGTTTGCAGTTAGTCATTTCTAGATTGTTATGGAAAAATCGAGCATATTTCACTCTCCAGAGGCATGATCTGAAGCCAAAAATTTTAAACTTTTGTTAAGGCAGTGTGTACACTGATTTTTAGCATTACATCTCAACCGAGATCTGTTTGAGAGTACATTTATTCACAATCATGCTGCATAGCAGAATTAATTGTATAATGCAGCAATTGCGGGCAACGATCAGATTTTAGTGTTATAATAGTTCTATTAGCCCTCACAATTTACATGTTTCGTCCTTATAAATAACTAATTTTCAGTCAACAAGAGATCACCAACTGGAACACCGAAAATCCAAAGGACACGGAGCAGAGTGATCTGAAATGTCGTACAGCTTTTGAGTTCGCCCTGTGGACGTTGAAGTGAGCTAATCTCTATTCTTTTGGTGAAAAATTTCCTATTTCATGCGAAAGCATTCACTTTACATGATTAATGGGTGCTTAGAATCATGCTCTTAAATTTTTCGACTTTTCCTCTTTTCCAGTGTCTGTTAAATCCTTCTTTGACGACCACCTACATGAAAACGCTCTAATGCCAATTTGTCTATTTTTTTTCTTCCTGTGACTCATTGTCTTCGACTGTTTTACTCAAATTGTGCACATTACATTTGAAGATTTAAACTAGATTATCTAAACTAGTGTAAAATGATTCGAGAAATCCTAGAAGAATTCCCATATGGAGATGTTATCTCGTACATTGCCATTGATACAGAGAGTTATTGGTTTACTTATCGTTTTGACAAAGGCTCACAAATATCGTTAGTGCTGACATATGACTGTCTGCAATAATATCTGTGGTCTGCTGATCACGTGCTATCTTTCAGTGTTTCTCTCCACAGTTCTTATTGTTGTACGGCAGTAGAAGAATACAGTGTTAGCAAGTCAATAACTACTGAAACCATGTACAAATGTCATTTCGAGAACAAGAATAAAAAGAAATGGAAGAGAAAGAAAGGAAGAAGGAGGAGGGCAGAAGAGGAAAAATTAAACCTCTTGCTCTCCTTGCAAGGTTCAAAATTAAATCAACCAGAACACTGAGGTTTATCACGAATGGCGTAGAAATTCATTCTTCGCTGCTTTGCTGGGTCATCTACTAATCTCAAGTCCTGCCGTTCACACGAAACTGACCGTTTTCCTATATTTTGAGGTTCAAATTGACACTGTTTGTTTACTTGACTATCATGATACTTTTGCTCAGATAACAACAATCGTTAATCTCAAAATTCAAGACTCTATGGATCAATGAAGAAGCTTACTTACTAGTTTTACATGGTGAGCTGTACTTATTAGGCAGTAGTAATGTAGGACAATATCGCATATAGCATCATATCATACGGAATTACTAGTACTTAGTAAACATTATTGCTACCATTTTGGAACAGCTTATCATAATAAAATTGCTAAGCCGAGGTTAATCGTATGTCGGCTTTGGGAAACTTGCCTAGACAGTAGACGAATAGATACATTCACTATAAGCCCAAAACCAGGAAGGATAGAGGCCATCTAATGGATGTATTTGCAAATTATGCTGGCTTTTGGTAGATTTGTTTTTTACTGAATAAGCAATGATTAACGATGTGTTATTGCATTTTGATGAAGTTTGTGGTTGTACTTCACACGTCGAATATGGAAACCAGTGATGCTAAAAACGAAGAACTCGTTCTTAAATGAAGTCTTTCCACAAGGATAAGCTACCCTCATATTTTTTGTTAAACGAATTTGGCTTTCCACTCGCTCATTCTCTGTCTTTAAGCGGGGCTATGGAATCATGTACGGTGAAGTGTTTCGCGAGTAACCACTGCATTAACCAGTCAGAAATTCTCCGTATCTATGATCTCTAAGTTATCCTTCTATGAATCAAGACAAACTGAGCCGCATAAATAATTTCCCAACCAATGCTTCAACTCTTCGCTGCTGTTTCACGAAGTATTGAAGACCTGCTTCTGATTCCACATTGAATCTCTCTCCTATGAAAATAATTCTTGTCCTCAACTGTTTGATATTCCGCTTTTGAGCTGCTATAAAAACCAGTTTTCTGCGACTGCATCGCAATAGATATACTTCATGGAACAGGTTGTTTCTTTTTCTTTTTCTAATCTTATCTTTTGCTTCTTCCGATTTTTTCTAATTACTCCAGTCAGCAGAGCAGTGTTTTGGGTTCTATGATAAATTTGCCGATTTTTGCAAGAATATTTGTTCTCAATCTGCTTCATAAGTGCTTTGCCGCAAAATTTAGCGATCACTTTTCACTTACGTTGTTATTGATATTTAGACAGCCATAGAAATGCTCGATATATCCAGAGAAGTTTATCTTTTTGGTATGAACACAGCGACCTCAGAAATTTTAAGTTCTGAAATCGGCAACAAAATGGTGTTTTTCTTTCTACGGTGTCATCGATCTATTCTCTGCTTCACTCTACAGGTATCGACTGCGGAGATCAAGAGTTTGCTCTCAAAAGTCATGGAGATCTGCTCAACTCGTCCTGAGGACTAGCGTCAGTATTGCGACTGTTCAACACGTGCCCCCGGACAGGTTGAAATCTGAGTTTGATCCCCAGTTAACGCGAATGTTTTTGCACACCACTCTACATTATGAGGTTTATTGTAACTTAGAAGATTGTTACCGCGGACATACTTGCCAAAAAATCATATAAACGCATAATTGTATCAGATCGATGCTGTTTCATTACATGATGTTTCTATGTACCGTCTTCCTGTAAATAAAGCATTCAGCAATTCTCAATCGTTCACTAAGGATTCGTAGAGGAAGGGGAAATTTGAAGAAAACATTTAGAAGAGTTATTGCAGACGTGAAGCTGAAGGATAAAGCTTTCGTCATGATCAGCCCCTTAGGGATGAGCCATGCATTCGTCTTCAATCCTTAATTACGTTCGAGGTGATTCAATGCATTTCTTTCCTTTACAATAACTCATGGTGGCCTCTCCTTGTATCTAGTCAGTGTTGCTTATCCTCAAGCAAGTCTGAGATCAGTCTGGCACCACTTATTTACCGACCCCAGAGAGATGGATGATTAGTAGAAAGTGAGTGCGAGATCGTACCATCAACAATGTGAGCGACGCAGAGCACTTCTGACCCATCGCAGTCTATGGTAGGGTAGTTAATCACAAATTACGCTACTCTTCGTGGAACTAAAGTATGCAATTTTTTGTGCATTTACGCTACACAAAGTGATATCAAATAATGCTCACGCGAAATTTTGCAATACACCATTGTGAGGGCATAATGACGCTTCAAGAGTGTTTTGCACACCTATATATACCCCGTACGTCCCTCTTTGAAAGTCCTCTGCCCGGTTAGTCGAGAGGACGCGAGTCAAAAGCGACAGTTCTGTAAGAGAGAATATCAATTGATATAAACCATCTTAAAAACAAATTTCTACAAAACAGAAATATCATTTGCTAATATTTGATGCTCTCATCGGCCTCTTCCATCAGGTACTTTCTACAGAATCTCAACAAAAGATTTACAAGCAGGGCTTAAAGAAAAAGGCAGAAATCTATTGGCATTATGGACGAAAAGCAGAACCTTGTCAGAGTAGGTAGTAGAAATCAGTGTTTTGGGCGTCGTAAGATGTAGAAATCCTGCCACCATGACGAAATTGCGAATGTGTAGAAGTAGGAGAGTACAGTGGGCGCTTTTCGAAATGGGGTGAGATAAAACAACATGAGACTCCTCTGCTCACCTTTTACAGAGTTGTAAACTTCTCAAGGTGGAATCAGAAAACGCTGACGTTTATGCGCTACCTCCTCAATGTGTGCATACACAAAATACTGTTGTACATTTCGTATAGTGAAGTCTCATTCAATCTCAGTAGAAGTTTCGAGCTCTTCTGCAAATGTTTCGAAAATGATCATCTGGAAAAGCCAACATATTGTTCCATCAGTTCCGCAGCGAGGACGAACTGCACTGAATAATCGACAAGATTCATTATCTCTGGAACAGAAGGTATTGACATATAAGCCGAATGAAGTTTATCGACAGCTTGTGGTATTAGCTCAACCACAATAGTACGTAGTCAAAGTAAATGTTCTATTGTGATGAGTAATCAGTATGACGTATTCAATATTCAAAGTTCTCCGAAGTAATCCGACAATTCACACCCAAAGCAGTGCTATAAAGCAAATATACCCAAATCTCATTGAAAATAGTGCCGGAATACGACTTCGGAAATTCTAAACAGCATGCAATGGCTTGAACATTGAATTTTGAAAAACTTTCATTAATGGCAGCAGCTCGGGCGAAATAGAAAATGTTTTAAAAAGTATTCCATTCATTATGCGAGTTGCATTGAAGTAGTGAGCGATCCAATTCGTGATGTTAGAGGCTTCGATTATTTCCAGCATCTTAGCAAAAAATTTTCAGTCTCGTAGGTAATGAATTTTTCTGCCTGTTTAGTGAATGATAGATCGCTAGCGCTGTAGAATCACTGACCCGCTTGAGAGAGATTCAGAGTGTTAAATTCAACTATATAAACAACTGCGTGCCGTTTCAGTTTCTGGTTGTAGTTGTACAGTGTTGCAATTTGATTTGTTGTATCAGCTCTGTCGAGTAGCAGCTCTATGCTATAATGGTTCCATATTGTACCTGTGCCGGACTGTAAATACTTCGCGCTGTAGCACTCCCGTGTAATGGAAGAAATTCCGAGTCGTTCTAGTTTTGTATTGTAGTTCTGTGTTTTGATAGTTCCTTGTTCTAACGTGCTGGTTTATTTTACTTTTAACGCTCCGGGTTGTAACAGTTCCCTGTCGTTTATTTTTCAAATTGCTGACTAATAAACAGTTATGCTACACCGTTCTGCTCACGCTTTCATTAGAACACTGCTCAGAATGATGACTTTTAACCAGTACTAGAGGCTTAAAATACGGTTTTGTCAATTATGTGAAAAATACCATTACATAATAGTATCTTGTGGGGTATAGTAGTAGTATAATAGTATTCTAGCGTATTCAACTCGTGGGTTAAGGAAAAGTGAGAAGGTTGTTGCAAATATTGAAAAAAATTCATGACTCAACAAAAGCTTGGCCTTGCTCCAAAGCAGCTCCAGTTACATGCAAAATTGACAGCTTAGAGAAGATAGCCAATCCTTGTATCCAAATTAGTCTAGGAGAATGATGAAGTGAAAGAGCAACATTTATTGGGTTACTATTCATCTGATGCTAGATATCTTATTATTACAAACGCGCGAAACAGTTGTGGTAAGATAAGCCGACTGACGTGCTGACAGAGAAAGTGCCATTGTGCTCAAAGATTAGCGCTAAAAAGCCCTAAGAGGTTTTGTGATAAATGCACAGGTGTACAGGCGGACCTGATGATTGAAACATTTATGATTTTTAGCCATTTGTCATTATTGATCTGTTGCAGATTTAGCATCTACAAATCCATTTCTTAAAATCTCGATAAGGTCACTTAGTGTCGTATCCCGTTTACCTGTTCACGGTCATAATATACCCATCATCGACGTAAGAAGCATTTGCAATCTCGACAATCTTTTTTTCACATGTGTAATGTCAAATGGGACGTCGTGGCTGTGTGGTTGTAATGTTAGTCACGGCACGCGTGGACCAAAGCTTCACCTCCACATCTCTTCGGCTGTTAACACCAAAGTACTATGGAACGCTACTGCGAGGCTATCTGGAGATTGCAAGGAGACTCGCTCAAACAGTATTCTGCGCGGTTCGAGAAGAAGACGAAAAACGAAGTGAATGCTAGAAGTGCCGGGATACGCGCAGCGAAAAAAATAAGAAAAGAAAAACACTGTGATGACGGATCAAATAAAGTACAAAACGTAATGTTAAATGATAACAAATACGTTCAAGAGCAATAGTGCTATATAAAAACGCGTATACAAATGTGAAGTCGATTTTCGATTTTGATGTGTTTCTGATAATCATTTCTCTCTACTGAATCGCTATCCTTACAATGAGCGCATGATATCTTGCTAGAACTTGATTGAAGCATTTGTACTGTCCCAAGATTTTCTTTGAAAATTTAGAGCAAACTGCAAAACAAAAATTCGTATTCTCAAGATTTCAGTACACATAACAGCTCTGAGATTCACATCCTTATGAGACTTAGGATCAATCAAACCGTCTCATTGTTACAAGGCGCCACTGATGGATAGTGTGCCTAATATAGCGCCAGGGAGACTGAAGTACATCACGCAGAAAACTGTTTTGTCTATAAGTTCATTGGGTGAATCCCTTGAGTACCTGTAAACTCAGAGCTCTGACACGCCTTATGTCATTCACGTTGAAATGCTGAGTAGAATCTGTTCCGCCTTGTGATCTATCTGGTACATAAATAAAAATTTGCTTCCATTTAGGCTTCTTATATTTGCATAGACTTTCAGAAGCCAAAAATAAACATTTTTGTAAACGCGGCGAAATCTCTGACCATACTCTTTATGATTTTGCTGTTGAGCACAATTCCGACAGTTGTGATGTGGAGTGATGCCTGCAGGTCAAGCAATGTTTATAAAATTTTATGGTGCTATAGATGTTACCAATTTTATATAGAAGCTTATAGAACCTGATCGTCAAACCATAAATCTGACGCACCATCAACATCTCAGAGCTGCCGCAATCTTAGATTTAGACTAAGAAATTAGAAGTCTAAAGATGAAAAAAACATGATGTAACCAATTAATGTAGTACTTTGATATTTCATTATTCACCAAAAAAACTAACTATAAATTTTTCGCTGCAGCTAGCACAGGAGCTTCACGGTTTCCGGCTTCACTTTACCTATTGCGATGGTATACGCTGATATGCCCACAAGTTCAATTCAAGTTCCTAGTGTTGCGGCTAACAAGGGGGCAGCCTAGGCATTTGTACAGCATCTTGTAATGCAAACAGTGAGTTTACAGTCTTCAATTGCTTTCGCGCTTTCGTTTCTGAGAAGCTGGGAAAAGCGCTGAGACTACTTTTTTTTGATAAATCGCCATCTTGATGGTGTTGATATGGTTTTTGTCCTTTATATAATTTTACTAAAACCTTTTTCAAATAAACTCTTTGAATTAATGGAAAAACTATTCTCCTGGTCTTTGACGTTCTTGGAAGGCGAGGTCGCAATGCACTTTTACCTTATGCTGTAATCGTGGACATATTAGGTCAACTTACAGTCAAGATCACTTATGAATCACTGCTATACCAGAAATTTATTCTTAATGTAGCGAACAGATGGTATGTTCTCAGTTTTGAGCAGCCGCTGAAACATTCTCAGTGGAAATGTGGTACGCATCGAAAAAGCAGATTCGTGAACGTGACTCTCTAAAAGAACCAACAATTTGTAGAAAATCACCAACAAATTTTTAAGGACTCAAAAACAACTGTCGTACTTACACTGATATTAGATCCTACAAAACTATACGTTAATTTTTGAACAAGTTCTTTCATTATTTTATTATGATAAGACATGGTATTCATTGTGTATCAGGTAATGATTTTGAATGCTCTTCAGATCAAAAGTAAATTGATCACCAAAACCGTTTTTATCTTTAATCACTTCTTTTGTTTTGAAGTGGTCGATAAACGGATTCTTCTGAAACTCATATATTTTGCAGCCGACAAGGGCAAACAGAACTGCACTGTTGTCAGCAACGCAGTGACGGGGATCTGCCACATCGAAGGATCAAAAAAGTGTGTGATGATGCACGAAGTAACAGTAGCTTCTCCTGCTAAATCAATCAATCTCAGGATCCCAATCGGTTTGAACCGCTTTAGCAACTGTATATCTTCGTTCTCTGATGAAGAAAAGCTGTATAGAGTACAAATCATGATCACTGGCCGAAGACGATGTGGAGAGTGTTCTGAATAGAGCGATTCGAATGTTGGCATTGGGTCCACTTGTGCCGCACTTCTTCACGGCATCTGCCACAATTGGCGGATAATGAAACGAGTTGTGATGTGTTTGAGAATAACATTGTCATTCAACAGGTGTCTGTTGGAACATAAGTTCTGTATCAGCTTATACTAATTTCCGAATCTTGCCACATGAGGACAAATCAATGAAATGAATGAGCACATCGTAGAGTTTCGTTCAGTTGAAGCTATCCATCAAAGAAATTTTTGCACCCTTTGAAATTGACTGAAGTGCAGATATACAACGAAGAGGATGATATAGATTAATGAGGTATAAGATCAGAAATTAAATAATCTTAACGCGGTTCTTATACATTTATTCTTCAAAGTAAGATTACCATCACAACGCCAAATATTTTCCAATGGGAATTAGGAATGTTTATTCCTGTAGCACAGAAATAGATGCACCGGAATGTTTTAAACTCGTCAAAATCATTTTCTGCCTCCCATTGACTGCAAAAGCGTTTTCCGTACAAGAAGTTGTCAAGATATCTGAAGTGGTAATCAGAGGGAGTAAAGTACGACGAATATGAAGAGTAAAGCAAAACTTCTCAGCTTGATTGCAAGTTTTGAAGCCCCTGATGAGCGACATGTGGCTGCTGGCTCGATGAATTCAAACAGCAATTGATATTGCGCCAGCCTTTCACCTTTCCAGCTTGTTTCAAATAGGGACCTACCGTAGAGTACTCAACAATGACTTCTTCTGCAGTATCTCGTGTATTCCTGATAGAATCAGCTTAATGATTGCTCTTAATTGGTCGTTGTCGCATCTCACGGCCGGTCAAAATGTTCTTAACTTTTGAGGCTCTCGACTATTTTACAAAATTTCTTGAACCATAGCTTCACTGTACATTTGCAGTCCGTCACTTAAGCTTCACGTTAGGTGTACTGGTGAGTGTATAGTAAATTTCGTACGCTGAGGACAATATGTGTTCAAAAGAAACTGATTTTGACGAAAAGCCCTTTGCAATAGTCTCTTGTAGGAAAATAACACTCACATGCCTTAAAAATTTCTACTTTTCGAGACGAATTTCACATCAACAGGAAAACATCGTTTCTTACTCCTTATTTTCTGGCAATATGCAAAGCTTTAGTGTGGCTTTCAGTACGTGGTCGTAATAAGCATTCAGAGAGCCCACAATCAACAATTTGTAAAGCACTTCTTTGAAAAACTTGGATATTTTTAGCCTAAATTTTTTAAACCTTTCAATGATATTGTTAATCCTTTTGTTCAAATATTCTTTCAACAAACAATGATTTATATAGCAAGGATCGATTATCAGCAGTTCACTCTAAATATCAGTACTGGTCAACATTTATCCACGTTGCATAGAATTTGGCTTGTTACACTCAACAATGCATGCACTCTAAGACTATAAACATCGAACCCTAAAACAGTCAGTTTTTACTTCATCATTGCTTCATGTATTATACAGCCTGACTTTTCGACTCAAATTTTACACCTTGTCGAATGCTTTGATGCCTAGGAAAACATCTCCAATGAGCAGTATTAAAACGAGGCAAGCAAAGGTACTACTTAGATCGACTGCCGCGCTTACTCGATTAGTTTTGCTTCGAGCATAAGCAGCACTTACACGTAATACCAATTTCTATAAGATCGAGCACAATGTCCACGACGCGGCAATTTGAATGCGAGTGTATGAGATAAACCTCCATGTTGAAATCGGTAAACGAAAATTTTTTCACGCAGTTTTTGTGGATTTTCTACGCCCTCATGAGGCACACCTACACCATCAAGTAGAAGAAAGACGGATGTACCTGAACTGTGAAACTAGATATTGCGAAGCGATATCGAAACGAAATGCACTCCCACTTACATGTCTTCCTGGCGTATGATTAGGATAAGCAGCAGTTTGATCCATAACATTCACAGGCAACTTGTACTTACTGTAGCTATACACGACCTCATACTTCCTCGTCGTTGGGTCAATGGTGAAACCGTGTGCTGTGGAAATTATCACAACATCTCTGTTGCCATTCAGTCTGAGCACCTTTTCATTACGGCTTTTCACTCTGTATGGCCACTGCGAGCCCGTTCTCCAGCTGGTGATCCATGAATTCATTAGCGTCTTTTTGCGCAACAAACCCTTGGCAAATACAACACTAGTATACGCATTGACGGTGTAGAGGTGTCGGCCCTCACCTAATAAGCCATCCGTTGGGTTCGTCACAGTGCTGCCTGAGATTCGTCCGGCGCGCTTGGGAGTTGTGCCTGTGTGTGGGAACGTACTGTGCGCGTATCCTCCTAAACTGCCCAGTTTGAGCAGGTCCATCCCGTATTTGTGCCCTTTGTTGCTGCGTCAATTACGTCAAACATGAAAATTTATCTGAGACAAAGAGAAATTTTCTAAATAAATGACAAAATCAGTACTTTCGGGGCGGCAAATGAAATCTCTAAGCGCAGCTCCATCGAAGTGAGCACGATTTTTTGTTAATTATTCAGAAATGCTTATTCTGCCGTAAGAAAATGTTCGAATTTTTTTGGGTGATATAATTTAACATGGTTACCTCTGCATGCTCGTATGATTTTGATGCATATATATATATATATATATATATATATATATATATATATGCTGCATGTGCGAAGAAAACCCTGACGGCTAAGCGTACACCTCATTTTGATCTCACAACATCCTGTAAAAAACACTCTGCAACAAGGAATTAGTTGTAGAAGTGCGGTAGCTGGTGCTGTCAAACGGCTGCTGAACTTCAAATGCAAGGGTATACGTAGAATAAAACCGAGCGAACAACAAAAACTGAATTTGAAGTATAACTTTGCTTTCGCTGTTAGAGTGCATTGAATTTTTTCGAAAACCATATAGAAATCGTAATCGCCAGAATTCAAGCTATCGAATAACTACTAGAAGTTTGGACAAAAAGCTTTCTCTACCGAAGAAAGCTTGGTCTCAAAAGGTTTTTAACGCTTCGTTATCATTGCCTTCGCATCACATGTACTGTGCAACATGTTTTTTGACAAAATACTCGTTGTTTTCCTATTTCAATTATTATTATTATAACTACTAAATGCTGCATAAAGCAGAATATATCAAAATCGATACATTTGTATCATTACAATCTTTGTGCAAGCTATTGCAATTGTTTGGATTCCCAGCATCGATGTGATTGCGCAGTAAAAGAGAGCTTTTTGATCAAACATACACATTATATCTGCACGAAAAGCATACGAGTGTGTGAGTAAATAATGAGGCATCAAACTATTACAAGAGACCCTAGATTACCAATTAAAACGGCGAAAAAACCTTGATCAAACAACAAAACCGCTCATCAAGTGCCATTTGCGCTGCGCACACTCAATTGCTCTCAGCTGGTAATCGCCAAATACCACACTTCTCGTTTCGGGTGTTTTTTGGAACCTCGCTCAGAACAACTATCAGGCATACTGAACTTGAACGAGATTACAAAAACACTCAGAACAAAAATATCTGAACAAAGTATTGGCGCACTTGTTCCAGTTGTCCCTGCAATCTGCTTTTGAGTGCCTGTCTCATATAATAGTTTTACGACCCCTTCTAGGAGCAGTAATGTTGCGCTTTGATATGAATTGTGTCCGTCCGATCAAGGAAACTTTATCTAAAATCAATTATTTCTGTTCAAGGTATCATCAAAGATTCAAACAATTTTATATAATCCTTAAGTGATCTGATTTGAAAGAAAGTCAGGAGATATGCGGTGCAACATAGCACGTCGAATGAACGAAAATCAGGACTCTTCTTCTGAAATCTTCTCTTAAGCAAAAATGGTTTGAAAAATCCTCGTACTTCCTTTCCTTTATAGCCAATAAGTCATACAATGCTTCAGCTACTATTTGTGACGGCCTTACGTAGTTGTGTTGCCTTTTCACATATTGCTAATGTTAAGTTGCTTCTCATTCTCCTAAAACGGGTGCTTATGAAAGTTCACGATTGAAATATGGACAACAAAAAGCGCTGCCGTATTGAACGAAACGGTAGAATTGAGGAAATACGTAGAAAACAAGATACTAGTCAATACGATAATTATTGTCAATTGAGCTATGCAATGATATTAACATTCTTGGAATGGGCACTGCATAGCACCCGGGCTAAGCAGTTACAAAATTATAGAGAAAGAAAAGTAATTGTGTTAAACGAGTGAAACAAATAGTAGCTACCTCTTTGTTTTTGAGAAGTACACCGTTCTGCCTTCATGGCGAAA
Source organism: Parelaphostrongylus tenuis (assembly GCA_019055375.1). NCBI lineage: Eukaryota > Metazoa > Nematoda > Chromadorea > Rhabditida > Metastrongylidae > Parelaphostrongylus > Parelaphostrongylus tenuis. The sequence continues at coordinate 147,382 of JAHQIW010003504.1, forward strand.
TTCTCCGCTGCGGAAAAAGACGTATAGGCTCGCTCACACGGTCTTAGTGCAATAAATGCAGCTGCAGTTTTAGTAATAGAATTTATCTAGGGCAAATCATATATCAGGAAGCTTCTTAATCAATTCCAAAGAAGGATTCTAAATAAAGAATTGTCGTTGTTCACAAATGTATATATTTACACAGTGGCCAATATTTTTGTGCAATTGGAAAATTCGCTGGCACCTATGTAAACCATGAATATCATCATTCAAAGGCAATAAAATAAAATTTCGTATCTAGCACGATACACATGATGACGCGACGGCCCACATTTTCTACAAACCTCAAATTCTTAGGCAACGTTGTGGCTTTGTTTGTAATCATTTTCACCAAAGTAAGTATCGTGACACAATTGCGTAAAATGGTCATGTGATTGGATCAATTTACAGTGTTTTACAAATTTATCGGCCATAATGGAAAAAGTTCCAAAAGTCAAATGTGGAAATTTATAGAAACAACATACGGCAAGCCAAGTATGACCACCGCCATGTCCAGCTAAAAAGTATCGCAGTCAACCCAGCGTCTTGAATGACATTTCGTACCCTATTCATGCCAAAATCCTGCACTGCAAAAAAACAGCTAAAAACTGTTCAGTTGCTTTTTTTGCATAGCACTGAGTTTCTTATAAGGAATTATGTTTTAGATCCTCTTTAACCACTCCTTGGACCACGGACCTTCCTATCTGAGGGATCTCGCCCTGTTAGTAGCGAGGGCACGTGGCGTGTCCCCAGAAGGTGGATAGGAGAATAAACGCGGACCAAAAGCGACCATGTGCTTCGCAGAGACGCAGGTAGATTCAGAGGGTGTGCTCCCTGCTTTTGCAGCGCCGACTTGACAAAACTCTAATTCTGCTAGCAGTCGGCCAGAATCCTGCAATCAAGCTGCTGGTAAGCACATGGGAGGCGGTTAGGAGTCGCCTCCAAAAAGTAAGCTCCTCCCGCTCCTCCGAGAAAAACGGGCAAGCTACTCTTGAGTACCCAACCCCCCTTCAGGGCCTGACAAGCCAGACGTTGGGTATCAAAGTGCCAAAAACAGTAACAAATATGGCCAAACTAGGCTGCGAAGATCGAAACGGACTAAAATGGCGGTCAGTACCTACAGTGCAAGAACCCTTGCTCACGAGTCCGCTGTAGAAGATCTATTGATTCAGGCAGGAAGGATAAGGTACGACTTCATTGGCCTGGCTGAGACGAGAAGACACCATCCTCTTCACGGTGTTTATGACACCGGAAAAGAGCTGTTCCTTGGAACATGCGATAGCAGAGGAGTCGACTGCGCTGGCATCCTCGTCAGTTCAAGTTTGACCGTGAGCATCGATTCGTCTGAACAACTAACAACCCGTATCGGACGATCACGGTTGAAACGATGTGGTTCTTTGCCGACTTTGACCAACTTCATTGCTTACACACCAGCATCAAGCTAAGACGAAGACGATGTCGAACCGCTCTATAAGGACCTCAAAAATTTCTTCACGAAGATCATACATTTTTCAAAGTCATTGTCGGAGATTTCAATACAAAAACTGGACCTAGAAGGAAGTCCGAAGATCGTTACATCTATTGAATATCTTCAAGTTAGCGCTTGAAGGCCGAGAGTCCTAAGGACACAAAGAGACGCTTGTCTCCGCAAACACTCGAGCTGATACGTCAGTGCAATCGCAAGAGCTACAGACAACCGAAACCTTACGTCCAAACTTGCGAAACGCTGCAAAGAAGCGACAAAAGAAGACCTCAAAGAGAGACGAGCAGCAGTTACGGCAGAAGCTGCAAAAGCTGGAAAGAGCATTTGCAAAACCCTGCGAAGCTTCGGCAATTATAAGACCAAGATGATTTCACTCCGATGCCCTAACGGGACACTCACAGCTTCCAGAAGGGCTATGGAGAAAATTATCCACCACTACTACTCGGATCTCTTCGCTAGCCACGTCCTCTTAGCGTTATATGAATTGAAGGAGGATAAATATGTCGTTCTACAGGTCTTCTTTTTCGAAATCCGACATGCTATATCGTCGGAAAAAGAGAACAACACCCCAGACAGGATTAGACCAGAGCACGTGGAGAATCTGCCGCCATTTCTCATCAACGCACTGGTTCTGCTCTTCACTCGCTACCTGTCAGAATGCAAGGTCCCCATTCAATGGAAAACCAGCAACGCCGTACTGTTGTTCAAAAAGGGAGACATTCACGACATAGGCAATTATCGCCCGATCTGTTTGCTGTCCGTTATCTATTAACTCTTTACTCGAGTCATCCTAAACAGGATTGATAAAACACTGAACGAAGGAGAACCATGCGAACAAGCAGGGTTCCGAAGAGGATTCAGTATCACAGATCACATCCACACGATTACAAGATTCATTGAAGTTTCACGAGAGTACAAGCAGCAACTCTGTCTCACTTTCATCGATCTGAAGAAAGCCTTCGATTCAGTGGAAACAGAAGCGGTTAAAGAGGCTCTGGATAACCAGGGCTTCTCTACTCGGTACAAAATGATCATTCGTGAGCTATATAAAGATCTCATGACCAAAATATCTCCATTCTACAAGAATATCGAATGTACCCACTTGATTACTTGAATTTCTGAAGGCCTTTTTTATGAAAAAAAACTTTTAACTAAATGCTTAAAAATTATTTCAGAATACGTGCTTCGGCAACTTCAATCATATGTCTGGTTATGGAAAGCTTTGTCTACTGCTTTGTAGCAGCAAAAATGATTAGTTTTGCTTTGTAATCTAAGCTCTGCTCTATGGGTGATTTTTCGCTAGTTTATTGGTAATCGTTCGATAGTCCAAATCCCGACAATTTCGAAGTAAACAATAAATTTTGAAAAGATTTGCATGGAGCGTTGTTAGAGTGAAAGGAAGATTACGTTTTTATGGGCTAGTTTAACCCTCGCTTGAACATCACAGCGGGTTTATTTGGAAATTGGAAGCAAAAAAAATTTGTTCATATAGAGAAAGAACAAAGTATCTTGTTTTTTACTGAGAAAACAACCCCAGAGCTTTCAGCATCATTCGGAAGAGCACGATTTTCGTCATTTATTCACAATTTTTCCTCTTCCGCTTCTAAAACAAATTTCCTGGGCATATTCTTTTGCAGATGGCGACATTTTCGGCTGGCGGGCGACTGGGCGGCTACGAAGAGAGTCTGCCGGCACTGCTCCATAGCGAATGTGGCGGTTTTTTAGTGAAATTTATACTTTATTCGTTAATAAATGAGGTTTCTGCGTCAATAAGACGTCAAATGTAATAGAACAGACTTCAGTGAAGTTATTTACAGCATCAACACCACGATTGTTTCATCAAGTTTATCGATAATCCATATTTTCAGGGGGTAAAGCCGAGTATTTATAAAAAAGCTATATTTAGAGCCTTTACTGATCTTCTTTATCATAGTTTATTCGCACTTACTTGCAATGTGACCAAATTTACCCTTTATTTCTTTCAGTTTTCCATACACCGTAATGAATAGAGTACGTAAAATCTCTATGTGACATGAATACACTGAAAAAAACACTGAATAATTCAGCAAAAATCGTGCTTTTCATTGTGTGAGATCTCACTTCATAGATGAGTCTCAACATGTCTTTGATTAAAGATCAAATGAAATTCTTTTTGTGTGACCGCTCTAGCGGTGGTATGATGTTTTCTAATATACCCATCGATCTAGAGCGATGTGTAGAACTTCCGCCTTAGGCGGGACTGGAACCTGCACCTCACCCTTTCCGGGAGCACGTGCTCTACCTATTACGCTACTGACCTCCATTTTACAAACCTCTGCACACACACACGCCCACACAGAGGCACCACGTACTGCTCGCTTCCACACGCGGCGGCGAGGCGAGCTAGCGTCGGATACTGTAGTAACCAAAATGTTAAACTTTAATTATCACTCCACGGCTTGAATCTTGACGATTTCAACGGTGTGCTTGATTTTTGACAAAGAGGCTTGGAGTGCCGTAGCAGCCAAGAGAAATTTCTATTTCGCACTCGCCGCGCGTTCCTTGTCAGGCAAGGGTGCGTGAGTGAGTGCGCATCGATCGTGAACTTGACTCATCGCACAGCGCGATTCACACGTGGTATGCAATCTTCTCATCATGTAGAGTGTTTTTCAGCTATAAAAAAACTCTAAAAGAAGCATATGACTTTAAATTCAAAGGTTACCTCTACATGTTCACACCCTTTTCCTACATAGGCCGAGACTGCTTAGATCTCGGCTTACTAGAGAAAAGCAGGTTTATTTGACAATGTAGAGTAGAAATAAAAAGCCTGAGTAGAGAAAGATAGAACGAAGTTTATTCGTTGACTGCAATATAGTAAGATAAGAAATCCATGGAAAGAAGGAATTCGCAAATAAATAGCTGAGTTGTGCACGAAAAGAAGCCGAATGATTTTTACTACTACACCGCGCTATAAATGTCTCTTGAAAATTAAGAAGCCCATTAGAATTGTAGAGACTTAAGCTATCGAGTGACTGCAAGAACTCCTTGCAAAAAGCAGAAAATGCGTTTTTTCACAAAGAGTCGAAAACGGGTGTGAATGAGGTGAACTTCGCCGTTCTTCCATCTCTACAACAGAATTACAGCTGATTCTATAAAGGTTTTAATCAATATATCTGCTCAGTGATGGACAGCCCATATCAATATAAAAAAATCAATTCTAAAAATTAGCACCGTTCCAAATTTTGCCCTACAATCTTTGACGATAACTTGTAGAGTTGTTAAGGAGTTATGTGTTACCGTATACAGTGAGAGGTACCATTTTTGACCAATCATTCATTGTTTCTCAATATTCAAACACTACAGTGACATTTTCACAATAGTCTAGAATGAAAAAATATCAGAACTAATAGGCTTTCTTGTAGAATCAAAACAGGCGAAAAATCTGATGGAGTAATTGATCATATGACCATTTATTCGGTTGCGATGATGCGCAAAGGCGAATTATTGCTGCGTAATAAGAGGAATGCGACTGAAATATGAATAAATGCAAGTAAAATGAAACAGAAACATTCGGCAACATTTGGAAGACCTTTTCGTAAGCATCAAAAATGCGAAGCTTTAGCGCAAGTAGTGGTAGTATTTCTAATGCCGATAGCCTTACTGAAGCCTCAACATATTTAACCATTCACTAGCGACAATACCTCATTGAATAACGAAAAAATATAAATCTCATCACAAAGCTACCACGCTTGCGTCTAAACTCGTACCCCCAGCATCTCTTCGTATTCGCTTCAACCGTCCTCCAGTCGACAACGGCTGCCGTCCGTAAAAAAGGTAAGCTTAGAGCTAAATACCGAGCTCATTCACTGGAAAAGAACTTTCAATAGGAGTGTTAGCAGCGAATGAAAAGCTGAGACCTGAGGCTACAGCCCCACGTCGCCGGTTTTCCAAAACAACCCTTTATAACGTTATAGCATCCAAATCAAAAATTATGTTTCACACCCGCCCTTTGCTTTCATTTTTATCACACGTATAATTCAGTGGAAGCCTAAAAGTATATCGATGTGTAGAAGAATGTTCGTAGTACCTCAATCAATCGTTTTGTCTGAAGTTTCTCTCAAAGCGGAGAAAAAATTCCCAATTGGATAACAAAGTATCGATCGCCCTTCTCGTTCGCCCCTGCCACGCCTCTTACCACGGCCTTCGCTTGTCGAATAGCTTGTAAACAACGTTGCCAAAAATGTAGAAATCGATTTTTGCCTGTTAAACCGCATTTCCGGAAAACAAGCACATTGTTACGATCAGAAAACGTCAGCCTATTAAGTGATTACTGATAATCGTAGAAAGAAATTAGTCAAGTTAGGTTTAAACACAAATTAAAGGCTAGGGAGGATAAAAGATCAAAAGAACCTTTTATAAATCAAATACATTTTTTAGTTTTTTTTTGAAGCATGTGCTATAGTTTGAGTACTTGCACCATAAGGAAAGAGTTTTGTCCAGCGAAATATAAGCGGGATAAGAGAAGAAAAAAACAAGTGGTTTCATAGAACATGATTTTATTCAGAATGTTAGAATATAAAGGGGTGTTTTGAATTTCGGCGACATGGGGGCTCCAGCATGAAGTCTCAGATTCCCAATGGTTACTAGCACTCCTATGAAAGATTCTTCTCCAGAGTATGAGATCACTTTTTTATTCAATCCTTCCTGCTCAAAAAGGAGCCATCTCATACTGATCTTTTTGTCTACTCCGTACAAGTAGAAATTAGCACATGCTAGACCAATGTCAGACTTGCGCAAGTCGTCCTAAAAGTATTCGGTGCTAAAAAAACTAATGAACTGTAGCAAATAATAGAATATACAAGCATTATCGATTGGGAAACAAGTCATGAAATGTGCGAATTCTGTTCTATACAGAAACTTGGTTAAAAGAACAATTCTGTATCATTTGCGGAGGAACTAGTTTTGTGAAACCCACTCTCCTTTTGGCTTTCAAAGCGCATTTAGAAGTCAGTTTAAAAAGCAAATATATAATTGGAATAATTGGAAATTGGTCCACCGACTATTTGCTGAAAGTTCGGTGGAAAAGCTTCAGTAAACGAAAAGTGTTTCGATGAGGAACAAAATTTTATTTTTGAACTTTCAACCCAGTAACAAAGTCCTTTTAAAAATTAAATATGCCATTTAAATTCTTTTGAGTGAAGATGCCGAATGATTTAGAGATATAAAACAAGCAGGAAATACCTTTTTTTCAAGTGAATGAAACAGGATACGGATAACGGAAAAGTAGCGAAATATTAAATTGCCTTTGCCTTTGGAAGCAACACTTCCTTCCTCTTATGAAAAATAGGCAGCAAGTTTAGAAGTTGTAATGTCATTGGTCAGATTATAGGGCGTGGGAATCGAAGGTGAACTCAAATATATATACCTTGAGTTGAGCAATTTTTCGTGGTGTTTTGAGTTCGCCTTCAATATTTATGAATTTTCTTGCCAGCTAAAATCAAGTTATACACCTAAAATTTTCACTGAAATTGTAAAGGCTCTGCTCAGAGAGAGATGTTTGAATAAGAAACAAAATTTTATTTTTGGACATCAGTGCAACAATGAATGATATTAAAGATTTTTGGGAAGCAAAAAAACTATCCAAATTTTTTTGATTTAAGCTATCTAAGTATTACTTGAACATTAAGAATGACCGAAAATTGTGCTTTTTCTAAAAGGTCAAACAGCGCACGGATAGCTGAGAAGTACCGAATTTTCTTGTGCAATAAAGCAAACGAATAAAACAACTCATCCGCGCTACAGAATACGCTCAACCTTAGTGATTGGCCTCTGCATAACAATATTTCAAAAAGAGAAATAGAAAAGTTTGGGCAAAAATTTGTCATTAACTCATTCATATCATGCAGGGAAGCCTGCACGTTTGCACTTTTGTCCATAACCCAGAGACAAAGAAACATTTGAGACTGCTTCAGCTTCTATAGGAGTATGAAGATAGCTGAAGATCGGCAGAAACTGTAGATTCTTTCAAATGCAGAGTAATCATCAGCAGATGTTTTCTACATAAACCCGATGCCTTTTGAACGAAGGCGATTAGAAGGGTTGCAAATTGTAGTCACATGATCAAAGCCAATGATGCTGTAATCTGTTGTATGCTAAGCGCTTCAAATATAGATTTCCCTCTATCTAATTTCACCTCGCTTAAGATCTGCAGGCGACAAGCATATGCTTAAATCACGCTCATGTTGTCATTTCATAGTTTAGATTATGATCAGATTAAGAGATAATACAGATATGTGTGGAATGTAAAAATTTTTTTATGAATACTTTAGCACGATATCGAAATTTGCCAGTTCTTTTCTACACAAATACCATACAAACATATTCTGAGCACTTCAAATCCTTATGATTTTGTAATGGTCCACCAAGTAATCTGACGATTAAAGAGATTTTCACGCTTTCAAATACTTCACAAACTTGAGATTATCGTGAAACCTTTATTGATAGTTTTTTACCATGTAACAAAATACAGTGATGGACTTCATCTATTGCAAATCGTCGTCGCAGAATGTCTATTCGTTTCCATCGTTTGCATTCTTCTCTAACTCTAAGCAGATACTTCTATTTCTTGTCTTTTCTTTTCTTCTCAGAAGCCCGTCCTTTTTGGTATGTTGACTTATCATATTCTACAAAGTGAAGCAATGAATGTACTTCAATTATTTACGAGGAACAACTGCCATTCTTGATGAGTCAAAGTTATCACTCACGTAGGTTGAGAGATCCCGGACTTTGTCACCGTCGGTAGTGCTAAATGCTGCTTAATTTTCCCGTCACACCACTCATTATTCTGTTTCTCGTCGTAACTGCAAACATTTATCGTAACAAAATGTGGCTATAGATAGGAAATTATACTGAAAACTCAAAAGGCGCACATTTTTTTTAGTGGATTTGTTTTGTCCAAAATCGAATTCAAATCAGTTTTTATATCCACCTCGGAATTTTTATGAACAATGAGGCTCCCGTAGACGACTATTTGATCCTATATAAATGTTTTTATAGTATTCCTAACATTAAAGTACGTTAATAATAAAAATCACCTCGGTTTTCTTCTGCAAATCAAAATGGAAGGGTGACGTGTTGTTTACCTTAGCCTCTTTCACAGTTTCTAAACGAGAGAAAGTTGCTTGATCTGATTATCAAGCGGTTGAGAGCATAAAAAGTAATGGCATCAAAAATGACTACATGATGTAATGAGTTTGCTCATGAATGGATCGCTTTTACAAATTATATTAAAACTTTCAACTTAAAACTTTCAAAAGTTTCAACTTCAACTTAAAAGAAAGTGAAACGAAAAAGGCCGAAAGCGAAAAAGAACCAAATATTTAATCACACATTGGGAAAGAATGGGTGAGCGTCCTCAAAATAGAGAAAAAATGTATATGGATATTATTAACCTTATAAGAATTGAGTGTATTGAGTACCAGACTAATCACTAAGTTTGTACGCCTTGCTCATGAAGGGCGTTAAACTCACTCTCTTGCTTTCGTGGCTTCGGGGTTACTCTTTTACATGTAGCGCTAGTTCTAGTGGCATCACTTCCTGAAATTGTTATTCAATCACATTGAGCTAATTTGACATTCAAGATGCGTACTGGCTGCCAATGTGTCTGATCGGATAAGAACACTGTCGTAGAGAAGGAATGTTCGAAAATGAAAAGCTGAACTTGCTCATGTTTGCCTGTTCAGTGATGGTTCTGCTGTGCTTTTTACCATTACCACCTTACCAGTACTTGGGTATGCACTGAAATAATTTAGATAGAAGGAGTTTATTGAAATTATATTCTTTTTGTTCAAAAGTGTTACGAGTGTGTATATCACATATGTGACTTAGTGTGTGCTTTATGTCTCAGAATAATGAAGCACTTCGAATCGTAAGTGAAAGGCTTCGCCAAATTTGCGGCAAAGTCCTTGCGAAAGAGATTGAAAATGAATATTCTTTAAAATTTGGCAAATTTTTCGTGCAACCCAAAAATCCATTGCTCTGCTGCCTGCAGGAAATAGTGGAAAAGAAACAATTTGTTTTTTGAGCTATACCAATTGCGACACCGTCACAAAAAACTTTTTTTCATACACAGCTTGAGTGCGGAATATCGAATAGTTGAGAACAAGATTGTTTTCACTGAAGAGAAGTTCAACAGGATTCGCAAGCAAGCCTTCAATACTTTGTAAGGCAGCAGTGATGAGTTGAAGCACTAGTTGGGAAATTATTTATGCGGCTCACTTTGTCTTGACTGATGGAATGAGTTGTAACTTAGACATCCTAATGTGGAGAATTTCTGATTGGTTAAAACAGTGGTTGCTCGAATACACTATACCATACATGATTCCGTAGCCCCGTTTGAAGTCAGAGAAGGAATGAATGGAAAGAAAATTCGTTCAATAAAAATATGAGAGAGGCTTACGTTGTCACTTTATTGAAGAACGAGCTCTTCGTCTTAAACATCACTGATTTCCATATTCAACGTATGAAGTACAATCAAAAACTTTATCAAAATAAAATTAAGGATTTTAATAATTGCCCAAACATTGCCATTAGGAAAACAAATCTATGAATAGCCAGCATAATTTGTCAAATTCGTTCATTAGATGGCCTCTACTCTTACTGGTTTTGAGCTAACTAATGAATGTCTCTTGATCGTTCCTTGTCTGAGCAAGTTTCCAAAACCGACTAGCAATTAACTTCAGCTCAGTTGAAAAAAAAAATCAGCGACTTCATCTTGATAATCAGTTCCAAGGTGGTAGTAATAGTGTTTACTAGTTACTAAGTAGTAATGATGCAGTACAATACGATACGATACGATATACGATACTGTCGTGCCTTACTGCTACTCAGTGATCACCATTGCTACCACTTTGGAATAGCTCATCAAGCAAAGTGAGTTTCTTCCTTGATCCATTGAGTTCTAAATTTTGTTGTTGATTGATTTTTGAACTTTGATTTTGTCGTTACCTGAGCAAAAGCATCGTGATAATCAAATAGAAAAACATTCGATTATAAATACAGGAAAATAATTGAATCTGTGCAAACGGTAGAAATTGAGGCAGTGAGGAAAGCAATTCTATAGCATTCGTGATTAAATTCAGTCCTGGTTAATTTAGTCGTGATCCTTAAAGGGGAAAAAAGGTTTGATTTTTTATCTCCTTTCTTTTTTTCTTCTTTCTCTTTTTCTCTTCCGTTTCTTTCTTGACATTTTTAAAATAACATTTGCGCACCGCTTCAGTAGTGATTGAGTTGATAATACCGTATTCTTCTACTGCCGTACAGCAATAAGAATTATCGAGGGAAACACTGAAAGATAGCACGTGAACAGCAGGCCACAGATATCATTGCAGGCAGCAATCACATAATTCAACACTATAATTTTTGTGAGCCTATGTCAATACGAGAAGTAGACCAATATTTCTCTGCGTCGATGGCAATATACCGAATGAGCATCTTCATACAGGAATTCTTCAAGGATTTCTCGATTCATTTCACACTAGCTTAGATACTGTAGCTTAAATCTTTGAGGGTAATGTGCGCAATTTGAGTAAAACAGCCGAACACAATAAGTCACACGAAGAAGAAAAGAGACTAATTCGACATGACAACATTATCATGTGGGTGGTGGTCATATAAGGATTTGACAACCAATGGAAAAGGGGAGAAGTCGGGAAAACTCAAAGGCATGATTCTGAGCACCCATAATTCATGTAAGGTGAATGTTTTCATATGGAATCGTAAATTATTCACCAAAAAATAGAGATTAGGTTAATTCCACATGCACAGGGCAAACTCGTAAGCTGCATTACATTTCAGATTACTGGTGCTTCGTGACCGTTGAATTTCCTGGTTCTAGATTAATGATTTCTTGTTGACTAAAAACTGATCACTTACAAGGGTGAAGCATGTGAAGTGTGTCGGCTAATAGAACTATTATAAAACCGAAATCTGATCACTGCTCCGTTAATAATGCATCATATGATTAACTCTGCAATGCAGTATGATTGTCAATAAATATACTCTCAAATATATCTCGGTCGAGGTTCAATCCTACAGATCAGAGTACATGTTAACTTACACGAAAGTTTGAAATATTTTGTTTCGAGTCATGCCTTTGGGGAGTGAAATATGCTCGAATCTTTTTATAGCAATCTAGAAATGAGTGATTGCAAACGGGCTTATGTAATCATTAGCGGAGGCTCATTTATGTATCAAGACATCGTTTTCACCCCGCCCACAAGTATGACACCAATTTGTAGACCACAAGAAGGTGGAGAGAATGATTTGCCAAGTAAACAAAGCCAAATTCAATAATTATGAGTGCCTTACAAGACAGCTATAATCACTACCGCGCGTGTATTTTCAACGAATAACAAAACAGCAAATTTTCTCAGATTCCATTTTTCCATACGAGCGTGTGTTGCACTGCGCTGTAAGAACCAGTAGGTAAGGTGCGGAATTCTTTCTTGTCTAGCTGAGAAGATTCACTTTCACGATAGGCGATTCCACCTAGTTCACCGACAAATATCAGCTAAATCACCGACATGCTAGGCAACAAATATTAATTGATGAAGAGTGATGTGCAAAACCTTCGTGTCAGGAGGGACCAAAACGCGCACGTCACTCTTTCCGCTAGCGCGTGCTCTATTCATTACTTTACTGCCGCCACTTTGCACACCAGTCTTTCTACGCTGCAGCGCACCAATTTGTACAATCAACAAATGGCCCCGAACCGACTGAATGACCGCCTATGTGAAACAGAGAATTTTGCATTATGTTCTGATGGTATAGATGGGCATTGAATGAGTTCAGGCGCACTGTGCCCGATCTTTTATGAAGTATGTGATCATCATCATGTAATCTGCTCATGGAGAAGAACTTCAAACATCGGCTCAGCGACCTCTTCTGAACACATCAGCTAACGACTGTGAGCTGAAGCATGGGTCTCATCTAGTCAATGAAATTGTGTCGAAAACCTGACATCTCGTCAAAGCTAAAATCAAGGATTTTAAGCGACTACACTTAATGCTTAGACAATGTGATTCGACAGAATGTCAAAAGAGATATGGCATAAGTGTGAAGTAGTACGTTACATGGTTCAAAATCATCACCTAATTTCGCAAGTCAATCACAAGTATGTCTACTTCTTCGACTCCTCTTAATTTTGTCATCCTCAAAGCGATAATCCACGGAATTCTTCAGCCACGATTTGCGATGGGCCTGCGTAATCTTTTCCCGTTTCACGCTTTTCCATTGTGAAACTGCTTTAAACCTTCTTAGAATGGTTGATTTTGAGGTACCGCGATTGAAATATGGACAATAAATAAAATTATCCGTTTTGAGCAATCTTGTAATATTAAGTGTCCCTCAGCGGTAAAGCAAGCACTACCATAAGGGGATGCTCCGTCAGAGCAGCTGAATGATCCATGGGCTTAGTCAAGGTGGGACAAGCCATCGCATATTCTGGCGATGCTACAATATCGGTGTCTCGACAGTCATTTTTATAGAATCAGTAACGACAAAATGGAGGAAAATACCGAATATGCGAGATATATATGAAGCGACCGAACGATAATATGGGAATATGCCACAGATTATAGGGCGGCATAAGGAGATAGCGATGCGACGAGACTGTGATGGAATATTGTTTTAACTGCGCCTAGGGGTGGACAGCGCACACAGTCGTGACGTGTGTTCATTATAAGCTCGGTTCCTTCAACACAAACCGATCCATTAGCTTATTGTCAGTTCTCGACTCTAGGCTCCGAACCGAAGCACGAGAGCTACTGATCGGTGAGGTATCATTCATAAGATAAAAAATAGTAGTTCATCGGAGGCGAGTTACTGTTTTCTTATATTTCCTGTAATGAATATCTCTAAATGATCCAGTTACATTTATCTGAACCGTGAATACAAGGTAATGGAAAAGTTTCTGATGTCAGGAGTATTCCGCATCTCCAAGGAGAACAGGGATCCGTGGTTCTAACTTGCTCCAACGATTGAAAATCAAAGTTGCTGTTTTGCAGTCCAATCTATCGAACGTCAAATGCTCTGAGCGCGTAATGCGCTGTTTAACGACATCCGATGGACGAGAGTCGTTGCCGAATTAGATTTCTCGAAATCTCGAACGCATCACATGAAGACGAACAACCGATGGTCTGATTTCTCAACAAACAGCCCAGAAGAAAGACATGGTTTTTCTAAACCTCCTAGTGCAAGTAGTAGTCTCTGGGATACCCTTCACGAGGAGAAAGAGAGAGCTATACTGGTGCCAGCAACAGTCACACAAAAACCAATGGGAGGGCAGGTGACATACGTGAGATACAAAGTCGTGATAACAATTTTCAGCAAAAAGTGCAAAAGTTCTCAAGACTGAGATGACCATGCATCGACACAATGCAGTTAATGCTATGTAGCAGCATGATGGTTGCGCGCCAAGCCATCCATGATTGATATATGAATTTGAAAACCCCTTTGCTTAGCAAACGCTTAGTACAAGCAGTGGTATTGATTGCAGTCTGATAACTAACATTTCATCGACGTTGCCTTCCTCAGAGCCTGAACGTATGTCGTACTTAATTATTCAAATCTTTCGATGAATATCGATGTTTTTTTTATGCTATCTAGGTCAGACCAAACGATATTACGAAGAAATACTAACTACCAATAAGCAGGATGAAAGATCAATTGGCGTTATCGAACGCGCTGTCGAAAGGCCGGTGTTAGAAGTATCCCGTATCTCACAAATGAGCGAAAGGATCCAAATTTCGGAATCACGTCAGCGATCAAAATCACAGACGTCGCTTCACACGTTAGGATATGAAAGAAAGGTGGGCCGCGACACGTGATACACTTTAACGACAACCGATGGACGAGAGCCGTTACCGACTGGATTCCTCGCGATATCAATTGCTTTACAGGAAAACCACCGACCCGATGGTCCGATTTCTCCAAGGAGAGACTAGAAAAAAAGGAATGATGCCCAAAGAATTCCGGGAGAGAGGGGAGACCCACTGAGCCACTATTGAACGCGATTTTAAAGAATGGAGGTGTAGCTGGCATCCGCTCGAGTCCCTCGACAATCAGCGGGACGACAGGTGATACAGGTGGTGGGTATGTCATGATATCAACAAGTATATCCTTTGAAATGTATGTCAAGAAATGATATCAACAGATGAGCGTCCTCCCTTCTCAGTGTCACAATTTGATAAATTTTTCAGCAACTGTATGCTGCATTTTCATTGCAGAATGGGGAATTCTGAGAGTCAGAATCAAGCAAAGAGTCAATAACGTTGTAGTAGAGCAAAATCTCCTTTTACTTTGTTTCGGCACAAAAGCGAGCGCGAAGAAGCGACGTGATCAACTTTATTAAATGCGACAGATAATAAAGCTTAGAAGCAACTAATCATCAGCTGCTACTGACTATGTTTAAGAATCAGAATTTCGAGGGCATGCGAATTTATTCCCAAGTCCTGATCATATTTCAAGAACAACACTACCGCGTACTCAATAGCTCTGTCTGAGAAGGTCCTTAATACCTGCGCTATTTGGTACGCGTACGCTCTCCTTCGGGTAATATCAAATGAATTATTATATACCACTCCGCAAAGCCTCTAAATAGCGCACTACGGCAATTGAATAATGCTAGAGACGTTGATTCGAATACATAGCTATCATTGGAGACAGAGAAAAGTTTATACTGAAGCAGCACCTTTTGTAAAGCAAGATTTGAACTGCTTGAAATCACGAGCGTGCTGTAATTTCTAGAGAAATCACAGAGCTCTAAAAGATTTTCTGAAGTAGTCTCATTCCGGAAACACTCACCATCGCCGACTTCCGCCATCGTGCACCAAACTGTAGCTGTCGGCGTTTCGTTGCGGTGACAGACGCGATGGCTCTTCGGCAGCGGTTCCGTCGCGATTCCGCCGATGCGGAGGCACGTAGCGATCGGAAATAGAATTGTTCATCACCGCAGCATTTCTGCCACTATCATTACTGCAATGTCTTGCCTCCATCGAAGAAGCAAATCTAAATATGTGTCAAAATTTTTACTTTAGTTTAGCTTTTTTTCTCTTTTAATTTTTTTACGAAAATAAAATACATACGCCTTCCTCCTTGTTACAATGCAGGGCTTAAAGTGGGACGGAGGTCACTGACGAGGGGGCCGAAACTTCCGAAACACCGGTGTCTGACCATGGCCGATCGACATCGTTTAGGCTTTAGACCTTCCTTTTTGGGATTATTTTGAATGTTTATTGCGAGGTTTAAAAAAACAGCCGATCTTATGGATCAATTTTGATATAACAGCCGAAATCCTTCTACTGAAAATGTGGTGATGGACTAGTGTCATTGTGCACTATGCCATCACCACATAAGCCTCCCTCCCTGTTACAATGCAAAGCTTAAAGTGAGGCGGGGGTTACTGACGAGGAGGCCGAAACCTCCGAGACACCGGTGTATGGCCCAGGCCTATCAACCTCGTTTAGGCTCTAGACATTCCTTTTTGGGATATTTTGACTTATGATTTTTGAAACACGCTGTGCTTAGCCAACGCTTAGTAGCAGCAATGATATCTATAACAGTTTGATGACTGACATTCCATCAACTGTGTCTTATTCAGAGCCTCAACATATGCGTACTTAATTATTCAAATACTTCGGTGAATTATCAATGTTTTTTTATGCCATCTAGGTCAGAGCAAACGATAAGACGAAAAATAGCGCCTTGTTTCACGTAAAGTGATGTATCCGTCCTTCTAATTCATTTTTGGATTCTCAGCGTTCATCCAAAAACCTCTAAGAGTTTTGAGCGCGTATAATTTGGTTCTTGCTCTGGTGTCTTGGCAAACACTCGAAAATCAATATCCGTTGTACACTTGAGACCTCTGTGCACCTAGAAGAGTATTTTGACAAATATTGAGGCTACAATGTACATGTTTTTGACAACGGTACACAAAGTTTACCCGTTTCGCCATTATATTCATCCTCGCATGCCTTACATGATATCAATTATATTGTGTTTGAGCTACCAAATTCACGACTTCTTTCACTTCCAATGTGTTACAAATTACTCCTTAAAACAAAGCGTTAAGTATTGTTCTACATGCAAACGACAAACTAAGAGAGCAATCAGTAGCATAGGATTACTGACCCTTTCAAGGGAAATAACTGCCATATACAGTTGAGTAAGCAGCTTCGTGTTATTCCAGCCGAATTGCCAAGAGACAATCATTTACATCGTGAAATGTTCCTTCCAATCTCATTACGATCCGCGGCTAGCGAGTGAGTTTCAACAATCAAGAAAATACACCCCGTTACATCTTGTGGCCGTCTTGCAGTGTTTTCAATGCACGTTTGGCTGCATGTTGGAAAGGTTTTGAGATTGGTGTGCATTCCGAAACAAATCTGGAGGAACAAGGTTCTAAGGCGACGAAGCCTTCAACATGTGACCGAATATAACTCACTAGCCTACTGTCTGACGGGTATTGATAAAATATCGAACCACACGTTTCGATTGTTTTTTCAAGACCATTCTCAACATTGATTATTTCGATATTGATATACCTGATGATTATTTTTGAGCCATGCAGCCATGAAAGCCATCGTGCAGCTGACAACGCCACAGGACCGAAACACTTGTATTGCACTGTATAAATGCTCATAACAAACACATGGAAGGCTCAAAAGTGATTACCAAAAATTTTGTATTTGAGCGCAGTCTTAAGAAAGCACTTGAAACGAACGGTATGAGCTTTTGCATAGATTTCTCTCATGAGGGTCGCCGATTCTGTGCTGCTAACTGCTCTTCTATTTTTCGTTGCAAGCAGAAACACAGGATTTTCCTCTTTAATTCAGTGAATTATTTCAAACACACTGGGTCCGACCTTGACGAGTAGAATCTGCGCAAGTCCATGACTACCGAAACACAATTGCATCAATTTCATTTCACTTTTTTTTTGAAGAGAACTGTCGCGCAAGCAGGGGGTTTGCAGAGCAAAGCCTACAGCACTCGTTAATTTGTTGTCTGGCGGAGAGTATACACCCATGGAGGGTATCTAAAGTACAAGACCATATAACACGCGCTTGCCAGCCAAACAGTTGATTTCACATTTTCGCGGAAGTCACTTTTTTAGTACCAAGCAAATGAAAACAAATTAAATTACAATGGCTAGAGCTCTCGCCGTAAATCAGTTCTTGAAGCAAGAGCTACGCATGCAGCATCAAACATCACCCGAGGTGAGTGATTCCTTCAATGGCTTATATAGTAAAATCGTGAAGCCTACAGTGTATCCAGTTAATGCTTCTGTTCCCCCATATGAGTTGACTACTATTCCTAGCCCATAGGGATGGACGTGATCAAGTCAGCGAGCTTAGAACTTCTAGTCATTGCGCTGAGCGGACCTTTAACAAAGCAATGGCACACGAAAATCTAGAGCGGAGACGAAAGAAGCAGGAGCAAGCATTCACACCACCGGCGCAAGGTTTCTTCACTGCTACGATTTATGAGCATGACAGTCTTCCAGTCTCTGATTAACCTTACCTACATGTTATGCTATGTAAATCATTTATTAAACAGACTACGCCTGGCTATATAATATGTTTCAAGATTTTGGCATACCCAACTTAATGTTTTCGGATGATTAAGACATTGCGACGATTGGAAAAATCAAATGGAAGGACTTGCGATTTATGAAATGCTGCATTTCATGCCTACCTGACATTGTGCTTCCGTGGCTAAAAGTTAACAGCTATCCGTTGCCTCCATATCATACAACTTCACAGCGTATCAAGCACCCAGTGTTTACAAGTGATTTCAGTCTTGACGCTAGAGTCCCAAATGCACTGAGTGCAATCCATACGTGAGCGAATGTAGGGCGAAATATAATATGCTTATTGCACACCGTGCATCTTATCCTAGCACGCTTCTTGTAACGCCTATTTCGCTACAACAGCTTGTCAAACGCAAATGCTGCTTTAGTGGCGAAAACTGCTGTAGGTTAGGAAATCGTTTAAGTTCCTCTCAAACTTCAAAGAATCTTTTTACATGTCGGGGCGAGAGGTAATTGAAGACGATCTGCAGAGTGGCTCGCTCGCTTCGAAATAAGGGCAAAATAGACTTCAGCACATTTTTTCAATGGGAGTATTTATTTATCGTTATTAGCACGCTTGCTATTGATGCTTCAGTATTGCATTTATTACCATTTATTTTATAGTTTGCACTACATATTATGAGCGCATTAAACACTTTATTTCACAACCCGACATCACATGCTCCCAATTTCGTTTTAGATCCATTTCCTCTCTAACGCCATCCATGGATATCGTCGAAAGTTCAGCGTATAGGTTTTGCTGGTAATTGAGGGTTCATGCTCCTTTTCAAAAATAGATTGACTAGTTGTGGTTGGCATGAGTTAGAATAGTTTAAACATGAATAAATTCAACACGACGGTTATAATATATTCATAGGTAGCGACAGTAATTGCGATGTCTTCAAGCAGCAATATATGCATAGTGGAGCAGCAATAATAAAGCATGAAAATTGTTTTTTGGACTGCTCTAGCATTGCTTAGTGGATTGTCAGCGTTGACCATCGAATGCACAGATGATCATCCTTTTCCGAACTGTTCAATCGTTCTCCAACGCTGATCATGTTAAACACAGAACGTTCGTTATGAAAAGCTTGACAGTACTGAATCATGATAGGAGTATGAGAGATTGAGCGAAGCGAAGTGGTGGAAATGATATGAAAACAACGTTTGACACTATGAACTCAGTGTTCCAGATAGCGGTAATTGGCTGTCACCAAATGCATGAGAAACACTACAGTGAGCGATTTCGGCATGGTGAGGCGATGTGCTGTCTCGACGACAATAGATAATCTTGCAAAATCAGCAAAATTACCTGACTTTTTCACAATGCTCAAGTCCGAGCTTAGTAGACGACGTTGTCGCACGATCGTGTCACTACGTATTGTGGGCGAACGGTTCTAGCCTTTCCTTCGGTGATACAAGTCACACGCTCTAAAATTTGGTAGGTTCGTTTCAAATGGTATAAACGAAACAGAAATTTTTCATAAAGTTATGTATGAACTAAATAGAGCCAAAAAATTCTATGTGTTAGAAATATCAGATTTTTCTTGCTACAAAGGAACAAATGAATTCCAACCTCATTTGCTACACAATCATTTTTCGTGAGAGTATCACTAATTATTCGAAAGCCTGAATCTTTGGCTAGAGCCGTTCATTTTTTTTCGAAAAGACTGTTATGTTTCACACATGCATATTTCTCGCAGTACAGAGTTCTTTCTTCAGATCGTTGGTAGTGATCTGATAGTGCGAAATCAAAAGCGTTGTAGTTATTTTCTGGAAAGACCGCTTTGGTGCAGAGTGGCAGGTTTAAAAGGTTTGGTCTACATACGTTGTATGTGCGCCACAGCTTTTCCATGGGCTGTGGGATGGGAGAGGGAGGCATTGGAGGTTGAGCAATTGCCAATCAGTGGCACCTAAGTAAAGCGTGATTTTTGCTAACTACAAGATTTGCTCTGCACGTAAAGATACTTCCATTACATTTCTTGCACTGTGAGTACGAATAAATCAGTCAGCATTATGATCACTTCAACGACATTCAGGAGGCCAGAAGGTCCTGACTTCTTCCAACAGTACTTTAAGACACTATCGCCCATTCAAAAATTAGGTTTTCAGTTGAGACTAGGAGCGTGAAAATTTTTCATTGCACTTTCATGTTAGAAACCCGACTGACCACGCGTCATCCCGCTTTGCTGCCTAGCCCGGCGGCCCGTGAATTGGCCAAAGAACACATGGTCGCATATGCGTGTCAATCTCACTTTCCCTGCTACACTACAGAGAAATTGTCTTTTCACAAAATAATCACAACGCTGGAACCCTAGAATATTACGATATCGAATGATTACTGATAGTCTATGAAAGAGCTCTGTCCGGCGATATAAGGATAAAGCTCTCGGAATTTATCAATCCCTGAGGAATGCGCTATGCATTCCTCTTTAATTTTTAACTTCGTTTGAGGTCACTGAGCATGATGATGATTGGTATGTGCTGATGATTCAGCTCATCTGGCCTTTACCACGACGCGGTGGCCTCCCGTTGAGTCAGTGCTGCTTATTCTCGGAGACAATTCTGAGATCAGTCTGGCACCAGTGTGCCGACCTCGGAGGGATGGCTGGCTTGGTAAGACATGAGCGCAAGATCAAACCATCGATCTCGTGTGCGACGCAGAACACCTCTAACCACTGCGCCACATGCGCTCTGACCGCTGCTCCAGCTACTATCTTTGACTTAAGTATAGAGAATTGAAAAGAAATTCTCCGTAAGCAATACAATGGTACTTCTGCTGCCACTGGCAAATCATGCTATCTCATTGAGAAATACTCTGCCGCCTCAACCAACGTTCCGCGAACTTGGTCAAGATGTGACGAGGTCGAGCGCGTAAATGTCAGTATCACGATATACGATGTAGCGACAGTCACTTATGTGAATGCAGCATGTGACAAGAACACCTGAAGACTCATGAACACAAAGTCAGATTATGCATAGAGAGTCACTCACCACGTGCATCGAAGGCGGGAACATTGCTAAGGGATTGTGTCATTGATTACGAGGCCCCATATCAAATGAGCAATGCGAAGTGATGACTGGTGGCCTTCACTATCCCTAGGTGGGGGGCCCGACGCAACCGCAACGCATGCTCATTCCGAACTGAAACCTACCGCACAGAGTGATCTACTAACTCATTGCCAGTCCTCGACTCTACGGAGCTGAAACGACCGATTGAACTGGTCAAGTGTCGCTCATAAGATGAAGAAATAGTAACCCATTGTAGAGAGCAACTATACTATTCAGAAGGTAATCTATCCGTCCTGTCAATAACTTTTATTCCCGTAATTCTTCCATGGGAATCGTTGCCACCGAGTAATTGTTATGCCTCCGCGGCATCCGCGAGGCGGATTCCCACTCTCCAACGCTCTCCGGTAGTGGACAATGAGCGCCCCATGGGCCGCCACAAGCAGGTTATCCTCAAGAATGTAAGGAGACGTGCTCAACCAATATTCTACAGCATTCGAGAGGAAGAAGAAAAGACGACTAAAATGTTAAAAATAAAAGGGCCGTAGAATTCAAAAACCACTATGAAGACGAATCATTTATTGTAAAGTAATGTTAAATGCCTTACATGTTATCCGATATATTGTCCGCGGACGCAGACATTCTTTTTTTTTTAAGATTTTTATGCCTATGCACTTTTTCGCAGTATCATGATGCTCAAATATGCACCTAAGAGAGCAGTAAGGTAAGCAAAAATCCAAACTCACACAAGAGTCCCGCGTTCCACCCATCCCGGGGAGCGTGCTACCACTACACCGCCAAAGCCTCCGCTTCATCACCAAACATTCCTCTATCTATCTCTTTCCTCCGTAGCTATCAGTGACCAACCTTTCACAGATATGTCAGAATGGCACACATCGCTTCAGAACCAGCCAAGATAACAACCATTGTAGTCATGATGGTGCAAAGGCAGCATTTGCCTCGGTGTGGGTGAAACACGGAATCAAATCCAGTCCGATATCGAATTTCTGCTTATCACTCAGTTCTTTTCCTACCCTTCGTTAAAACGTATAAAGAAGTTTTGAGTTACATAGATGGTCGGTGAGGCGCTTGCGGACTAATTGTCGAGCAGTCTTAGGTTTGAGTTCAGCAACAGCCACGGGACTTTTGAGAATAATTCTTTCCAAACTCCTTTCAAAAGCGCAACTAATTTCGTTTGATATGCAAGGCAGCTAGGAGAGGATCGTATTTAGGCGCTAAGAACTAATATGGTTTCGGGGCGTAAACTACCCGTCGAATAAATAATTAGAATCAGTCCCTCAAAAAGGCTTGTTTGACCTCAATCAATTTGTAAAGGCCTCAAAACGGCGTTACTGGGCAATACGTATGAGGAATAGCTGATAAAATAACCGGTTTTTCCTATCTTGCCAAAATCTCAGTTTACAAGATAGGGACATAATCTACCTAAAGTATATGTCCACATGCATCCTAATCTTCTATAAAAGACTTCATATTGCACACGGAAAGAATAAGGTGTGACGTCATCGGAATGATTGAGAAGCTGGACATTAAACGCCGCCCCGGATACCACACAACAAGTGTCCTTTGGTATATGTGGTAATAGAAAAGTCGGTAGCGTTGGCGTCACTGTCAAAACGTTATGGTTATCAATACGAATTTCTTCAAAATATTTTTGTTTCGATTATACACTTACAAGTAAAGATATGTGGGCAATAGCCGATTTGAGCTTCGTCGTCGTATGCTTGCCTGTCGCTTTGTCGCTTTGTGTCGCCTATAGACTCTTCACTCGAGTCATCCTAAACAGAAATGACAGAACACCGGACAAAGGACAGCTATGTGTACAAGTAGAATTTCGACAAAGTTGAAGAATTAGATCATATCGATGCGTTAACAAGAGTTCGCAGTACCGCAAAAGCGCAGCAACCCTTCAATCTCACCACATGGAGGTTCGGAACAGCCAAAGCAAAGCTGATTAGTAAAGGAAAATCTTTCGTCAGATATATAAACATTTTTCAGTTATTTGAAATAACGTCATAGTACAGCAATACCACGTATGTAAAAAGAAGGGTAAGTTGAATGATGACATCTCGTCTAAACTATTCACTGCTGTTTTTCTGGAGGTGATCTGAAACTGGAGTCGAACGACATCGTAGCAAAAAAAACGAATTCCTAGAAATCGCACTGTTATTGTTTCGTTGGAACGTAAATAGCATTAAAATCACTCAGCATTGTTGGACGTGCTATCAAAAAATTTACAGGGAACTATGCTATAACACGCAAATAAGGAAAACAGTCTAAGACCCGTTTTATAGTTCTACTTACTACTTTATTTTATTAGTCTCACAGTTTTCTTTCACTACGCAGATTCCAATACTTTCTGCAATCAACTCGTTTTCCTCCATTCTTGAACGTCCCAGAATACTAGTTTATCACGTTCTCTTACAAGTCGAGCTGTGGAGTTCATAGAGTACCCGTCATTGACTGCCGGAGAGTTTCGAGAAGGTGGGAATCAGTTCCGTGCCACGACAAGCATCACAACCAATCAGCCGCGGCAAAACCACTGTTATTATAAACTACGAAAAAAGGATTCGTTTTATAGGCTACACCGTCGAGAGTTAGGTGTTACTAGCAGGCGGTAATGGCTTTACCGACAACCAGTGAACAACGGCCGTAAGCGACGGGATATCTCACGCTGGCGAATCAGCGTCGGGTAGATCACTGATCCAAATGAGGTTTCGTAAATAAAGTAATTTCGCTTTAAAAAATGTTGCTAACGAAATAAATAGTTGAATAAGGCATAGCTATGTTTGGCACATATGTCCTAAAGTTACCGATACGTAACTAAGTGAAAGATCATGTAGAATTACAGGATGCGCGGTCGAAAGTCAACTCTAGGAGTATGTCTTATCACACACATGGAAGACAGAATTCGGAAGCTTATCCAGCGCAAGCAACCAAATCAAAAAATGCCGTTTTATAAGTCAAATTATCGAGATCCAGATGGGCGAGATATGTAATACCTTTGAACGACCACCGATGGACAAGAGCCGTTGCCGTTGAGATTCTTCACGTTATTGCACTCACGTTAGGATGACCTCACTTACAGAGGTTTGCTTTTTCCATGGAAAGCCGGATATAGTACTTAACGAGTTCCTGAGCTTATAAAAACCACCGAGACAGATTTGCGTGCCCCAGAGAGAGAGAGAGTTTGATGGTTTACTGCTGCTAATTCGTCTCACAAGACGACCAACGGAGCGCCAAATGATAGGGGTAGTACTAATTGTACAATAGGTGAGCCTAATATCAAGTGTTATGCCACATATGACAACAGCAAGTTCGTAAGTGACACCCGAACCCGGAGCAAATCGGGCATTTTCGATGGGAGCTAGCGTTCGAAACAACGAGAACTGATATTTTATAATTTTGATTGCCTCCAGCAGAAGACTGTTCAGAACGCATTAGTGTCTATAAATTTTTTTAGTCAACTGAGTGGCAAGTTTGCATTGAAAGAGTATCATTTGTAGCGTTATCAGCAGCTTTCAGAGTGCCACACGTTGCATGCAGTGTTTGCCGATCTTCAATATTTATGGACTCTCAGTGAGTCTTGAACTTACCTTTTTGAGCAATTCCACTCGGCCGTTATTGATGTCTTGTGCGCATCCATTACAGTAGTAGGCCGCAGCTGCTCGGAGCAGCCATCCAGTTTTTTCGCTTGATTCAGGAGGATCCTTAAAATTTGAATCTGGCAAAAATTTGCACTTCATAATGGATAGGAAGTATCAGATAACATGCAATTAACCAATAGTGTATAGGCCTGTAGATAACGCCGGTTCCTCAAAAAATCGTCTACTCCATCAAGTGAACCCTTTATATTTAAATCTTTTGAGCATCTGATTATTGATTCCTGAACAGAGAGCGTTTTTGATCGAAAGGTTCTGTACAGCAAAATATGAAGACTTTCTTGATTCCCTTTCTGGTAAATCAATTTTGACGCTCACCATTTCGACTGCCGACTTGCACCACTCCGTACCGCTGAATGGTAGATTCTATGAGAAAGGGTAACTAGCTGACTGACGAGATCGCAACATCGAAACACGTGTATTGGACTCTATAAGTCAGCCCTCTTTGATAGTCCACTGACATGCGTGGCTCAAAAATAATTAGTCTTCAGCCACGATTTCTGATGGGGACTACGTAGTTGTGCTGTCGCTCCACGCGCTGCTGCTGAGGAACTGCCCGTAGACTTTCTAAAATCAGCGCTTTGCGGGCCACTGACGAAGATACAGAAAATAGAAAAGGCAATCGTTTTAACCCCTAAGGGTCTGCCAGAGAAATCGATGCGCGCAGAGCTAATTGCTTAGCGGCGCGTAATATTTGTTGTTTCATTAAGCTTTTCTCCTCTGTTTGCAAGAAAACCCGCTCAAAACTGAGCGGGTATCAGTACTATTCATGGGTGTCAGTACTTCCCCACGCAAAAAAAGCTAAATGGATAATACTCCAAAACTGAGCTTCCCTAGAGCTCTGCATTAGAATCATTGATAGTCTCTTTCATGACTTAACTACACAACGAGGTTTGCCAAAAAAAAAACATTTACCAACCCCGAGGTATAAGCTAAATTTTGGAAAAAACAAAATCTCCAATAATTTTCCTCTTATTTACTCACTTTTTAACAGTGATATGATAATATCAGGCCGTTCCATAAGTTTTGAGATTAGGGCAATAAACACCAAACTTACCAAAAAAGTATCTAAAACTGCAAGATTCTAGGATTATTCAATAGCGCATTTTCTTGTAAATATTCTGGCATACAATTTGCCTATATTTGCTTCAAGATGGAGTTGTCTCGTGAACAGGTTCGCTTGCTACTCATGCACGAATGGCGCATAGGGGAAAGTGCTCATCAAGCGGCACCAAAATTGATAGAGGTTCCTATGGACGACGCCAGCGACTTATCCTACAAACTGTTCTTTCCAGCTTTGAATTTCGCGTACCACTTCCTAGCCGTTCCATCTGCAACACCTCACTGCTCCAAGATCCATTAACCTGCGATTCGCTTCACTACCATTTTCGCCTACGCGCCATTGGTGCATGGATAGCAAGCGAATCTAAGCCACGACAGCTCCATCTCGAAGCAAGTAAGGCAAGTTTATTACCTAGATGTTTGCAAGAAAATGCGCAACTGAACGATACCAAAATCACGAAATTCTAATAAATTTTGGTTAATAAATTTCGTGTTTATACATTAGTGTAAGAACTTATGGAATAACCTAGCAATACCACAACCTCAATAATCTATGTTTCTTTTAATATTACTGCTTTCCGTACTATGATGCTGAAATATACACCTGAACAAATTGAGCGATAAGCAAAAACTCGATCTCAGTCGGTTGTTGAACCCGTGTTTCGCCTTTACGGGGGCGCCTGCTACCACTCTACCACTACAACGTCAAGGCCACCGCTTAACGAGCACCTTTTCTCCACCGTCGGTAAAGGCAAAACACGGTTTCGACTCAAGCTTGAGATCGAATTTTTGTGCACCATTCAATTTCTCAAATCTAGTAATATTGAGTTATATTTAAAACTCTGGTAGATGGAGGATCAATGGCTTGCACTGCAGATAGAGTAAAAGAAGAAAAAGAGCCTCAGTAGAGCAACTTTTCAGCACGCACCCTTTGGAAGAGTGATATGTGGGTTCCAATCTCGTATAAGGTTCACAGTTTTGCATGTCACTCATCATTATCGGATCTAACCCATCGAGGACCAGCGTCGATAGGCAGTCGGCTTCGCATCGTCGCTTTTTGTTAGATGCAACGCCGCCTTTATCTCTGCGTGCGTGTCTGCCTGTCTGCGCCTATTTTCCCACAAGACTCCACGCCGCCACTACAATATCTTTGTGAGGCTTGACGCCGCTCGGCACGGTACGAAACGTACCGTTTAGTCTTTAAAGGTTGAACTGCCAATAATTTGTAGTCAGATAAATTAAAAACAGTAGAGATATGATGCCATCACCACTCTCTGATGCTCTGAAAAAGTTCGACGACGCACCTGACTAACTCGTGATTGATTTGCGAGATCCCGAGTAATGATTCTCTGGTGCTTGATCAGGTTTTTCATTCTTGTAAATTTCCATTTCAGGTCAGAATTCTCTTCGACGAGCCTCACATTTTTTCAGTTTCTGAGATAGGGAGGAGAATATGACGGCAACGACCTCTCGGACCGAAAAAAGTCGTCATACCTAATTAATAATCAGTGAGCTGCTCTTGAAGCTTCGAGAGGGTTTCCTCCATGCTATTAACTTTTTCCTTCAGATTTTGTGCTGCTTCATATTTTGCTGAGCAACCAGGAGAGATACAGTGCTTATTGAGGTGTAGCCGAACCATCTAGAATGTCTGTAACCTTCCAAGACGATGACTTGCCGGCAGGTACTTCATTTGTTAATTACATGATGAATGCAGAAATTTAGCTAACTATGAAAATTCTTCCACAAAGTGTCGTATAAGACTGCCTGGAATTGTCATATCTTCGTACCTGTAACAAAAATCTGGTCATCTTCAAGTCTTCTGTAGAAGCAGGTTTCACATCCACATCGTCGCATAATTGAGTCTGAACACATCACGAAATTATGACGCATTTATATTGTATGTATAAATATCTATATTTGTAGACACAAATATTTATTTATATTATACACATACATGCATACGTATACGTGTATATACATAATGCACGTATACATATTTACACCATGCGTGTATATACATGTGTGTATGCGTACGCGACAGTCTTCAGGCTGCAGACAGTTATTGGTCCGTTTAACAGTGTTTTTATGCACTAATCAGATCCCAGCACTTCCAACATTCAAATCAATCTCTGCCTTCTTCATAAAACCGTAAAATACTGGTTAATCACGTCTCCTTGCAATCTCGAGGATAGCTTGACTGTGGCTTTCACACGGCGTTCGTTGTTGTTGACTGCTGGAGAGTGCTAGAGGGTGATGTTTAGCCCCACATGCGCCGCGACAAGCATAACAACAACTTGATCACGTCGCTCCCATACGTGTGTATAAATATATGCACCTACAAGTGTATATATGTATATGTGCATGTTTACACGTCTATATATGTATATGTACATATGCATATATGAAAAGCATCGAAGGATAAAGCTCTAGAATTGATGAATCCCTAAAGAATGCTCTATGCATTTGCCTTCAACTAAAATCGTTTGAGATGTCTATTAATGCATATATGGTCTTTGCACTGAGTCTCAGCGGCTTACTGATATAACAAGTCTGGGTTGCTATTCTCCCATCCATGTCTGGCGTCAATTCACTGACCCAGGAGGAATGAAAGGCTAAGTGAGTCTTGAGCACGTCATCGAACCATCGACCTTCAGTTATTGAATAACATGTGTCGCAGGGAACCTCTAACCACTGTGCCACACGCGATCTTCATATGTATAACTGTATGTGTATGCATACGCAGGCACATGATCATACCTGTGTGCATATGTACATCATATATAAATGTGTTTATACACACGTACACACACGTATGCATGTAATATATATGTATAGTATATATATATATATATAATATATATATATAAATGGGGGCGCCGTAGCTGAGTGGTTGTGATGCTGGTTACGGGGCGCACTGAGCGAGCTCCCCCCACCTCAATCACTGCGCTTCTATGCATATATTTATAATATATATCCATATATGTATGCATGAGCATACAATATATGGTAATACGCGTACATATACACATATATAATTAGGTGTCAGATTTAACGTCAAGGATAAAAATCGTGAGTTTTCGGATAACTCAGCACTTTTCTACAAGCGTTCCAGCATTCCCCTCGTACTTCAAATCAGTGGAGATGTTGAATTTATGACACTGAAAGGATGATTATCGATAGTAACGCA
This sequence comes from Parelaphostrongylus tenuis, assembly GCA_019055375.1. Taxonomy (NCBI): domain Eukaryota; kingdom Metazoa; phylum Nematoda; class Chromadorea; order Rhabditida; family Metastrongylidae; genus Parelaphostrongylus; species Parelaphostrongylus tenuis. The sequence goes on from JAHQIW010003504.1 coordinate 176,427, forward strand.
ATGTGGTGATGATGATGGCCCAGCTAGGATATGGCTAAGTTTTCGCGTATCAGTGAGCAAATCACTAGTTGGCTAAATATCCGGATATTCAGGGCCAGAAGACTCCAGTTGATCTATGGATCAGAGTGATATAGGAGCACATTCGAGTGCAGAACGTATGGACGTATGAAAGAAAGTTTACTTGGAAAAACGTGTCTGATGTGATCAATCGACATTTGAAATGATCTACGTGAAAATGCGCGAACTACCTCGACATGCGCCACATCTGCAACCCGTGTCGGTACCGGAGAAGTGGTTGCTGGAGCAACATCCTCGTCCAGAAAAATGATATCATTATGGTTATTATCACCAATTGATGGACTCCTGAAAAGAACTGGTTTTTGGGACTTTGGAGAAGATTTCCTATGAGTTAAGCTTTCACTTCATCCCACCTCAATGTCATTTCCGCTGATGACATTGGAATAAGCGACGGTCTCCTCAGCCGAATAGACAGACATCAGCAGTATTGCCTGTGAGTTTAATACCCACTAATACGTAGAGACATGTCTTCGATACACCAAAAAACAAGCGGAGATTGGGGACGAAATTTGAAAGGAAATTGGGTATTTGTCTGATATATGGGGATAAATGAAAAGTCGACCGCCTTCACTGGACAAGAGCTTCTCATAGGAGTGTTAGTAATTACGCGAAAGCTCAAACTCAGGCTTTTGCGCCCATGTGTTTCTTTTCGGAAAGATCTTTTTTTTATAACGCTGGAGCTTTCAAATTAAATCTTGTTTTACACTAGCCACGCGCTTTTGCTATTACTTCGTTGGAGCACGAAAAGCATATGAACGTCTAGGGGATATCCGGTGAAATCACAACCATACACTTTATGTGGAGTTTTTTTTTGACAAAACGAAGAAAAAAGCTCTTATCAAATAACAAACACTGCACTCCGCGAGTGACTAGTGCCCACGCAATCGATCGATCGATCGCCTGGACACCACGCGGCCATCCCCTCACCACCCCCTCCCCTCCTCGCCTTTAGTCGAAAACGATGCCTCATAAGTGCACCCCAATTCTATTTTTCCTGCTACACTGCAGTGAAGCAGCATTCCCAGAGAATAAGCACAACGCTGGAATCATCGAAACCTATGCTATCGAATGCCTGGTCATAATGAGCGGGAGCCGCTCTGTCCTGCAAGAAAGATGCGTGTGTGAAACATAAATGTGTTCTTTCCGCTACGACGTAAGAAAACAGTTATTTCAAAAAAGAAGCATACAGCACAGTAGCCAGGGATTTGAGTTTTCGAATGGCTACTAAAAAAGGCAATGAAAAGTAAAAACTCGGATCAACCGCATTCCGACGGGACCGGGACTCGTACCGTGTCACGGACGCAGCACGGCGTCGCGCGCGCGCGCGAGCGTACGTGACCTACGATGAGTGATCATCAACAGTTTCTATAGGCGTCAGACTTTGAACGACATTTCAAGGCTCGGCTTCGAGTCAAACTTTCATTTTTTCCAGAAAACATAGGAAACTTCGCTATCGGTCAGATCAGAGCTGTTTTGATCTATAATTACAACGAGAATACTATGGTCTTAGAGTAACTTTGTGACTGTATTTCATCTTGTACTGGAACTGCTGTGAGAAAAAAGAAAGGCAATAAACAGGAAATCAATCGATACTTTCGTTTCGATCGTAAGAAAAGTTGACGATTCAGAGACAAATTCTACTTCTCTATAATGAGCGTAAAGTTGAGCTTAATTGGGCCAAATGTTGTCAAAAAGTCGAATGTATTCGTGAAAAACGATGAAATGAACGTCTTTAAACCAAAGGTCAAATGCATGAAGCACGCAATCTACGAACGAAACCGGGACGGGGACAAAAATCGATGAAGAGTCGGGAGATAGCGTCGCGAGTCGTTCCCGCCTACGAGTGTGCAGTGTTGTGGACGAGTCTCAGTGGGCACAATACGAAAGAGAAGTGGGCGAGAAAGTGACTAGATCAGTAATTGACGTAATGCGGAGACGATGGGGCAAGTATTGATGGCGCAGCGGCAAAGCTCTGAAACCGCGGCGTCCATCGACAGGCGTGAGGCGTGGGTGTAGTTATCAACTGATTATCTCCCAGGCCTCTTTTCACCGCTCACTCTGCATGGCGTGTGGTGATCTACGAAATTACGCGATCTGCGGTGATCTCTTTGACCCCTAAAATGGCATCATATGGTATGCCATGGACTATCGCCCTAGATGGGCATTCGACACGCTGTCAAGAAGAAAAGATGACGCTCTTCAGTCTGAATCAAAGCATCTAGGAACCCGCGCGCCACTTTCGTGGATAGACGGACAATCGGAGGGAAAATGAACAAATAAAAGTGCTGTGACCCGTAGCATCGACATTCGAGAGCGATCCGTCCAAGAATCGCCGGATTAACCCTCCACATTACCGCTACATATCGGCAGAGGGGCACCTGCAGCGCAGTGGCTAAGGGTACATTGCGCCACACACTGATCGTTGCATGAACAGGGTGGAGAGTCACTTGGCGTTATTCAACGCTCAGGCGAGGTCTTGCAGATGGGAGAAAGGATCTGAAATTCAGACCTAGGTCAGCGATTGAAGATCAAAGATGGTGTTCTGCGCGCCAGGCTGACGAAGATAAGGTGACTCGAACACGTACTGGTCTTCAACGGCGACCGATAGACGAAATCGGTTACTGACAGGACTTTTCAGAATGTCAAGTGGTCCACCAGGAAATCCACCGACCCCATGGTCCGAGTTCTGCATGAGAAGCTTAGAAGAAAGATATGATGCTCAGCGAAATCCTAGAACGAGCAGGGTCCCACTGGGCTACTCTTGCACGCAATAGACAAAAATGTAAGTATTGCTGGTGCTCGCTCGAGTCACTCGACGTCTCTGATCCGAAGCTAAGATCCACACGAACCTGTCTGATCAACCCTCAATGATATCCCGACATTTCGGCAAAAGGGCACTTGCAGTGTAGTGCTTAGCGGTGCACTGCGACACATACGTGGTCGATGGTTCGACACAGCGCCCGAATCTGCGCTAGCCCTCCGTTCTGTCGCTGCCGGCGAGTCGGTACTAGACCTGTACTTGAGGATAACAGCACTGATTCAATACGACAATAGGATCACCGCTGGTCATTGCAAAGGCCAGTTGCGCAGTTACCTCAAACCATGCTTGAAGAAGTCAAATGCACGGCGCATTCCTCAGGCACTGATCAACGCTGAGAACTTCATTCTTTATTTATTCTATGATCACATCACCGCCTAATGTTCCATCATTTACGATGCGTATGAAAACATATACCGAGCACAGTTCACCTCCATCCTAAATGGTGCACGCATGGAAGACAATGCGCTTCGTCGCGAATGTATAAAAATCGATAGAATCGATGATAAACTAGCTAGATGGAAAAGCATGCAGGGGAGAGATGGTGCTCTTGAAGGAAAGCCATTAAGATGTTCATATATTCATTTCTTGGTGTTTGATCATATTAGATTTCATTGTTTTTGTGGTCAATCCTCGGTTAGATTTAAAGATACAATGACGTCACAAAATAAGTCTAGCAAAATATGATCCCTTCCGGCCTGTTCTTCCTTTTCAACGACATACGTACAACTATAAAATGGACCGTTTAAGAGAAAGGCGTAAGACTAACTGCAACGCCACCACAACTCTAATGTTAAAACAGGCTTCGGTGGTGAAGGGACAGAGCACGCGTCCCGGAGTGGTGGAATGCGGGTTCAAATCCCGGCTAACGCAAATGTTTTGCACATCACACTATATGAATGGGTATATTTGCAATATCATACCACCATTAAAAGCGGCTAAATGAAAAAGAATTCTATTTCTTGTCAGATTCTTCTGCTGTGGTTATGAAAGTGTTTGGCTGAGTATTTCGTAAATCACTTTGACTTCTCAGGGCATGAAAAAGGCGGAATCGCCGAAACGTCAACAGATATTGTGTTTAGTAAATTTTTCAGTTAAAAACCTTGTGTCTGTCTATCGTAAACACTGAGCCATTTTAACCGCGAAGCGGTTGCTATTTTATTCAAGCTATTTTCAATGCAATTATATCTAAGCTATTTTTACTGCACGCAACCCAGCGCAAATGAAGAGTGCTGCGGCATGGAGAGTATTGCCAATGTCGAACGCCTCTAACTAGACAACAGGCATTGAATGCTGAGTTTGCATCATTTGTCAGGCAATTCAGTGGTTCTTGTTTCATTCGGAACGGTTACTTTGAGTATGGTATGAGATGAAAGGATAAAAAGTCAAAGGCTATTTCGATCTGCTCGGTCAAAATAAACAACTCCTTTGATGAGGTGTGTTATGACACCTATACAGTGCTAGACACGTGTTTCAGCATTATAGCCTGATCAGTAGCACGGTGTGTTTCGGTTGAACTAACCCTTTGCAGGGGCTTAATCCCTTTCAGATTACATATGAAGGCACTGACGCCGAATTATTTCATATCACCACATTTCAGAGTATAAAATCCCCCGACATTACAGTGATCAACAGCGATCGCTCATAGCTTTTGAAATGTTAAAGCGTAGACGTAATATATCATGCCATAAGTGATAATTCATAATTCCGCAAGCATAAAGATCCAGTGCAAATAATTCGACAGTTTAGTTAATCTAATAAACCCCTTCTTCTTAATACTGATAAGGGAGAAGTCAGCGGTATTATGTTGTCTCACTTCGAAGTCTGAACCATACTCAGACTAGAAAATAAACCTGAGATAAGGGGCTATGTCATTTGTTATGCACAGGCACTCTTCCCTAAGTTCACTGGCTACTCTATAGCGAAGATAATGTTAACTCTATAGCTATTTTGTTGTAAAAGTTTCCATAGAGTACCGTAGGGGTGAAAGAATATGCATCGAAAGCGTATTAACATATAGAGGTAATCACGTCTTATCACAATAACAAGATAGATCTAAGCACTTTTTGTGCAACAGAGGGAAAAATCGCCTTAATAAATATGGGAAATCGTGCTCTCCTCCAATAGTTTTGCACGCTCCGATTTCAATTGCCACCTTAAAAGGGCACGATTTTCGTTCTTTGATTCTAGAAAACATTTTCTCTCCGTTTCGGAAGAAAAACACGTTTCGAATTTCGAACCAGTGGCTAATTGCTGTGAGTGCAAAACGTAATAATTTCCTCTCTTACAGCGCTCTGAGAGGAGTTTTTTCGAGTCGAACCGAAATTTGGGACAAATGACAGCTTGCTGCTCATACACCATGGAGATAAGTAAATGGTGAGTGCATTTAGCTACTATATTGCTTCTCCATATATCATTTTACAATTTAGGTACGTCTGACTATTCTTCCACCTGGTAACGCATATGTGACTGATGGACACGTGAAAAATCTATAGAGACTGTGTGAAGAAAACTTCGTTTAACTGTTACAAGATGAAACCTTATGTAAGATACTTGCAGGACAATATCGCGCCAAAGTCGACACCTAGACGTATTCTCGAAATCACTTTAAGGAGACCTGGTCGTCCTATTGGATGCTATACAAAGTTCGCATTACGTGTAAATACTGCATATGCTCAAAGCAAAAGAAAACGAGTAAGCACGAAGTAAGCAGTATCTTTATTTACCTCTTTCAATACTGCTCAACGGAGATGTGCTCTTAGGTGTCTTGGAGTTCGACAAAGGGTTGCATAATTAAGATTGAAAAGTCATATAGTGTAACACTATAGACAACAATCAGTGAGAACTGATTATTTTAGGATTTGATGTTTATTGTTCTGAAACGCGCAGATTGCTGAATATGACAAGCAAAAATCTATGCAATGCGGAGAAATTGTGGTCTGCACAGTTTAGGGTGAATTGCTAATGACCGATGCTAATTGTATAAGTTATTAATTGCTGAGTAAATATTTTAATTACAAGCAAAATCATTGAAAGGTATGAAAAGTTTGGGTCAGGAATTTGCAAAAAAATCTAAAGATGTTTTTTATAAATTGATGTCTGTGGGCTCGGTGAAGCTTATTCCTACTGTGCACTAAAAGTTACACTATATCAGCTTCTTGATCAATCATGCACTAAAAATAATATGTTTTGATTTATACTTTTACATTTCATCAAAAATTAAGAAGAAATGGAGATACGCTGTTTCTTCGTTAATATGGCCTTTGAATTGGAAAATATGAATTTTAAGACACGTTGACGTTATTTTTGTAAGAACACCCCTATAAAAAAACTTTCACTAACATGTCACTCCTTCTGACCATGAACTTCCGCCAGTTTATGAATGTTACGATACAATTACACCCACTACGAAGTTTGAGTGGTAGGCTAATTACTCAGTGTGTAAAATGTGATATTACTTCCCTTGCTATAGCGCAATAGAAAGTCAGTTTGAAAAAAAAAAACAATTTACTCCGCAGAATCTACACTGTTGAGCTATCAAATAACTATCAGAAACCCACTTATGCGATGTAAAACACGCAAAGCACTCCAAAGGTGAAAAGCATTCGCCGTTATTGTAGCACATTGAATACCTATAATCTAAAAATATAAAAACTAAGTTGATATTTGAAAGTGCCATTTCTTAACCTATCGAATGACTATTAAGATTTCAGTGAGAGAATTTTTCCGGTGAAAAAGCAAGTCAAGCACGAGTGCAAAATACACTAAACACTCCGAAGAAAAGGCGTAATTTTCTTCTCTTTGCTACAGTTCAACAGAAGAACGTTTTCCAAAATCAAGCATACCGTTAGAACCGCACTGTATTCAGCTATCGAATGACTTATTAAGGTCAGATGGAAAGTCAGTGTTCGACGAGAAAACCACGAAAAGGAGCCTGCACCATGGTTATGAATGGGTTGAAAACTCTTGATAGGTGGTAAACAGACAGTGGCCTGGAAAAATCTGTCAGAATCCTAGAAATTTACCCAATAACTTAAGTGACCAATAGTTTTGGAACCGCATGTATGACCGTCTATGTAAGAGAGACAATTGCATAGCATGCTTTGATGGTAGTGACGGAGACTGCGTGAGGTCGGATACAGTATACCATCTCTTGCGCGACATGTGATAATGAGTATATTGGCGAAACAGGAACACCGCTTTGAAATTGCATTAAAGAACACCTAGACGAGAAATCGAATAGCCAAACAAGCAAGCCCTTAGAGGGGCACGGAGCAGAAGAAGACTTTGATGTGGTAGTAAGAATCGGGGTAAGAATCCAAATCATCATAACGAAAAATCCTTGAAACCTTTTGAATAAATTGCAAACGCTCAAAAATCAATGGAAAGGGAGAGTGTCTGAGCATAACAAATGATATGGCGCTTTATTCCAGAATCATTTTATAGTTTGGATTTGCTTCACTTTTTATAATGTGTGACAAAAGAGCGGTAACCTCCCCCTTATAACTATTGACGAGGTGGGGTTTTCCAAATTAACCGCACTGCTGAATTATTTTGTACTAAATTCCTGATGTACACAAAATATTAACCAAATAATCACTTATGGTATGATGTATTACACTTTAGCCCAAACGAAGGCAGGGTCGCCGAAACGTGAGCCATGAAATTTTGAGAAAGAAGCCGTACGAGACTCGTGCAATTTTTAATTGAAGAAAAGGACTACCAAGTATTTAGAGTTGATGTATGTGAGAAAGAGTTGAGAGATTATGGACAGAGGAAGAATGCTGAGCGTAGAGAGAACATCGTGCTCAAGTATAAAAGGCTTGGAACATTGGCATTTTGCACTTATGCAAGATTATAAATATGTGTCTCTGAAGAAGTATTCAATATTTTTTACTTACCCGCCCCATAGTCAAAAAACGTATTCTTCCTTCTTTCTAGAAATTTTAGTAGTCATTCTATAGCTTAAATCTTGTAGATTTTAACGATATGTTCTATTTTTGAATGGCTTTCATATTACGTTGTAGCATTAAAAATGATATTTTGTTTCACACTCAAACATTTTTCCTTGAGCATATGTTTTACCGAAAAAAATTCAGAAATTATTCAGAAGTAAAAATCTCGACTAACTTAAAAGTCCTTTTGATTCTTCAAAAAAGATTTTTTGTTTCGCTACAACAAAAAACGCTAAAACTAAGATTAAATACGATATAGTGCACCCATGTCTCGCACCGGTATATGGGTGGTTTCCGCAACATTGTCATCAAGCCATCGCGTTTCAGTAACCAGTCAGTAGCTCAAATCTTGGCTATTTCGATGGTCTGCTCGATTTTCCAAAAAAAATCTTTTAGAGCACTTTAGCAGTAAAAATAAGCTTGTGTTGCACATTTGAGTAGTTATTGCTGGTCACAGCCTTAATCTCAGACATTCAGCAACCATTCGATAACACAAATCTCAGAGATTCCAACGATGTACATGGTTTTTGAAAAAGACTTCTCAATGCGTTGTTACAGCTAAAAGAACGGTGGGTTTCGCACTCGGCGCACAGGACACGCCACATGTAAATTGCGCTGCACGATCGAAACGGTACCGAGTCTGAAACTCAATATTCTTTTAGCTATAGGAACACACTAAGAGTCCTTCTCAAAAACCAGTACCATTCAAGACATTGAGATTTATGCTATCGAATGGCTGTTATTGAAAGTCTGAATGAAAAGCTGTGTTCAACTAAAGATGCTTGTGTGTGAAATAAAGTTTTATTTCTACTACTACCGCACGATATAAAAACCATTTGAAACGTTGAATACACCGTTTGACTTTTCCAGATTCAAGATTTTAAATGATATAGAATGTCAAATAAGAACAAAAACAGAATTCTTGAAAATGGGTGAAGATAGGGAAAAGTGTTAAATATTCACTGCATTGATGAACGCGCGCTCTTCCAACTTTTATTCCTGCTACATATTACAATCACCTCCATATAGACTTTTTATAGAGATGTTTAGTTGCAGAAGATGTGCTTTCCAACTATGTTTTCGCAAGATAGGCCTTATAAATTAACAACAGGGGTTAAAAGCTTGTTTATTTTTTACGACGATGTGTTAATGCCCTGAAAAATGACGATTTTCGAGACAAACATTCGCCCATTATACCAAAAGCCCTTTGCGAAAAGTTCATTCGTAATACTCTACCCTTCATGCAGCGATAAGATATCTCTAGCATATAAACTATACCTATAATTACCAATAAACCAGATATGACGGGTAAGCGGTGGGTAACTTTAGACGTGAAATGCAACCTTCTTTTCGCTCTTACAGCGTGCTATAATGACTATGCAAAAAAGCCAATTACATCATCAAAATCCTTGAGATATGGGCTAACCAATGATTAGTAAGAATTTGCCATATACAAAAGCCATGTGCAAGCCCTAGCCCAGCAAATAAAGAAAATTGAATGTGAAACATAATTCTTTTTTTTTGCTACAGCGTAATAAAAGTCTTTTTGAATGTCAAACATATGGCTAAAATTGTAGAGATTCAAAATTTCGAGCTACCGTCAAATGTTTCAGAGGCAGCTTTCGAACAAACGAGAAAGACTTGCGAACAGTCGTGTACCACTATTGGTACACATGGTCCCTTGAGAGTTAAGCATTACTGTAAAATGCTGTCTCCAGCGGCAGAGCAAGCTTAACGTATTTAGGAATGCTCTGTCATTTCGCTCAATGTTCCACGAACTTAGTCAGGATGTGACGGTCTTGAGTGCATGAATGTCACTTCTGTGAATGTAATATGCTACAAGAAAAATCAAAGACCTGATCAAAAAGTCAGAATATGAATAAAGAGTCACTCACCCACCGGGTTTATCGAAGGAGGGAACGATATTGAGGATTTCTGTCACAGGTTACGAGGCGGCATAACGAATGAACGATGCACGTGATGAATGATGACTATCACTACTTTGGCGTGGGCCGCGCGCTGCCGCAACGCGTGCTCATTCCAAACTCGTTTCCTGTCGCGGAAACCGATCCATTGGCTCGTTGTCAATTCTCGACTCGACGATGTGAGCTGAGCGTACCGATGCCACTGGTCGATTGTCGTTCTTGTGATAAAGAAATAATAGCTCATCAAAAGAGAGCTACTACACTAGTCACAGAGTGGCCTACCACTTTTGCGAATGTGTTTATTTCCGTATACCCCTGCATGGTAGCAAACATATTGTGTCCAAACTCATACGATCTCCCTTCCTTTCGCTAGAACAGATCAAATGAATGTTAAGTTGCACAAACGATCATAGAAGCGGCTACGGACTAGTTGACGACGGAGTATACCTCATGGGAGTTCAGTAAGTGCCACAGAACTTTGAGATGACTTCTTTCCAGGCACTTATAATAGTTCCGGCAACTTGGTTTGATATTACGGAATGCTTTATCTAGGTGCAAAATATGTCTTGGCATTGAAATTTAACTCTAATTATCAAGCTAACTCAAGTGGTTAGTGTTTTGCGGTGATTGAAAGCTTCTACTATTCCGCCAAGTTTAGCGATTTGCCCTCTCGCCTCTCCTGTACACACAAATCCAGCCGCCTTCCTTCATGTCTTATGGATGAGAAGAATAATAAAGGATAAAAGGATAAAGCTTTCGGCGTTGATCAATCCCTGAGGGATGAGCCATGCATTCGACTTCAATTTTTAACTTCGTTTGTGAGGTGATTGAATGCATATCTGGCCTTTACAATGACCCGCGGTGGCCTCCCGCTGAACCGAGTCAGTGCTGCTTATCCTCCCAGACAAGTCTGAGACCTGTCTGGTACCAATTTACCGAACCCGCAGGGATGGATGGCTTGGTGAGCCACAAGCGCGAGATCGAACCACTGACCTCGTGTGCGACGCAGAGCACCTCTAACCACTGCGCCACATGCGCTCGAGAAGAAGAATAATAGTGGACTAATTTATCTTTGATTATTGAAGGCCTGCGCCATTTTTTACTATAGCCATTTCCTTAGAACTTAATCTGAATGCTTAAATATGGATGTCAGCTCCCGTTTAGATGTTTCCGCAATGCTTGTGTACTTTAACTGCCCATACAACAATCAAGAGCAAATATTCATTTCTTAGCGTTCATATAGAATTTATTATGTAACAACTCGAAAAATCAACTTTCCTAAAACGTCGGCATGTGAATAATATAAAACTCTGAAAATGGGATGATAAGCTCAAAAACTGATCTTTCTTTCAAGCTTCAAGAAGTTGGAATCTTTTCCCCGATCAACTATCCTTCTTTGGCTCGATGGGTTCTCCTTGGTTGCTTGTGGTCGACGTTTCGGCAAATACACCTTCATAGAATGATAATCGATCTGGAAAAAGATGCCAATCTCGTGAAGCTTGAAATTAATATTATTTCTTGATCTATTCATCTCATTTTCACAGAATTTACTTCATTTGACAGCCTCTAGCGGTGTTATGATGTTATAATGTACACAATGAAGAGTGGTGCGCAAAAACTTTTACTTCGGAGGGAACTTGAACCCACATCTCAACTTAAAGAGTGGTATCAAAACCGGCTCCGGTAGTGCAACGCTTTAGCACGCGTCCCCGGATGGGTGAGATGTGGGTTCGGATCCCAGCTGACGCAAGAGTTGTCGCACACAGCTCTACATCATTGGGTATATTCATTTCTTTTGTGATCACCTAACAAACATCAATCTGCCTAACTAAATGTTTATATATATATACTATATATATATACATATTGTTTTTGAAACGTTCCTAGCCGTCTTCTCAAACTTGCCTAAAAATTCATCTCTCTGGTGACAGTTCGGCAGTCGCAAGTTTCAGCTGTTTCGCCATCATGACTGCCATTTTCTCGCATCCTCCCCGTATCACGGAGAACAAGTGCCGAATAGTGATAAACTATCGTGAAAAAAAAACCAATCTTGACAGCCTACCTACAGTCAATGCCTTGCGACTGCTTTGAGCAGTATAATATCTTTCTTAAACAACAGTTCCTTATAAATTCCGTTGAAACTTCGTATACATAGAACTACACTGCTTTTGTCATTCAGTCAGGTGTAAAAAGTTGTAAAAGAAAATTATGACGTATATCTTTCAACTTTGATGATATTACTCAAATAAATACACTAAAGGCCATCACAAGAATTGAAACGACACATAAACTGGTTGATCAAAAATGATGATACAGAGAGCATACGACACTAAATCATCGATAACTCCCAATAATTTTTGGATTACTAGTGCAGATCTAAAGTTGAGAACCTATTAAACTATATAACAGACTTCCTTCTGTCTTTATAGGAATTCACTTACTATATTTTCATATATACTTTAGTATGAACATTTGCTGTGCAACCTTTGCCACTGAACATGCCCACTGATTTTGCATGTTCTGAGAATTCCTCAGTTTGCTCACACCAACGTAATATTTTGCATCTTCTTCAAATTCCAACCTCTCAAAATAGCTTCAGTGCGATTTCATGTAAGTAATTGTGACCGTCAACCAGCGGAGCAGAAGCACGACCAACCTATGTGCTTTCCATAGGTATTTTTCCACTTTTATCGCTTGTACAGATAGACTTTATCGATTTGAACGATTTATTTATGGCTCGCGTAACTGAAAGGGAGTAGAGAACTTTTGCATCACGAAAAAACTCTGTGGGAATTCCTATGCTCCTTTCTTCCTGATGTTCCTAAGAAAACTAGCGAATACCGTATAGTTCTCGTTTGTTTAATGCTGTTAGTCGACGTCCACTGCTTTTGCATGTGCACTTCGGATGTGGTCAACTGGAAAGATTAAGAGTCACCTAGACCACAAGTTCCAAAGAAGGGATAACCTTCTAAACTCCGCCCAAAATTGTACCGCTTCTCGGTCTAATTAAAAGAATTCTGATGAAGAGATATTCGCTGAGTGATCGGAGGTGTCGTCACCCAAAATCCTATCTCACTACTATTGAAGATGCGAAGTGTTTGAGTGAACGTTTGTGATCTCACCTACCAGAACAGAAAGTCTTTCCAAGGGCAGGGATAGATGATTGCCACCACCAGTGAAGTCTGCGTTTTGATTTTTCAGGATCTTTGCAAAAATTTTTCGCCAAATGAGGCAGTGATTGTGCATCTTCTTTATGACGTGAAAAGGTGAAACTGTCGAATTATCAGCCAGTGTGGATCAAAAGACGCTGACGAACCTACGTCGGCTTATTACGTACGCTTTACAAATAAAAGATTTACAAACAGTGTTGGGGTCAATCGAAATTCCTTTGCATGAATTCATTTTTTCTTAGCCATCTATGTGTTGAATGCATTAATTTTGCTTGGTTGAGAGAAATCGTAGTTCAAATTGCAAAGAAATTCTCTGAATCGGAAACCTCACACACACTGCCAGGTTCTCTTCTTTGCACCAATACTTTGATCTATTCTCACACTTATGCAATTTTCATTACCGTGAGAATATTGTGGAGATGGTAAGGAAAGAGGTAGGATAAAGCGTCTGAGGTTTCTTGTCATACTTTCAGTCCGATTTACTTCATTAGTAACATTTTTGGAAGAGGTACTAATCATGCACAAGCATGGTTATTATCATATAATGCTCTTGAAATAAGATTATTCAAAAAGAAACATAAAAATCTCATTTAGGATAAGCGAGTAGGTGACATCACAGAGGCATTCTCATCGTACTACTTGGTGTTAGCAGTAGTATTTTAGTGCATAAAAAGGATCCAGCTATATTAGATTAGTGACAATGTTAATGCAGATCGGAGCTGCTGGAATGCATCGCGCCATAATGGAATATATTTTTAGATAGAAGTGCTCATGTTATACATCATTTCAATGCGCCCCTCTCACTTTATGCTTTGTTGCTGATGACGCATTACTTGCTATCTATTTGTTTTGAATTGCTTTGGGTTGAATTAAATTAAATGGACTTAATGCCGACTTTCCTTTAGAAGTACTGTTTCGCCTTGTGCTGACTAATAATGACACCGACTGCTGGAAGACTGACTGCGCGGAGAAAGAAAAAGATAACCATCGTATAATGACTACCAACACCTCCCTCTAGTGGAGAGCACTGTTGAGAGAGGTGAGTTTATATGAGTAGAACTCAACTGAATTATACAAAGACGAACGATATTGTTAGTACACCAACGAAACTATGCATAATGACAGCTCCAATGACCCGCTAGCAGTGACATGCAGATTGGTGCAGAACAAATAGAGGTCTTACCATAATCTAGAATAACAATTACTTTTTCACTAACCTGATATTCAACAATTCACATAAAATAATGTTGTGAAAATTCATTTACGTGTTTGCTGGAAAGGCTGCCGCATAAATGTTTAGCATTGGAGAGAATCCACTGATATTTTTTCGTAATGTGTTGAATTTGCAAAGATAATGCTCGAAAGTGATTATTGATCAGCAGTGCAATTAAAACAACACACTGTCGCAATACGGACGTAGAAGGACACAGAACTGCTACAGCGCACAGACAATATGAAAATAGAATTTTTGCTGAACTGTTGAATAGAGTTGATGATTCTACAGCAATTATGGAGCTTTCAACTTGTCATTGGCGAAACGGTCGGAAAAGAAGTTATTTTGCTCCGACTCAAAAAAATTCTCAAAACAAATGGAACACAAGTCTTGCCAACGCTTTTGACACTACTCTGACCCGACTTATATAATGAAGAGAATGCTCTTTAAAATAATTTCAGTTAGCGTCACAGTGAACAAGTCTCCAAAATTCAATGTCCAAGCCATCGTATGTGCATAACAAGTTGATGAATTCGAAGGCAGGTTTTAGTTTAATCCACTAGCAGAAAGTCAATCTAGTTCTACGCATTCAATCACAAAACTGAAAATAACATTCTAAGAGATTGTATTTAATGCAGTTCTGCACAGCTTTTTTCTTCGCAAGATTTAGTAGCAACTGCTTTCAAGCGCTGTCTTCAATGGAAAATTTCTTATTTCAGTTTCAGAGATAATCTTTCTTTAAACATTTGCACTAATAAGTTAAGTCAGAGGAGTCTGAAACTGTTATTCGAATGAGGTGAGACCACTGCATGAAATTCAAAATGTCAAGTGTCGTGGTAACAAGCCGATGGCCTCTGCGGTGCAGTGGTAAAACGCGTTCCGTCACAGATGGAAGATAGCATCAACTCTCTCTGATGTCGAAAGCCGTGTGTATCACTCAGCACCCTTGGCTATATATTTGCAACATTATTGCAATGCTTAACAGCAAAAAAGTACTTGCACATTGTATATATTACATAGCTGCCGTCTTAACTGGAATTGATGCCGATATGTGCTTATTTGGCCGTTTCCGCGATTGCCTATTGTTGACAGCTTCGATAGCGTAGTCGAAGGTTATTAGCAGAGCAATCGCCTGGGGATCACTAATAGCACGTAGCTCAAGCATTGAAGAAACACGGATTCGGTTCTCGGCTGAGGTCGGAACTCTACGTATCTCATAGTATCTTTGAATACACAATTTGCACAAATATTTTTTATCCGTGCCTGGTGGAGAAATTTAACTTTCTATTAACATTCTCCTAGGTATCAAACTTGGAACGTTTGAGAAGGTAAGGAAGCCCCACTTTGATGTCACATCACTCGCATTTTTAGTAACATTGAGATCAATGCATTTGAATCCGAATCCTCACAACTAGTTCAGCGCCATATAGCAGTTGTTTTTGTGCAGTTAACGCCGTTACAGATTCACTCTTCTTTTGTCGCATTGGTGCGTGGATGGAACCACATTAGTCCACGCCTGCTTTTGAATCCTTCAGTGAAAGTTTTCAGTTTGTAAGGGTTCTCAACTTGGCCATCTTTCACAACTCCGCCGATAAAAAAGATTTCAAAGACGTGTTGGATGTAAGGGAATAACGACAGCATCATATAAGCAAGTGCTATTTCTGCTTTTTGGCAATTTGTTTCCCAAAACGTTTCATGGAAAGTTGTGCCCCGCATCAGCCAATTGATATCATCTTTTACAGATTGCCTCTCAAAGAGCATTTGTACCGTCGATGTTCTGTCGATTGTGCATAGGAGCCAAAAATGGATTTTTCAAGGAAAAAAATCGCCTTTTTCGACGTACTCGTTTATGATTTCGCTACTCACCATATCGAAAATTTTGGCATGTGGAACGATGGCATGGCTGGTGGTCAAGGTGACGAACAACGGATTATTTCGGTACTACAGATATTTTCAATAGCAGATGCAATATGAAATCTAATCGAAGTAATCATACTGCTACAATCTTATCATCAAAATTCGTTGCAGTTGGAGCTAAGAATTTTACGGTTACTGGGTCCAACTCGCCTGTTGCCGTGGTTTACACTAACACGACCAATGCTCCTGCTTAGATTCGTGATATTGCAACTACTGAGACAAGTGCTTAAGCATTTATCTCGCGTCTTTAAAGCAAGCAGTGAGTTTGCAATTGCTGGATCTCAGATTTTCTTATCATCGCAAAATCTGAAGAGGTTAGAAAGTAGATTCCATCCCTGATAGTTTTGTCACCCTCCTAACGAGCACGATTTCATAACTTTGCACAATTTTATAGAAAACACTTCGGAGTGAACTTTTTAGAGTAGTTTAAAACTTTGTATTATAGGTGTTAGATGCTCTCGAAAGCCAAGGTTCTAGCACAGTTATGCCTGATGGTGTAATTTCGGACATATCGAGTCAACTTGATATCAACATCACTTACGAACCAATGCTGTGTCAAAAAGTTCACCTCGATCTAACAAAGGACACAGGTGAGTCTTCTCAGTGTGCATCTACTTGGAGGATTCCAAGTGGAAATATAACATCCATTATAAAAGAAACTGTGTCAATACAGTTCAGCAAAAAATTCCAAAAAAATTATGGAAAATTATTCCATAATATAGGAAAAGCTTTCATAGTGGCATTAAAATTGAGAGCTATGAATTTATTGATATTTTTCGAATAGGTTTCTCACGTCTTCTCCCGAAGATGATATAGAAATACGGGTGACGTTGAAGGAGTTTTGAAAAGTAGAAGAAAATTAGTACTGAAAACTGCTTTCAGGTTTTCTTATTTTTTGCTTCCCCTAAAGTATCAGGTGTCTAAGACGTGTAGTTTATTTACAGTCGACGAAAAGACGCCATTAAATTGCATTATAGTGGGAAATACGGTGACGGAAATTTGTGACAGAATAACAGATTGGCAGATGTTGTGTGACACACAAGCGGGTGTCAAGGCTGTTCCCAACAAGCACTTAATAATTTCAGGAACTCTCTCGGTTCAGTTTCTATTTCTTTTTACAGTTTTCTTTCGCAAGGAAAAGGAAATTCTGGTATATCAGAAACATCATCATGGCTAATTGGCCAAAGGAGAAGTGGCAAGACAAACTGAGCAGAGCTGTTTGGATGTTAGCATTGGGTCCATTCGGATCGCACTTCTTCTCAGGATCGGGCACTGTCGGCTGGAGCCTACATTTAATTGCGATGTTTTTGAGACGAGAATTTCATCGAAGCTTTGTTAATGTGACATTGCAGCAGCAGTAATGAAGTAAGTAAAAACATGAATGTTGATTATTGAGAGCAATATACAACTGAATTTGAGAGTACGTTGCTCTGATTTTGGATTTAGTGTTCCCTTTAAAAGGCAACTAAGAGTTATGCAACCACAGTACTCTCGTGGTTTGAGAAATCGCTTTCACCGTGGTTTAGCTGCTGTGCACGAAGATGTTGCTTTAGAAGGATTGCAGGAATACGAATGTTTAATCAGAACAGAAGCTTGAATTTGTTGCGAAACAGTTTTAAAGCTCCTTTCATTATTATTTGAGCCAACTCGTCATGTGGTCTGGTAGGGGCTCTTGTACAGCCCAATACACGTGTTCCGTCCTTACAGACTCGTCAGCCGGGCAGAACCCGTCGTCTTTCGATCTTTTTATAGTCAGTTCTCTCGGGAGCCTCACACTCCTTATAGAGAGTCACCGAAGGCGAACGTTTTACACTCTATGTCAAGCGAAATTTCTACTTAACACAGAGCGTTTGCGCACTCAATTGCTCTTTGGCTGGTATTTTAATCATATTATACCTTTATTTCGAGTGCTTTACTAAAACCACGCTCAAATTTCAATGGATGCTTTCATTATTATTTGCAGCCAACTTCTCGAGAGAACTGACTACAAAAATTTCGAAAGACAATGGGTTTCGAGCGACTGACGAGTCTGTAAGGACGAAACACGTGTGCTCGAGCAATTAGAGATCAAGCGGTACTAGATTACCGGGAGCTTACATGCTTTCTTTAAACATGTTACTTACGTTTACTGCAGAGATCTTAAATTAAACATGTAAATAGTAGAGCCTGCATCCAATAAATTGGATGTGCTACTGTGAACTACCGCTTGTCATGAAAGGCTCTCAAAATGTTGAACAAAAATAGTCTACTCGCAATTTCGATTATACGCGTCTTTACGCATATGATCTAGAAATTTGTAAGTTAGCAAATGAAAAAAATATCTGAACCTCTCTGTGAAGATTTGTCTAATATTTTGTTCTCGAGTATTTGTCCGCTTTGGGTGGTGCAAACACCATTAATACCCATAAAGAATCGCTATTTCTATAACTATACAACATCTCTGGTGTATAAAAGAAGCCACCGAGTATTAGACATCAAAACCAACCACTCCACACCTGTTTACGATACAAGAAAAACAAACTGATAACTCACTTTTAAGAGATGCGCTACAAAGCAACAACAATGAGTTCAGTAGTCTTTCCCTTGATGATCAAGTTGGTGTCACGCTTTATAAAATTAACGTCTTGATGTATTTGGCTACTCCAGTGGCAATGATTCAAGTTGCTGGTGCTCGAAAACTGTCACAAGCTTGTGTTGAGATAACAAAAAAGGATGCTAAAGATACTCTCCTTCACCGACCATTATCTGGAGAGAAATCTGGAAAGTCAGTGCCGAGAACTGAATAAGGAACGGCTCGAGGTGTTAAAAACTATTTCGGAATGATCTGTTTTTTATTTAGAGTGAAGCTAGATGTCTATCATGCCCCATTTTATTTTTCCTACTTTTTTTACTTTTTTCCATCTGCCATAACCCATGAGCTACTGACCACTGTGGTTCAAATCCACCTATCTAATCGAATGCGACTATATCACCCACTGGTACTAGAAAGCGGTAACTAAGTCATATTTATGTACGCTCTTCTCTTACAAGCAGTGAAAAGGAACGTTTACGAAAAAAAAAATGTTTCGAATGGCCACCAGTTTGAAAAATGAGCAGAAAGAAGATTCCATCAGATTAATTCAGCAAATGATATTCTCTAATGGCTAGGAAACTGATCTTTCTCATAATAGTTCAAAAAATTCACCAAAACGGTGCTTATACCATAGAATAGGTTACTTTTAGTCTGCTCTTTACTACGTCTTATTCACGTCTAATACTTAGATAAACCATGAAAGTTGTTCAAAAGCAGGCTGTAAGAAATCAATGGCAGTGATTGAAGTGCTATCAAATATTTTGAGACTCGCGAGATCGTAATTGATTGTATTATAGCATATGGCAAAGACAAAGCTCCATAGTTTGTCCAGTAGCCCGAGACGATATTGTGGATTCTGGTACGCTGTACCTGAACCTTTGCTAGGTTTGTCCTGATAACTGTGTTAAAAAAATTGCAAATCACTTCCAGTTTGTATAAAAGAGCACCTAGTCATTAGACTCAGAATCAAATCAGACATTTTGTTGAACTACCTAGGACACAGAAGCATGGTGAAGTAGATGAAGTGCAAGTGAATAACCATGCACGGGAACATAAGATTTAGTGAGTAAGACTTTTGAAGCATTTTGATTTGATTTTAAGATTACAGAAAGGAATGCAAAGAAGAAGTTTTAGACAAGTATGTCAAAGTAAGGAAATAAGATGACAATCTCCGTAAAAATTGTAAGATTGCTCTCTTTGTAAAGTATTCAATGAGTTTATTTCCAGTGCCACTAAAACCTAAGTTCTGTGGCATTCCGTGAAGCCTGGAAGTAACAGCTTAGGCAGGCTGTTATCAAAGTGGTCCTTTCAGATACTGAAGCGCGTGAAATTCGCCGAAGCGTCAGCTGTTGCGAATAACTTGTATACCAATCTTTAAGTTTTCAAAATTTATCCAAAATGCTTCAATAATTCGTATTTTTCTTCAACCGGACACGAGGTGTTATATTACTCTTTATTCAACAGCTGACGTTCCGGCAGCTCGCTTTCTCTACAGCCAAGCAATAAAAATACTCTGCTTCACTACGTCTTCTCTCATTCCTCACATACAAAAACGGCGTTAGTAGAAAACATGTTTTGAAGAGCCACCGGTGTGTATACTGGAGTAGAGCAGAGGGTAGAATTCGTGAAACTGGCTCGGAAAAAAGCCATTTCTGTTGGACACGAATGTGGAAATACTTGACTTAGGTTTAGACGAAACAACACGCCTCCAATCGAAAAATCGTATGGAAGCGGAATCCTATTTACCCTTCCGTTTTTTTTGCAAAACACATAAGTACAGCTATAAAACGCTGTCTAAAAAGAGCAGTTTTAGAGCAATCAGTAACGATCATTGGGATACCACCGTATATTCATAGGCGCCAATTGGCTAGCAACCACTTGTATGACCGTCTCTGTGTAATGAAATATTGCAAAATATGTCCTAACGGCAGAGACGGTGAAAGCATGAGCGTGGCAACAGCTTACCAAATCTCTTGCAAAGCCTGCAGCCATAATTATAATGGCGGCACGGGTATGCCGCTCTATGTCCGCATAGAAGAACATTTAGCTGACTATCTTGATATAGAAGTCACCATTCTTGCGCAAGAATATGAAACATCAACGCGAAAGATTTTATAGGCGTTTTCGATTAACACATCCAACAACTATGAACGTCAGGGAGAAATGCCTCGTTATCACTCGCGGTATGAGTCAGTATATAAGACTGTTGTTTTGATGGGTAGGGTGCACTACGAGCCTACGTGATCTTTTTCCTCTAATCTCCACTTTAATTATTCAGTGAGACACTTTAAAAAGACTACGAGTACGATGAGAGTTGATCTTGTGCCTGATACTATTCAAATCTTGGTCTGGTGATTTTCTTTAAAGAAGGAATGGGGGTGATTGACTGATTGAATTGTAGGCAACTGGCCTTTTGAGGTGATGAAGAACTTAAACTGGCGAAACGTCAGATGATGAATAAAGAATAATATAACAATTCGTGTCTGGTTGGAAAGGAAAACTAGAAATTATTGAAATATGCCGAGATTGATAG
The DNA here is from genome assembly GCA_019055375.1 of Parelaphostrongylus tenuis. Taxonomy (NCBI): domain Eukaryota; kingdom Metazoa; phylum Nematoda; class Chromadorea; order Rhabditida; family Metastrongylidae; genus Parelaphostrongylus; species Parelaphostrongylus tenuis. The sequence goes on from JAHQIW010003504.1 coordinate 197,608, forward strand.
CTAGTCGGTTTTGGGATTTATTCAAAATGCCTCAAGATTTTTTGGGAGATAGTGCCTTAGAAACTCATGTGGGAGCCATTACCTTAACGTCAAAACGCTTTCCGTTATGCTTTTGTGTTCTACGCTTGCTTATTGAAATACTTGCAAATCTTCTCAATATCAATGTGACTCAGGTACAACATCGGTGTTACGGAATTCACCAAAATACTATTAATTATAGAATAATAAGTATTATGCTAGAAATAAACGCCTTGACCCGCTTACGTATTGAGCAAGCTGTCGAATGATTACAGAAATTAAAGCAAGCAAAAGCTCTTTGTCACAACTGAAACAGCCGAGAAGAAAGTGAGCCGTACCAAATCATAACGCAGAGTCTTTTGCGAAGGACAGGAGTCATATTCGTTTTGTTTGGCTGTCATTACGTTTTATTACTAAACATTAGCATTGTTACTATAGAAAACCAATTACAATAGTCATGCGTTGGTCATGTGTTTCGGTGTAGTGTTTTGCATTGTTCGTGAATACTTGCAAACTCATTCCTTCTATCTCACCTCTAACAGTACCATGCCGTTAATTTTCGAATGAATAGGTCGGAGTAAGAGTGAAACCTCCATTTCAGCTTATCATGCGCAAGTGTGTTCGGTAGTTCTCCTCGCTATAATTATTCGCTATTCATCGTATCTATCCTCTATCGTGAAGAAATCGAATAACTGAGTTGGCGGTTTTACAGTGGAGCTCCTGTCATCGCGGAGAATTCAGTCGGTAGCGACTCTCGTATATCGCCTAACGTCAAAGCGATACATGCCTCTCCCACTTAACTCGATGACCTGGCGTGTAAAACGACATCCATGGCTTTGATTGTTGGAAGAGTTAGAAATTAGAGATGTTTACTCTCGCTCACGGGAATAAAATTCTCCCAACATCGAGCTTTCGACTGCTATTTCAATAGTAATGTGTGGTCAATATGACCCTATTCAAGTAATGGTTGCGATGTTTATGCTTATACGTTGAGTTGAATTTTGGGCACGGAGTTTAGGACACTTTCTTCTATTGAATACATTTTAGATGCTTTCGAAAGCTCTTTGAGCCACCCGTTCTTCCATACTAATTATGGATGTAAGTTCTCCGTCATATGGACATCACTTACCTAAACAGAGAGAACTGGAACATTCCGATAACACCGCTTTGTTCGGAGTAAATCCTGTAGAGCACCGCCTCGATTACGTATTTTTCTTTTTTGCTGTTGGTGCAACACATGAAAACATCCATAATGGAAACAATCTGGTATTAGAACTACTATTTTACAAGCTGCCGAAGGTTATTGAAGCCCGAGTAAAGACACTCTGCTTGGCGATAAAGCCAAGCATATATGAGAGCAAAACACGCTGTACACGCCGCAGGTTGATCAAAATATTCTCTTCGTTGCTACAGCGCTCCAAAAAAGCTCTCTCGGAAAAGAAGCCTAGCATTTGGATTGCAAATTTTTCAGCTATCGAATGCTTACTTATGATCTCAGAGAAATTATGTGCCCGACATGAAACCACGAAAAGCTTGTGTATTACTATTGGCGTACTTGGTCCCGAAAGAGAAACGCGAAACGTAGTTTCTCTTCGTCGTTAGTACAAAGCAGTAAAAACTTTATTCAGAAATTACGTTTCCAGTTAGAATTGAGGTTTTCAAGCTTTCGGATGACCACAAAACTCTAGTGAAAGAGCTTTGTTTGGTGAGAAAGCCAACCAAACACGCGTGAAAGGCGCACTACACTCTCCGAAGAAATAACGTAATTTTCTCTTTGCTGCTGCAGCTCAGTAGAACGCGTTTTTATGAATCAAACATAGTATTAGACTTGCAGTTTTTCATCTATCGAAACAGAGTAGATTTTTGATGAAGTAGTTTTGTCTGGTGAAAAAGCCCTGCATACACGAACGGAAAATGCACTATACAATCCAGAAAAAAGCGTGAATTCTCTTCGCCACTATAGCTCAATAGAAAAGCGTTTCCAAAAAGAGCAAGCATATCTTTGGAACCGCGATTTCCTCAGCTATCACACGACCTGTGCTTGACGAAAAAACTATGAAAAGGCGCTTGTACCATGAGTGGCAAACGTGGTCCCAAAAGAGTTAAATAGAATTCTTACTACCCCACTCTCGACCGTCTATATACACCTCACTCAAAAAATAATAACCTGATAGCATGATGACACGTTTTGTGCCTGTTGTTATAAGGTCTGATAATAGGCACTCAAACAGGCGCCTGTATCGTCCTTCCACTCCTCAGTCTCACAGTCTCACTCGGTTCAACCGATCTCTTGGGAATATATTTCTATATAAAGGAAACAGCGCCGAATAATAGATAACATTAAATCATGTGACAAAATGTGCAAGGGCCATATCAGACCTCATAACAACAGGATCAAAACATGTTATCAAGGTATCAGATTAGAATTTTTTTTATCCGACCGTTTTTAGCATTTGCATGATTTTATATGATACTCAGTGATGAGAGTGATGTGCAAGACTTTTGTTCCAGGCGGAACTCAAATCCGCATTGCACTCTAACCGGGAGCGCGCGCTTCAACCCGTTGCCCTACTGACGGGTCGTATTACCATCACTAAAGCTATGTTATTGGTGAGTAAGCAGACAAGTAAAAAAAAAAGCGTGCGGAACCATTGTAATGTCCCCCTATCGGTGGCCGTTATCTTGCTGAGCACTAATGAAGCCTAGGAGACCTTGAAATCTAGTCAGTCTGGGCAAAGGAGACTGGCAAGAGGAGAAACAGTCATTCCATAGCCTGCATACCGATGGATGACAAATTGTGATGAATGATTTTGTGACTACGAGGAACACTTTCTAAACGCACTGGAAGCATTCGAATATACACGTTCGCAGCTTTCACGTTCAAGTCTGTAGATGCAGCAGTTAGGAGTTTTTATGAGGATATCCGTTTTCATTCAGAGATATCAGTGCTCATCTGCTCAAATAACATCACGCCCTCAACATTACATCGTTCATCCAGAGGCGAATTTCGCTGTCTAAATGTTTTATATGTGATCAGTTCTCATCAACGGATTTTACACTCATGCTGATGCTGACTTAACCTGCAAGATGTGCGATCTTGCGTCCCCATAGCTTTGCAGGTGATTGCAGTGGGTGACCATTTTTCCACCGGATACATATATCGTAATTATAAACGACTAAACTTGCCGTCCTTGAACGAGAACCTATGGAAGAAAAATGCTGTAGTAAAGAAAGTGAATGAGCAGTTTGTGTTGTTTGAGTTGGTCTTCCCACGCGAGACTTTTATTAGCCGCTTCTGTATCGAACTCCTTGTATTTGGATTACCGTTTAACTGCAACACTAAGCACTAGCTACATGATATATAAAAGGATTACAAACGGTGTAGACAACGGAATAATAGTTAAGCCAATTACCAAGTGGAAGCCTAGATATAACTTCCGATATTTACTCCATTAAGAATCAGTTTAGGCTAGAGTAAAAAAATTCAAAGCTAAGGATGGAGATTCTAGATTAAGTTTATAGAACATACATTGGTAGTCATTTCACATGAATAGGTCAGGTACCAAAATAAGCTCAGTTACGTGACCTACTCATGAATACGAAGAGGGGTCATTCAACTTCTGACAGTCACTGGTATGTTTATGTACTTCCAGTAAACAAAGTCAAGAGTGCATCTAAAGTTCAATCGTCTTTCGAAGACAGAACATACGAGTGACGAAAACAGAATATATGAGAATGTTTGAAGTTTAGAAGCCAGTAATAAGCTCGTGGGAAGAGGCACTTAATATTCCTTAGTTAATAGAAAATGTTGTCTACATATACAGTGTTACCAATATGGTTATCGAATTGATGACTACTCCTACGAAATACAGGACACATACTAATCGGTGAAATAATCCACTAAATCACAGAACTCTCATTTTTGCATAACGAGTTCACTTGAACAGTCAAATTAGGTAAACAAATTAGGTAATGATTGGAATGACAAATTCCACTATGCCTCCTTTAGTTTTTGGCATTCGTATTAGACCTTTTCATTCTGTGGAATGAAACGGAAGTTTCCATCAACTCCTCTCCTTTGCGGCAGAGGACTCACTAGGAAACACTAGCGTGCTAATGGGACGAGTGTAACCATTGCTGGAGTCTGCAGAAACGCTTGAGAATCCACATAAAGATAGAGGAACGCACAAGCACGAACGGGACACAATTCCTGTGGGTTGAATAAAATTATAATTACTAGCGTGTGGCTTCTCATCTTTCTAGACGAATGAGGAAAAGCTCTCAACAGTCAGCTTATTGTATCACTACTTTCATAATACTAACTTTTTTATTTTGTTGTTTCACAAGACTGCTCCTATTTCTGCAAGATAGCTATCGATGCTCACTATCTATTATTTGAAGTATGTATGTTTTCACACCTATGGTGCCAACCGATAGCCGTTCGCATTGGTCTTAGTACTCACTTAATTATCAGTGATGAGTAGGGAAAGCAACTAACTCCTCAGAATATTCGTTCTATTTTCAACGGCATGTAATCGAGAAAAGCTTAAAAGTTCTCAAAAACATTTAGAAATGATTTGAAAGGTGACATCTTTCTCTTTGAATGTTTCCTAGTACCAGGCTAAAGATTCTATGTATTTAGTAAGTCATTTTCGAGCCATGCACGTGGTCTTATGGGCACTTACACGCTGCAGTAGATGTGTTTCGGCCTTTCAGCCTCGTCAGTGACACGGTACCTTACGGTTCAGCCACTTTCACGAGTAGACATCGCCTGCTAAGAAGAGTTGACGCTGTACTATTTACACGCTCCAATGAGTGAAAAAATGACTGAATGGGCACTGACGCATACTCGATTGCTCTGGGCTGGTATTTGTGAAATATCATACCTTTGGTTTTAAGTGTTTCGAGTGTTTCGTTTGACCACACTCACACTGCCCATTAGGTGATTTTTTCACTTAATGGAGCACGAAAGAGTACGATGTCAGCTCCTCTTAGCAGTGGCTGTCTCTCCGCGGAAGTGATTATATCGCAAAACACCGTGCAACTGACGAGGCTGAAAGACCGATACACATGTAGCTCACCGTGTATGTGCCCTCATAACAGACCACATGCATAGCTCAAAATAACTTATCAGGCATATGAAACATGATGAGTACTTCACCTACAGACACCATAGTGATCGCATGGTACGCGTCAAACAACTTCATAAGTCTGAGAGTGTTAAGCAGATCAAGGATGATACATTAACAGATGCTCTGCCGTATCAGCCAGTGTTTGGTTAACTTAGTTAAAATGTAACGAGGTCGGAAACGTGAATTTACAATATTACGATAACGGTGTGTTGGCAGTTCCTTCTATGGTTCAATTATGTCACATGAAGAAAGAAAGGCTTAGGACTTTAAAATCAGAATGAAAATGAGTTTACCCATTTTTCCAAACACTTATCCAGAACTAGGATCTCTAATTATTACGCTTACTGACCTGCGTGGATAGCTATGAATAGAAGTTTTATATCAAAAATATCTGATATTTTTCTACACAAACGTAAATTTTTCGTGGTTCCAAATCAGAAAACTTTGTGTTGCTTCCGAAATTGAAATTAATGGGCTTAACATCTTACACTTTGAATTTATTTTAGATGCCGTAATAACATTATTGCCCTCTGCAACGTATACAAATATAGCAAACCTGAGCTCGTCCAAAAAATCTGGTTGACACTAAGAGCTTCAGAGTCTCGTTGCACGAGTGTTTAAAAAAGAAAATAGAAGAAAAGTTTAAGAACAAATCTTCATTTAAAGCTTCACGAGGTTGGTATCTTTTGACCGATCGAGTGATAGTCCTTCCGGTAGATGGATTTTCTTGGTTGCTTGTGGCTGACGTTTCGGCAAACACGCCTTCTTCAGAGCCTGAATGTACTATTGATTGTAACGTTACTTATGTTATTATGCACTGTGGGAAAATGAAAATCTAGGGCATTGATAAGCGGCAATTGACTTAGGAAAACTACTCAGCGTGCAATCTAGTTTGGGGACTACCTGTCTTGCTAGCGCAGGTTGACGTATGAGACATCCCTACATGTCGCAAGATCAAGTTAACAATAGGTGTCAGCTGACATCCAGGCAAGAAAATCAATCTGAGATAAGGTGCCATGTGATAGGTGATGTCAAAGCACTCTCCCTTTTTGATTCTTTGCTTGTTTCTGGACCAGATTTCACGGTAAGTGGCTTTCCCTGAATCAATTATTGCATCTTACTGCCCTAGATTTTCATTTTTCCATAGTACATAGTAAGATAAGTAACGTTACAGTAAATAATACGTTCAGCCCCTGAAGAAGACGTATTTGCCGAAACGTCAGCCGCAAGCAACCAAGAAAACCCGCCGACCGAAAAGGACGATTCATCAGGTAAAAGATACCAACCTCGTGTAGCTTCAAATAGAGATTAGTTCACAAACTTTTCTTCCGATTTTATAAAAACAGAAGAAATCATGCAGATCATACTGACGACGTCTTCGCTTGAGTGAAGGTGCTAGGTCTGACGGATCCCAGTCGATGAGGAGGCGCCCTCCCAGCCGGACCTCACATAGAGCAGAACGATTGAAGCGGTACAATACTGTGGTGCTTCCTCTCATCGTGCGTGGATAATCGCTTAAGGACCCGCTGACAGCGATTTGTCCCTGAATTCATATTCCTGTACACCTTGTCGATTAATACTGAAGCTATTTCTCAAAAAGGTTTTTTTAGAGGAAAAAAGATAAGGCACTAAGAGATTGTCGTTTAGCACTACATATGCTTGAATAAAGCTCTCGGCATTGATCAATTCCTGAGGGATACGTCATGAACTCGTCTTCATTTTCAGCTTTCTTGAAGGTGATTTGAGTGCAAATCTGGCCTTTGCAATGACCTGCGACGACCAACCGCTGCATCGGGTCAGTGCTGTTCTTACTCCATAGCAAGTCGGCACCAGTTTACCGACTCTGAAGCCACACTTATCCACAGCGTGAAGTCAAGATGATGAAAAAGTCACCTATATCAGGATATTTCGTATCTTGCAAGTGAGAGGAAAGATCTAAAATTCTGACCTGCTTCAACGACTAGAAATCAGTGAAGGCTTTCTGAGCTTCAACCAATTAATGATCAACTACTCCGAACCTATATCACGCTTTAATGACAACCGAGTGATTAAAATCGTCATCGACTGGATTTCTTCAAGTTTGAAAAGCACCACATGAGCATCAGAGACTCGGTGACCTGATTTCTTCACAGAAATTCTCGAAGAAAGATATGCTGCTTAAGTTTCCCTACAGCGAGGAGGATTCACAGAACTACTTCCGCACGTGGGAAAATGAGGGCTATACTGGTGTCTGTTACAGTCACACGACAGTCAGCTGGTAGCAGTGTGATAAAGGTGAGACACAAAGGCATTTCCTCTGACGGTCCTAAATAATAACTCAAAACTTTGCATTCAGACTCATATGGCATGCATTGACACAATGGAATTAAATTTATGTAGTAGTATGATGGCCGAAATTCGAAGCAACTGCAAATAATATATGTGAATCTTAGGGCTTTTCTTGCTAAGCCGATGCAAGGTAGGTAACAGCAATAGTAGCAGTAGTTATAGTGACAGCAGTTCTATGGCTGAGATATCAGCTATTTTGCCTTTGGAATCTGTAACTCGCCGATTTATTAATGCTTTTACACGCCACCTAGATCATATCCAAAGAATAAACAATGAAAAGCCGCCGCGTCTCACGTGATAGTGACGCATCAGTCCTCCTGGTTGACCATTGGGTTTTTCCCGCTCTTCGAAAAAGCTGCAAGTGCTTTACGCGCTGATGTTTCTGACACCTGAGTTAGGATCATAACAGCTACTTTGAAATCGTTGCCGCTGTGCTTTGCTCGCCGTGTACTTAGGAAAGGATTTTGTGAAATTTTGAAGTTGCCTTTTAGATGTTCTTTGATGCGGGCACAAAGTGACTACTCCTTTCTCCAACAATTTGGTCCTTATATGGTATATGCAATATCAGAAATATACGGTGTTCGGACGACTGAAATAGTAGTATTTTCTCTGAATTTCACATTGATATGAATAATTCTTTGAATCCGAGTTCAAAGCACTGTTTTCTGTTTGCAAATGACGAACAAAAAATGCGCATGAAAAAGGATTACTGTGTCGTCTTAATTAAAATGTTGAGCAACGAGCAGTTTCGCTGTGATATTTTCTCATCATTTTCATCACGGTACTGTGGCTAATCAAAACGTCTGAGCCGATGAAGCTACACCACCGTTACTTCTTTTATCATTTTCGGACGTCTTGCGGCGTTTTCAGTGCACCCTGACTGCACCGCTTGCGTGGCTTAAATTAGTGGGCACCCCATTACAATCTGGTAAATAAAGGTTTGAATATTATTGTCGGATTGTTATCGCGAAATTCAACAGGTTTCAGTACAATAAACGCCAATGCTTCCTGAAACCCCGGATATTTCATCGAGGAATTCATATCGCCAAGGATTCTGAATTTTTTCATTTTTTCAATGTTCCTGCAGCCATTCGACGGGGTGAGAAATACGGAAGCACCCATACTAAGCTCGGCCCAAGCATGAGACATCTTCTTTTCGTGCGATCAACTTAAAGAAAATAACGTTTTGCTTGCGGTAATTGTCGGACAATGGAACTTTGAGTTTAAAGAAGCGTATCATTACGTGTTGACAGATTACCAGACGATCCTTTAGTTGATCCAAAATTCCTACTTTTTGATACGCAAGCCAAATATTTGGGATGACAACGGATTTCCAGCAGCTTTCCTTATTTTTTACGAAAATATTGTGAAACTGTGACAAGATTCATATTTTCCACAACGTAGGACTTTCGAAACAAAACTTTATAGAGATATGTTTCGTATGTAATCGGAGTAAGTTTCATGGAGTTCGCATTCATCAACATGTGGAGCCATACTTTGAAAAAAGCGCTTTTCTTGCCCTTCATTCATTTCTATCTAGCACTCATAGAATTCTCTCAAATGGGCAAAAGTCTAGGCTGCTGACCACGCATCCGGCTAATCATTACAAAGCAGAAAAGCGATACTTTGCTCACTTCAAGAATCATTTGCAACACACTGGGTTAAGAGAATTTCCCGAATTTTTGGTAATTCGATGACAATACATTCGATGTCATCTGAGGCAATGCAGCGATGAATACGTTGGCAAAATGTTCGATTCCTTTTTGTTTGTATATAAGTAGGGCACAAACTCACAGAGAAACCTATTTCAGAGTGACTGTTATGTCTTGGAGCAGGAGTCAAAGATACCACAGGGCAAAACTCTTATAGCGTCTTTGACAAACGCTAGAAATCCAAAATTGAACCGAAAGAGCGATCGCTTTACTACTACGTAAAACACGACGTCTTTCTTCCGTTTGATCTTTGGACTTAATCTTGGAAGGTTCAAAAGGCACCAGTAACTTGTCGAGTCATTCGAATAGTTTGATACAACGTACGTCCAAGAGTGGAGTGATTTGATTTGGCAAAATGCCAAAAGGGATTTGGTACCGGCGTGATATACTATGCCAAACGGATAGAATTCAACATAATCTTTTCGGAAGCTTTTGTTGAACATAACATAATTTTCAACCTCTCGTATTTTTTCGTTGAAGGAGTCAACTCACACAATCCTTCACCCTGTTTCTGCGGTGACTCAACAAAATCGTGTTGTCATTTCACGTAGCGCTAATGTGAAATTGCTTCAAATCGTCTTGCAGTGAATGCTTGGGTAGGGTTTCTACTAAAGTATAAAAGATAGAAGGATAAAGCTCTCGGCATTTATCAATTCCTGAGGGATGCACCATGCGTTTCTCTCTAATTTTTAACTTCGTTTGAGGTGAGTGAGCATGATGATGATTGGTATGTGCTGATGATTGAGTTGATCTGGCCTTTACCACGACTCGCGATGGCCTCCCGTTGCACCGAGTCACTGTTGCTTATTCTCCCAGACAAGTCTGAGATCAGTCTGGCACCAGTGTGCTGACCACAGAGGGATGGCTGGCTTGGTGAGTCATGAGCACAAGATCAAACCATAGACTCGTTTCCGACGCAGAACACCTCTAGCCACTGCGCCACGTGAGCTCTGACCACTGCTCCAGCTACTATCTTTGACTTAAGTATAGAGAATTGGAAAGGAATTCTCCTTAAATAAAACAGTGATACTTCTGCTGCAACTGACAAAACATGCTATCGCATTGACAAATGCTCTGCCGCCTCAACCAACGTTCCGCGAACTTGGTCAAGATGTGACGAGATCGGGCACGTGAATGACAATTTTACGATAAACGATGTAGCGACAGTCACTTATGTGAATGCAGCATGTGACAAGAACAACTGAAGACTCATAAACACGAAGTCAGAATATGGATAAAGAGTCACCTACCACGTACATCGAAGGCGGGACCGTTGTTAAGGGATGTGCCACAGATTACGAGGCAGCATATCAAATGAACAATGCAAAGTGATGACTGGCGGCCTTCAGGTGGTGGCCGCGACGCAACCACAACGCGCGTTCATTCCAAACTCGATTCCTACCGCGCAAGTGATCTACTGACTCATTACCAGTCCTCGACTCTACGGTAAGGGCTGAAACAACCGATGCAACTGGTCAAGTGTCGCTTATAAGATGAAGAAATAGTAACCCACTGGAGAGAGCAACTATACTTTTTCAGAAGGTAATCTATCCGTTCTGTCAATAAATTTCATTTCCGTAAGTCTTCCATGGGGAGCGTTGTCGCCGAATCATTGTGATGCTCGCCGCGGAGTGCGCAGGGAGGATTCCCCCGCTCCAACGCTCTCCGGTAGTGGACAATGAACGCCCCATGGGCCGCCACAGGCAGGTTATCCTCAGGAATGTAAGGAGACGTGCTCAATCAGTATTCTACAGCATTCGAGAGGAAGAAGAAAAGACGACTAAAATGTTAAAAATAAAAGGGCCGTAGAATTCAAAAACCACTATGAAGACGAATCATTTATTGTAAAGTAATGTTAGATGCCTTACATGTTATTCGATATATTGTCCGCGGACTCAGACATTCCTTTTCTTTAAGACTTTTATGCCTATGCAGCTTTTTCGCAGTATCATGATGTTCAAATATGCACCTAAGAGAGCAGCAAGGTAAGCAAAAATCCTAACTCACACAAGAGTCTCGCGTTCCACCCATCCCGAGGGAGCGTGCTACCACTACACCGCCAAAGCCTCCGCTTCACCACCAAGCATTCCTCGTTCCATCTCTTTTCTCCGTAGCTATCAGTGACCACCCTTTCATAGATTTGTTAGAATGGCACACATCGCTTCAAAACCAGCCAAGATAACAACCATTGTGGTCTTGATGGTGCAAAGATAGCATTCGCCCCGGTATGAGTGAAACACGGAATCAAATCCAGTTTGATATCGAATTTCTGCGTATCACTCAGTTTTTTTCCTATCCTTCGTTAAAACGTATAAAAAGTTTTGAGTTACATAGATGTTCGGTGAGGCACTTGCGGACTAATTGTCGAGCAGTCATAGGTTTGAGTTCAACAACAGCCACGGGGCTTTTGAGATCACTTCCTTCCAAGCGCCCTTTAAAGGGCAACTAATTTCGTTTGATATACTAGGCAGCCCACGGACCTCCCTCTTTGAGGGATCCCGCCCGGTTAGTCGCGAGGGCACGTGGCGCATCCCCAGGTGGTGGATAGGGGAATAAAACGCGAACCAAAGCGACCGTGTGCTTCCCAGAGACGCAGGTGGATTCAGGGGACGAGCTCCCTGCTTCTGCAGTGCCGACTTGACAAAACTCTATTTCTACGAGTCAAGTCGGCCAAAAGCCTGCAATCAAGCGGCTGGGAAGTACATGGGAGGCGGTTAGGAGTCGCCTCCAACAAATAAGCTCCTCCCGCTCCTCCGAGAGAGACTGGCAAGCTACTCGTGAGTACCCAGCCCCCACGTTTAGAGCCTGGCAAGCTACACGTTGGGTATCAAAAATGCCAAAAACAGTAACAAATATGGGCCTCATTCCCCTGACCCCGAAAGAGCCCCTGGTACGGCAGCGCCAGGTAGGACGAGTACGGAGAGGCTGCTAAAATCTCAGGGCCGAACTAGGCTGCCAAGATCGAAACGGACTAAAATGACGATCTGTACCTACAATGCAAGAACCCTTGCTCAACAATCCGCTGTAGAAGATCTGTTGATTCAAGCAAGAAGAATAAGGTACGACGTCATTGGCCTGACTGAGACGAGAAGGCGCCATACTTTTCACGCTGTCTATGACACCGGAGAAGAACTGTTCCTTGGAACATGCGATCGCAGAGGTGTCGGTGGCGTTGGCGTCCTCGTCAAATCGAATTTGACCGTGAACATTGATTCGTTCGAACAACTAACAACCCGCATCGGACGATTACGGTTGAAACGATGTGGTTCTATGCCGGCTTTGACCATCTTCGTTGCTTACGCACCAACATCAAGCTATGACGAAGACGAAGTCGAAGAGTTCTATATGGACCTCGAAAAATTCTTCAGAGAAGATCATACATTCTTCAAGGTCATTGTCGGAGATTTTAACGCGAAAATTGGACCTAGAAGAACGTCTGAAGAACGTCACATAGGGACCCACGGACTAGAATGGAATGAACAGGGTGAGAGGCTATCCGAGTTTATCATGACGTCCCAAACCATCCATGGTAACTCGCAATTCCAAAAGCCTCTCTCTCAGCGATGGACGTGGGAATCTCCCAATGGAGAGTACCATAACGAAGTAGATCACATCATAGTAAATCGAAGGTTTTGCCTGACCGACGTCGCTGTTGTTCCCAAGTTCTACACGGGATCAGACCATCGCCTCCTTCGCGCAACGTTCCGATTTTCGAGGAGAGGAGAGAAAGCCGCTAAATTCAAACAACGAAGTCCCAGAACTACCATAAACTGGGATATATTCAAATCATAGTCGGCTCTTGGGAAGATACCGTCGTCGACAACATCGACGAAGAATACGATCGACTCGTTGAATATCTTCACGTTGGCGCTAAAAAAGCCGAAAGTCCTAAGGTAACGAAGAGACGCTTGTCTCCGCAGACACTCGAGCTGATACGTCAACGTGGAATCGCACGAGCCGCAGGCAACCGAAACCTTACGTCCGAACTTGCGAAACGATGCAGAGAAGCGATAAAAGAAGACCTTAGAGAGAGAAGAGCAGCAGTTATGGCAAAAGCTGCAGAAGCTGGGAAGAGCATTCGCAAAGCCCAGCGAGGCTTCGCCAACTATAAGACCAAGATGATTGCACTCCGAAACCCTGACGGGACACTTACAGCTTCGAGAAGGGCTATGGAGAAGATCATCCACCAGTACTACTCGGATCTCTTCGCTAGCCATGTTCTCTTACCGTCATTTAATTGAAAGAGGACGAATATGTCGTTCCACCGGTCCTTCCTTCCGAAATCCGACATGCTATATCGTCGGTGAAAAACAGAACAACACCCGGTCCAGACAGGATTAGACCAGAACACCTGAAGAACCTGCCGCCAGTTCTCATCAACACCCTGGCTCGGCTCTTCACTCGCTACCTGTCAGAATGCAAGGTCCCTATTCAATGGAAAACCAGCAAGACCGTATTGTTGTTCAAAAAGGGAGACCTTCACGACATAGGCAATTATCGCCCAATCTGCTTGCTGTCCGTTGTCTATAAACTCTTTACTCGAGTCATCCTGAACAGGATTGACAGAACACTGGACGAAGGACAGCCATGCGAACAAGCAGGGTTCAGAAAAGGATTTAGTACCATAGACCACATCCACACGATCACAAGACTCATTGAAGTTTCGCGAGAGTACAAACAACCACTCTGTCTCACTTTTATCGATCTGAAGAAATCCTTTGATTCAGTGGAAACAGAAGCGGTTATAGAGGCTCTGGATAACCAGGGCGTCCCTACTCGGTACATAATGATCCTTCGTGAGCTTTATAAAGATTTTACGACCAGAATATCTCCATTCTACAACAATATCACCATTGACGTAAGAAGAGGGGTTCGACAAGGCGATACAATATCGCCAAAACTATTCACTGCCACCCTACAAAACGTCATGCGAAGTTTAGAATGGGACGAAATGGGAGTGAAAATTGACGGTCGACAATTAAACCATCTTCGCTTTGCTGACGATATCGTTCTCATAACACCAAACATTAGCCAAGCGGAACGAATGTTGACTGATTTCGACAACGCCTGTGGAAAGATCGGTCTTCAACTGAATCTAACGAAAACAATGTTCATGAGGAACGGATGGGTTTCTAATGCCCCATTCACGCTCAACGGAACGACAATTTCCGAATGCTCCAGTTACATCTATCTAGGTCGTGAAATCAACATGATGAACGACCTAGCCCCAGAGTTGAGCAGGAGGAAACGAGCGGCTTGGGGAACGTTTAAGAGCATCGAAGATGTAGTGAAGAGGACAAAGAACATCCGGCTCCGTGCCCACCTTTTCGACTCGACAATTATCCCTGCCCTAACGTACGCAGCAGAAACCTGGTCGCTACGTAAGCAGGATGAAAGATCACTTGCCGTTATCGAACGCGCAGTCGAAAGGTCGATGCTAGGAGTATCTCGTATTTCGCAAATGAGACAAAGGATCCGAACTTCCGACCTACGTCAACGATCGAAAATCAGAGACGCCGTTCTATACGCCAGGATATCGAAAATAAGGTGGGCCGGACACGTGATGCGCTTCAACGACAACCGATGGACGAGAGCCGTTACCGACTGGATTCCTCGGGACGTCAAGCGCTCTAAAGGAAGACCACTGACCCGTTGGTCCGATTTCTTCACGAAAGCGATGGAAGAAAGATATGATGCTCAACGAATTCCTAGAGCAAGGAGGACCCACTGGGCTACTCTTGCGCGCGATAGGGAAAAATGGAAGAGTTGCTGGTACCCGCTCGAGTCACTCGACGATCAACGGGACGACAGGTGATACAGGTGATACTAGGCAGCTAGAAAAGATCTTATTTAGGCGCTCATATCTAATATGGTTTTGGGATATAACCTACTCATCGAACAAATAAATAGAATCAAAGGTTGTTATTAAACAAGTCGTGTGTAATTTTGCTCCATTTTCTACTTTGGTTTAAGATTAGCTTTCACTGCGGAGTCACTTTATAGGTTGATACAAGGGAGGTGACACAATTTCATTTCATTCGTGCAGTTTTGTAACGCTAACCGAAGGTCATCTATGATAATGGATTTGGTAGATATTCACTTCATTCGCACCCAATTACTAAAATTTATACCAACCTCAGCGCACGGCGCTTTTATTCGGTGTGAACTTGAGATAATATTTCATCGAACTTTAGTCTACTGTGATACCAGAAGTCTGCATCATATGTTCATGATAATAAATAAATGTTTGTTCAAACGAAGTTATCAGTAAAAATTTGTTGAATTGATACGATATTCGTTTTTGACGCTATTAACTTTCAGGTGACTGCATATTATAATTGTCGTACTGCGACGACTCCATCACAGATCCAAGTCGGTGTTAGTTTATTGGCACCAATCAATAATGTTTCAGTAAATTGAGGTAGATTGAGGATTATATCTGACACACTTCTGAAAGAGTGTCCACATTTTTTTGTGATAGGGAGTATGCTTTGTTTTGTCCGAGTTTCTGTGAAGTATTGTGCATAATCCGGCCTTTTTCAAGTTAAAGCATGCTTAAACTCACCGATGGCCGAGCAGTTTGCAAATAAGTCCGCAGACGTTAATTCGGAAAAGGAGTGTAACTGAGAATGCTACCACGATTCGTTGGCGACTTCGTGATTGTCCACTTGTTGTCATATCAAGAGTAACAGCTCTCGATGAAGTAAGAGTAAGATGAAAGTAAATTTCTACCTAGTTACAAAAATCTATTTTTGGTCTTGATAGACTTTCATGTTGCTCGAAAGCTCGTAATCTCGAAATTCTAAACATGGGAACCATTTTGTTTATGCAATTGTGTAAATCTTCTACATTAAAATGAATACTTTAAGACTTAAGGCTTGTGAACGTCTCCGGGATATTCCATTTGCGTCATTATCGACCAAAGCGACATGAAACTTATGTAAAGCACTTAACCACGAAGCGATTGATTCATAATTACACAATGATGGTTCAAAAAGCTTCGTTAAGGCAGCACCAACACGTCAAAATCGGCGGCGACAGCTTCATCGAAGCTTCTTCAAGGCAGCGCTTGTCTACATATTACGCGTGTGACATTGCAAGCGATTGAAGAATTAGGGTGGAAACGTTCAATTGTCCATCGTATAGCCAAATGCTGTTTCATATGAAAACCATCTCTCCAGGGCGCTGCAACACTCCTTGGCAGGGTAAACGCTTTTCCGAAGGCGATAATGTGATAGAGCACCTTTATGAGTATTTTGCGTACTTTAATTGAATTGCTTAGATGTTAATGTTCAGTAAATTGTTGTCAAAGAATTTTTATTGCAGTGAAACTCAGGTACCAACCTATTGGCGCTGCTCCACTTTCATCATGCCTTATCATGAATGCATTATTCTTACAGAGTAATGAAGGTAACAAGGGAGTAACCAGAGCCCTTATTGAGAATAGCGCATTATCAAGTGTTGACATTCAACGGATAATCTGGAGCGTATACGGTCAGTTATGGTGCTGCTGATAGACGATTCGGATGTTTGTGCCCGTCTTTTATACAGTGTGTGGCAGACGCTTTAACTCGCGTTTAGCGCAGTGTTTAGAGGAATCAAGCGATACGCATGTGGTTTATAATTCGAGGTCCAGACTAAGACTCACCATGCCTTTCATTTTTCCGAGGTCGGTGAATTAGCACTAGACTTTTTAGAAGGATAGTTGCACTAAGTTGACACATCAATGGGTCACCAAAAGTCATTGTAAAGTTCAAGTATGCATCCAATCGCCCCGCTACCTGCTGACGAAACAGCTGAAGAATGCCCATTATGCCTTTTCCTCCTCCAGTGCTCCAAACAAAAGAAATGTATTACTAATACTCGAAATTGATAGTATTTTTGATGCATTTTGCACTGTTATGATGTTTTCTATATTCTTAAGAGAATTGAGTGGTGAACAACAACACCACCACCAATTTTGTTTTTTTTTTAGTTTTTTTTTTTTTAACAATGGTTTTTGTTCACCACTCAATTCTCTTAAGAATTGTATTACTTTCTCATTTTTTTTTGAGAGAGGGACGCACGGTCGACGAGTGCTTAGTAGTACCAGACTATCAAAAACTAAGATGTTAATTCGATCTCCTTCCCTAACACTCTCTTGAAGTTAATCAGGGAACGCGTCACAGAATAATTCCGACGGGGGGTCTTCGGGGATTTCACAGAGATTTGCTTGACCAGTGCTCCACGTCTTTTATGAGTAAGATAAAGTCTTCATGCAGTAGTCGACCAAACGCGTGAAAATATCTGACGACCTTCGTGGAGCGCGCATGCAAGGAGACGAATCATTCACTAGAATTGCTTGGGTCCCCACAGTAACATATGGTAATAACGCTAAAAAGAGGTTTACTCTTTAAACTATGGCTAGAATTTGGTTCTAATGAAAACGCAGGCGAGAAAAAATTTATTACACCAAAATAGGAATTTTCCACACCTCTGAAGCCTTTTTTGCACTTTCAGGCTACCCACACTAGTGAACACTTCCAAGTAACAAATTCCATCAGTCGATGACAAAGTGGATTTATCAAAGCTGTTATTTAGTCCAGAAACAAGCCGTTGTGAGATTTAGATATAGAAAAACATGATGCAAAGAGGAATAGACTTGATATGAACTCAAAAGGCCGACTTTCCTCAAACACCGCATGATGGGATAGAAAACTGTGAACAGGTAAGAATAACTCGAGAACTAATCTTTATTCTAAGCTTCACGACATAGGTAACTTTTTTCCGATCGACTGTCCTTCTTTTCGGTCGAAGAGTTTTCTTGGTCGCTTGTAGGTGACGTTTCGGCCTTATGGCTTGAGCAATCGCTTCGTCTTTGTACTACCTAATGCTGCCTATTCAGTAACTTTTTCGAGGTCGCGGAAATGAGACACACTCATTTCTCTATGTTTAGCCTTTGGTATTCATATATAGCTTTACCAATTCCGAATGTGAAATTCGATGTACTCACGGGTAGCTCACGAACAGTGAAAGTTCTAGACAGGATTACACGGCTCTGAAGAGGGCATACCTGCCAAAACGCCAGTCACAAGCAATCAAGAAAACCCATCGACCGAAAAGAAGGGCAATCGAGCGGGAAAAAAGACCAACCTCGTGAAGCTTTTTAAAGATTAGTTCTTAAGCTATTCTTATCATTTCACAGATTTTATATTTTGGCATTGCAATAGAAAGCCTGGATTGACTGAATTTGTGGGAAACGTATTGATCCTCTTCCCCGATCCTCGAATGCTTTTCGCAGCACTGGTGATCACTACAGCAGCGATTAAGTTTAATTTTTGTAACTGTAGCACTGTGAATGCACTTTTTGGCGCAATATTCTGTAAACGCCTACTGTTATGCTTACATTAAGAAGTTTTTGTGCTGTTGATCAGCAACGGTGCCTATCAAATTTTCGTGACCGCATGGTTGACCGTAATTCACAGCGTCAGATTGCGTAATCTTCCCTAAGGGTAGGGAAGATGGCAGCATTCAACACGTAGCGGATATGAAATTTCATGCGTGATCGCCGTCTCGCATGCCGAACAATTAGTATTGGAGCACTGCGGTGGCAAAATTGCAGAATTTACTTGGTAAGTTTGAGTTTTTAGAGACATTAATATTCTCAGACAATGGAATATCACAGGTGAGATTTTAGTAGGGATGGATTCTAAAAGAAATAGGGCTCCCATCTGTCCAGTTTTCTACGTTTCAGCGATAAAACCCACAATTCTCCAAAAAGGAACATGTTCTTAGCTGTTTCAAAACTCTATTCTTATTGTTTCACTCATGAATCTGTAGCCACTCGATAGTTCAATAATTTTAGATTTTGATACCATTCCTGGTCTTTTCCTGAGAGTCCTTCATAGCACCTTCTATCGATAGAAAGAAGACTATCCCGCATTCGCAGAAGTCTCATTGTGTGTTGGGATTTCACCATGGGATCGTTGCTAGTTAAGCTACAGACATTTCATGAGTCACTTTATCACCACAAAAAGTAGAATCTTACTTGAGTTTTCAAACGTCGTTCTGGTAGGATCAACGCTTAGATTTCTTAGAAATAATATTTTTCAACACGAAAACCACACACACTGATAAGATAAAGATGCATCTGCAGCACCCATTTTCATATTTGCCCCGACGATGCTTAGGAACTGTAACTTGGAAATACGTCATCTAAATTTACAACTTTCAAAGCAGCTTAGTTGTGAATTTTTCAGTAAGGACCTAATTTCTTTTGGAAATGCGGTGTACTAGAGAATGAGTCACGTTGTATCTGCTACCCATAACAACATTAAGGCCTTTTCTATCATGCTATACCAATGACTGACGACAAGTAGTCCTTCATCAGTGGCAAAGAAAACAAAATATCGGTAGCAACTACCACAATGTCATTGGAACAAGTCCACCAACCAAAGACCAAGTTTATCTATCTGGTCCGCATCGTGTTAAAAGACGAAATGATTTTCTAGCACATTTGTGTTCAAGAATAAATCCAAACTGCCACTTTACGACAATAATTCGAGTTTAAGAGTGTTTTGTCGATTTTTACTTTGTAATTGATCGCTATTTTGATCTTCCACGCTTTCAAAAAGTCCTAGTCGTTTGAATATAAGCCATTATTGAAAAATACTTGCTTTTAATCGGCATTCAACGAATGTTTCATGGAACGCCACAGCCATGCAAACCCTGAGATGCGAGGAGACTTGCTCAAGCAGTATTCTACGATGTACAGTGAAGATGAAAGAGCGATTCAAATGCTGTAAATATTGGGATCCAACAGTAAAAAAAGCACTGTGAACATGGATCAATAAAGCGTCAGTAGTATTATATTGCTTGCCTAATTCATGCACTGTTTTTAAGACCTCGCTCAAAGCATTGTAATCTGGTATCATAACTTCAGCCCTTCTTGAGGTCTGTTATGGCACTTATATAGCCCAAGAAACGTGATTCCGCTTTTTAGCCTTGTTAGTTGCACGGTGTCCTTCGGTTCAGTCACTGCCTCGGAGGGGCACACTCCCTGCATGTAGAGCAATCGACTCTAAGTTCTTCATACTGCCGTCAACGTGACTAAATTACCCGAAGTGCAGTTTTGTACACTCTGTTGCTTTTGGCAATAAAATGTGATCGCCATGCCTTTATTTTCGGGTGTTTTTAAGACCTCGCTCAAAACATTATAGTTTAATAAGATATTTTGAACCTCTTACGAAGTCTGTTATGGCACTTATGTAGTGCAAGACACGTGCTTTGGCCTTACACGCTCGCTGGAACATCCGCTTGCAAAGAACTGACAGCACCGAAAGGCACCGTGCATATAACTATATTCTCTGATTACATTGTCTAGAACCAAGTTACAAAAACAATCGAAAGGAAAGATATACAATCACGCTTTAGCAGCCACAAGCAATCAACTATACGAAACTGCACGTCGGGTGATTTTATGACTTTGACGGGAGTGTAAATAATTCAGCGTCGACTCCTCATACGTTGTGAATGTGCCCAATTCAGGAACTGGCAGAAAAAAAAACCGCGCAGCTGACGAGGCTGTAAGGTGGAAGCACGTGCCTTGCATATGTAAGTGGCAGAGCAAACCTTACAAAAGGCTTGAAATATGCTATCAGTTTGCATGATATTTAATTGAATACTATCTTTTAACGCACATCTGTGGTCAAGTGCATTGTTGATATTGTAGTGTGACACCAAGAATCACTGCAAAATGTAAATTATCTCCAATTCGCTATTTTTTGCACGTTTTATCCTTTGCTAACATGTGCTGTGGCGAAGTTCACACCAAATGGGCCAGAGAATAGTGTTCGAACCCTTTTTTTTAGCAGATAACGCATTTCTTCTGACCAGGTTGCTATGACGGGATCAGCAATTTTGAAAGTATCTCTTCACTTTTTACTCCTTAAAACATGCTTAAAAAGGAAATATTTCAGACTTAAGTCCCAAGTAGCATCTTGCTTTCTAATGGCACTTTCACGCTATTCTTAGGGTCGCTTTTCATGCAGCTGTCTATCTCCTAACTTACATCAAACCTTGTTTTCCCCACTGGTAAGACATATTCGACTTGTCACAGCTGCTCAATTCTAAAGTGCATGCATAACTCAGAAGAGACGACATAAAAATGCTGAGTTGCACGATTCTTTTTAAGTATTTATCGCTGCATAAGAATTTTATCTTGGGCATTTGGTAATTAATCGAAAGTTTAAATCCTTGCGATTTCAATGAATTATTTAATTTTGGAAAAGAATTTTTATTAGGTTGTAACAGCGAAAATAAAATTATGTTTCACACCCAACTTTCTTCATTTGTTCGGCCAGGCTTCGATATGGCTTTTCACTGAAGTTTTATTAATTTTTATATAAGGAATTTTATATAGAGAAAATCTCGAGAGTTTTGATGATGTAAGTGAGTTTATGAAAAGGTTGTCATAGAACTCTATAAGAGTGAAAAGGGGGGTTTCACATTTCGAGCCTAAAATGTTACCCCGCCGCTTGGACGTCATAGGTGGTTTGTCGGTATTTATACGTGAAATTTACATGTCAGAGGTATCTTATCGTTACATAAAGAATGGAATATCACTGATGAACCTTTTACAAAAGTTTTTCCATACAAAGAATGATTTTATTTTGGCATCCTTCATTTTCAAGGGTAACACCACGCTTTTGTAAAAATTAAACAATTTTCAAACCGCTATCATGTATTTCCATCGTCTGCCATGCGAAAACGTAGCTTGAAAGCACATCTTTTACAACTAAACATTTTTAATAGAGGTCTATGTGGACGTTAATCTAATATGTAGCCCGCGTAACTATAGGAAAAGCGCGCGTTCATCGTTACGTATGATATAGTACTTCTTCTATCAGCACCGAATCAAAAAAAAAGAATTTTTCGCACTTTCTAAACATTTCGGTTTTTATTCGATAGCCTAAATCTCGAAATTTTGAAAGGTGCATTGTCTTTTTCAAAGATCTTCATATTGCTGTAACAGTGGAAAGCAAATGTTATTTACAGTCACGCATTTTCGATGAGGAAAGCTTTTCCCTGATAAGTTTTGCAAGTTTTCGATAGCACAGACCTCGGCAAATTTAATGGTTTTTGGCTTTTCCTAAAATGTCGAGAAATGTCTTTAGTCTACTACAACACCTAAAATGGGGCTGCATTTCACATGCGGCGCCTATGCCTTCCACCGGTATATGGATAGATACTGAAACATTGACATTAGGCTGTCGCCATTCAATAATCAGTCGCCATAGCTCGAATCTCGAGAATTTCAAGGGTGTGCTTGCCTTATAGAAAAAAGTCTCTTTGCGAGCTGTAGCAACAAGAATAAAACTGTGTTGCAGATCTGAGTGTTTTTGCGCTAGACACGGCATTTCTCTCAGTTTTTCACAGTCTTCTGATAGCGCAAATCTTATAAACTCCAAGGAAATGCTCAGTTTTTAAAAAAGACATCTTACAGTGCGTTATCAGAGCTAAATGAGCAAGGGGTTTTACACGGCATCAAATGCGAAACTCAGTAATCTTTTAGTTGTAACAGCGCATTAGGGCGTTTTTCTCAAAAACTAAGCATGTCACTGAGATCGATCGAATATTTATTGAAATTTGGAGTCAAAACCTCTGTCCAGCGAAAAATGCTTAAGTGTGAAAGAATATTTTACTTCATCTTTACAATATAGTACAAAAGCCACTTGAAAATTGAAACACACCCTTCAGATTTTCGATATTCGAGGTGTCCAGTAATTGATAAAACCTCTAAAAAGAGTATAAAATACTTTCTTCTGAATATGGGTGCTGATAGGGGGAAGTACCTAGACTGATTCTTTGGAGACATGTATTTCTGTTCAATAGTTTGCATAATTCCGGTGTTCTAAGCCTTTTACTCGAAGACGTGTGCCCTTTCTCCCTCAGAATCCTTCACTATCCATAAGTCTCAGCCTTTTGTCGCGTACGTCAACTCTGAATATGAAATAAACGAATGATTGATATAAACTTAGTTGTAATGAGAGATTTCAATGATCAGGTATCAAATACACTTTTTGATAAAGCACTGGCTGTTCTCCAGTGTTTATCAGCTGTAATGACTCTTGGGTCATATATAAAACTATGGAAGAGCAAAGCTGAATATCCTCTTTGTGATATCCTATGTACAATGCAATACAATTGATTGAATGTCAAATTCATTACGATTGCGTAGTAAACCAGTGTTTTTCCCTATGTAAGACACTTATAACTAAATCAAAAGGATATGAGCGAGTAGAGAAAATCCTATTCTATCAAAGCAATCTAAGAATTCTAAAAATTTTTGCCAATCGATGAAGAATTTCTCAATGAAACAACGAAATTCGCGTAATTTGCTCTGCGCGAATCGATTTTTATAGCCGTTCGTCAGGAGTTAAGGACATGCAGATGAAAAATTCCGAATATTTATATTATGTCTATAAAGCATTTAAGAAGCGATCAAATCATTAAAATACAATGAGCTTTTTCTTACTAGACTTTTACGGTGTAGTTGTCCCACCCTTCACTTCATTTACTATGTGTAAATGTGATATTGAATTCCATTCAATGAAAAAACGCCTTAAAAACCATTGCTTAGAAAAAATACTAATTCAATTTATATCACCTGGTTGGGATGGTGGAGGTTACAGCTGTATCCAAAATAGCAAAATTGCCGAATAGTGCGATTGCTTGTACACAATATCTACATGATAATCAAAGAGAAAAAGGCAACGTTTGATAATTTTGATAGTGATGTCTATAGCTCTCGTTCGTTGGCCGTCATTAGAACGCATTACGTGTCAGGCATTAATATTCTGTGATGTAGAATGGCCCTCTCTATTTTCGATCGCTGCAGCAGGTAAGTGATTCAGATATTTTTTTCCCTTGAATGATCTTCCATCCTGAGTGCGTAGCGACCAGGTCCTGGCGCGTATGTTAACACGTTTCAGACCGTTACATCATTTCGCCAGGTATGCGACGCACTCGCCATTACGGGCGTACTCCAATAACAGTGTGGCAGTTATCTAATGAATGTTCGCTTTTTATCGCTACTCAAGGAGAATTTGTAGGAAATAGTTGATAGAATTTGATAGTAGAGACTCCATCAAACTATTGAGTAGTAGGAATAGTGTGTTTCCTTCCACCAAAACAACGCATTTTTTGAAAGAAGAAAAATCCTCAGACTCTCTAGAATGATCGATGTGCTGTCCTTCTACTTTTCTCTCACGGAAAAAAGCTATATATTGATTCTTTCATACGTTATACGTTGATTAATGCATTATCATTTTTGTTGTAAATTACTGGTTGGTTTCAATTTTCATTCACTATGATGGCTCTTGGATCTTGTGTAGAATTACGGTAGATCAACACCAGAGTTTTTATTGTGATATCCTCATACAATTCAATACAATTGATTAATTGTCAAACTCAGCATAATTCCGTGATAAACCAACGTTTTTCTCTATACCAAGATCATATGAGCGTTAGAAGGAAATTTTTCTTATCAAAGTAATATGAAAATTCCAAGAAATTTCGCAAAAAGGCAAAAAAAAACCTCAATCAAATAAGGAAGATCGCGTATTTTGCTCTGCGCGCATCGACAGCTGTGGCCTCCCTTAGAGCTTAATAGGGTAGCTGAGATATTATCCTTTTTGGTGAAATTCTGTGAACCAATCAACTACCGTCTCGAAGTCTCCTCCCCACATGGCCAGTTTTACTCGAGTCGATTGTACATCACCATTCATTACATCATGTGTTGTTTTATAGGAGCATCACGTAAAATCCAATGAAGCGGAAGACCATTTAAATGGTGAGAGTCACCGAACAGTGCTTTCTGACATGTATCTGTTTCCGAGTGATTTTCCACCAATAATATTTTGTTAGCGAAGACAACGGGCTTGTTAACATAATGTGTATAGACATTGATTCGAACAGCCTTGGCCATGGAAAAGCCAAGGTTTTGAAAATATATAACTCATCATTTGATAATAAACTCATGTTAGCAAACGAACGAAAATATGCATTTATTACCATATCTTTGTATATAATACTAACACACACTGAACGATAAAGAAAAGGAACAAGAGCACGATGAAATAGAGATCGGGTAATCAAATCCGGCTCCAGGAAATGTACAAAATGTCAACGACATGATGTTCCACAGTGGCTTGGCCAATCCGTTGTTGTTCGCGTTTCGTATGCTCATGTTTGATCGTCAGCTGAAAGTGAGAAGTCTTTCCTAGAGTTTACCTGTGCTTTAATTATGAGATTGAGAAAAAGTTTCGCAACATCCGCTGGAAATTCAAAGTTTGTACACAAAGTAAATTCGAAATAACAATAGTTATTCTTCAAATCAAGACAATCATTATACACGTTCTTCTCCCAACGATCTGCAAGCTTTCGCATCTGCTCAAAATCGCTGTTCTTTGGGCTTCAAATCACATAACTCCTGATATGACCCTTTACTTTGTCAAATATCTCAAATCGGCGTCCACGCAGGGAATGTTCCATTTAGCGGAAAGGATCGTAATCGGACGGCGCAGTATGTGGTCTGTAGGTTGGGTGAGGTAACACCTCGATTCCTTACGATTCATTGAACTTTTCCTTAGCTTTCTTTGCGGTGTGATGTCTGGCAACGTTTTGCTGAAACAACGTTCGCTTTTGACGAATCAAAGTCTCACACTTTTCCATCAACGTATCGTTGTCGCGGAGTTTCTTATGAAAATATTCTTGAGTATTCCCCATGATTTTATAATAGTCGATATTGTGTGAAAGACACATGAAATTTGAAATTTTCGCCGGTGTTGAGAAACCTTTCCCTCAACTTAGTTTTGCGGTCAAAGTATCAGAGTTTCTAGCTAACTCGCTTCCACAAAGCCACCAAGAAATTTCTTCCAGATAATTTTTATTTTTCAAGACACCATTCTCTCACAATTCATAGTTTTGAGGCATACAAAATAAATTAATAGAACGGTAGGAAAAATATTATTGTGTAGTACGAACGCCGAGCCCGCTAATTGGAAAACTCTGTCAATGTGATATATCGTGGCCATTCATTTTTCTACTACTAATACTTTCATCATAGCAGCAATCTAAGGATCATCAGACGGTCTTCTTACTTGCTGATTTAGAACCTATAAAATTTCGGAGCAGTCTTCCTCATACCTATGCAAGACTTCACCACAACCAGCTGTCATGAATTGAAGGCTGAGACTAAGATTATTCAAAGAGAACACTAATCCATATAATGCGAATTTCGCGATTAAGTTCGAAGCCTTCTGAACAATTGAAGTAGTAATAAATGCTACAATCACGTATTCCCTTCTGCCATTCACTTTCGCAGCAAAGTCGATTCCTTTCCTTATTGCAATGTGTCATAGGCAATGAAACGAATCTTGCACGACATTCAAATAGGCATTGACGTTGGCTGGGTCCACGATGATGACATGGAGCATCAATGGGTGATTTCCTCAGTCTAACTAATGGCACAATATCTGAGATGAAAGGAGTCAATACGCCACAGAAAAATCTCATGAGGAGACAGTCATTACTAACGAGAGATTTAGACGTCTATCCACGTTCAGAATCTCCTCAACTTGCATAAGTCGAAATATTCAGTCATAAAGTTCGTAAAAACTCAAGAACAACGTGGTCACTATATTTTTCAGTGTCCTATAGACTGAACCGGTAATAGACCAGCTGTTTTCACCTTTCTCAAATGATCAATTATTTTCATATAAGCGAATGCATCAAAAAAATTAACAGTTCCTTGTCTACCGATAAAGGATATAAAAGGATAAATATCTCGTCGTTGATCAATCCCTGAGAGATAGCCATGCATTCGTCTTCAATTTGTAACTTCGTTTAAGGCGATTGAATGCATATCTGGCCTCTACATTGACTCGCTGTGACCTTCCGTTGTACCGAATCAGTGCTGCTTGTCCTCTCAGACAAGTCTGAGACCCGCCTTGTACCAATTTACTGATCGCGTATGGATGGGTGGTTTGGTGAGCTATGAGCGCGTGATCGAACCATCGACCTCGTGTGCGACGCAGAGCACCTCTAACCACTGTGTCACATGAGCTTTTTGTCTGCTGATATATGAGCATTTTCTGTCAAACAGATCTACATTGCAGGCAACGAGTCATATTGCTTACCTTGTCAGCCGTACAGTCAGCGATGATTGGAGCAGAATATTTGCCGTTTAGGACCAATTTGACAAATGTTATTGTAC
The DNA here is from genome assembly GCA_019055375.1 of Parelaphostrongylus tenuis. Classification (NCBI taxonomy): domain Eukaryota; kingdom Metazoa; phylum Nematoda; class Chromadorea; order Rhabditida; family Metastrongylidae; genus Parelaphostrongylus; species Parelaphostrongylus tenuis. Next base: position 225,054 of record JAHQIW010003504.1, read on the forward strand.
TATCTCGTATAATTTCATGACGAGGATAGAAGGTGAACTTTTGTGTGGGCTTGATCTCAAATTGATGTTGTTTGAGTGATTCATGTGCACAGCGAAAACCAGTGAAAAAAAAGTGTTACAAACACTCTCTACTCTATGTGATGTTCTGAGATGTTCGTAATTTGAAGATTTGCACATCCTTGACACGTTTGAAGTGAATCTAGATAGTGCTAGTCAAAACTGTGATCGTAGCTTTGTGTTAAGCTGATCACTTCTTGCTATAAGCGCTATCAATTTAATCATTGAGTGATTGGAAGAAAAGCTCTCCTACTTCGTGTAACTATCACATAGACGCACCGCCTCAGGTAGGAAGAGCAGATCCTTACGAAGATCGAGAGCGAGCTATTGTTCTCCACGGTTGATACATGTAAACTAAAACAGAGAATGGATCGTTGACACCGTAAAAGACAGCCGTTTTGTTGTCGTTTTCTGAACTTGAAAAATTTGAGGTCGCTGTGTTAATATTAAGAAGATGCATTTCTCTGGATATATCGGGCATTTCTATAACTGTCTATGTATCGATAACAATGCAAGTAAAAAGTGATTGCTAAATTTGGGGCAAAGCACTGCGAAGCAGATTGAAAATGAAGTTTCTTACAAAATTTGATAATTTTTTCATTCAACCCAAAAATCCATTGCTCTGCTGCCTGGAGGAATTAGAAGAAAGGAAACAACATGTTTAATGACCTATACCTATTGCGACACCGTAGCAGAAAATAATTTTTTATACACAGCTCAAGTTGGGAATATCGAATAGTTGGACCAGAATTATTTTCACTGAAGAGAAGTTCAATGTAAAATCAGAAGCAGTTCTTCAGTACTTTGTAAAGCAGCAGTGAGGAGTTGAAGCACTCGTTGGGAAATTATTTATGCGGCTCACTTTGTCTCGATTGATGGAAGGAGCTATAACGTAGACATCTCAGATGTGTAGAATTTCTGATTGGTTAATACAGTTGCGAGCACATTTCACCGTACTTCATTCCATAACCGCGTTTGAAGACAGAGAAAGAGTGAGTGGAAAGCCAGAATTGTTCAATAAAAACTATGAAAAAAACCCATCATCGACCGTCTATTGACCTCGGCATTGACTGAAATATCACGTGATTATCCTTGCTTCAGCAAACACGAGGCTGTTAGTGCACGTTTATTTTGTACAAAATATCACAACAGAGATCGTATCTGTGGTTAACGTTTCGTCAGTCTTGCTTTCCTTAGAGCTTGAAAGAGTCCAACTAGCTTATATCAAACTTAGTCAAACACTTTCATAACCAAAGCAGAAAGGAAAAAAAGAGAAAAGAGAAAAGAAAGAGAAACATTTGAACAATTTCAAATCGTAAAATATTCAGTAGATTTGACTCATCGTTTTGTTCTTATGCTATCCAACAAATATGTAGCTAGCCGCATTGAATTTTATATGGAACAGGTGACACCTTTTCGGTCGATCTCAACAAGAACATTATTCATCTAGTATCAATTCACCGACCGCGGAGGGATGGATGAAATAAGTTGAAAGCAAAACGTTGACATTTCTCTTGATAAAACATGTGAGAATATGCTTTTTTCATAGCGATGTAATTTCTCGTTGATACATAAGAAATGTAGAAGTAATGTAAAACATATTAATGTTCTTTTTACTAAGATTATCCTCGTAGAGGATTTCATAATAAATTTCACCAGTTCATGGTGATAGTGTTCCATAAGAACCTGACCTCGTCTCCTCGCATTCGTTGTCCTTCACGCAGGGAGACTTCTCTGCGTGTCTATGCAGGAATGTCAAACTGTCTGCGTCAGCCATCTCACAAGATTTCCGCTTTTCTCACGAGGCGAGATGCCGCCATCACAGTACCTTAGTGAGATCTGGCGTCGGGTGTACGACACGAAACGCACCGTTTAGTCCTTGAAGGGGTATATAGAGGAGAATAAAATAAGAAAACATTTACATATATATATATATATATATAATATGTGCATATATATAAACATATATATATATACCAATAATGTAGAGTGATGCGCAAAACTTTAGCGTTAGGCTGAAGTTATACACGCATCTCATTCCATCCGAGAGCGCGTGTTCCTCTTCTCAAGCATCATGATTAGATAGACAGCAATTGACTATGGCTAAATGTTTCTGCTCTCAACTCCTCTCATAAAGGCGTTCTACATTATTCCACGTAGCAGAGATCCAATAGAAAAAACAAACCAATCCAATAATTACCACTGTAATAAGCTATAGTATTTCCTCTATGTACATTGCTGTGAAAAGACTCCTTGTGCTGTCACTGCCAGACACCGTTATAGGTTACGTAGCTTCTCTTAGAGTAGGCCAAAGAAATGAAATGTTGATTCAGAGTTAGCCGCCAATTGGCTGATGTGGAACACTGCTAGGTCAGTCAGAAAGGCTACATGGATGTCACATGTGCGTTGAAATTATCGATGAGATCTCTTTCGCGCCATGCAAAATCAGTAATCTTGATATGACTCTGGTGGACTCTAATGGAGTCACTATTCACCTTTGTCTTACGCCATTTTTGGCATCTCCAAGCTCTTGCACACCAGTGCCATGCAAACATAATTATTCTGGGTAATTTATATCCTCATGATTTTGAAATGGACCACCAAGCAGTCTGACGGATAAAGAGATTTTCGCACTTTCAAAAACTTCATAAACTTGAGATTATTGTGAGATCTTTATTGATGGTTTTTTATCATGTAACAATATACAGTGATGGACTTCTTCTAGTGCAAATCGTCATCGCAGGATGTCCGTCTGGCTTCTATCGCTTGCATTCTTTTCTGGCTCAAAGCAAATCACTTCTTTTTCTTGTCCTTCCATTTCTTCTCAGAAGCCTGTCCTTTTTTGTATGTTGATTTAGCCGTATGTTACAAAGAAAAGCGTTGAAATTACGTAAAACATATACGGAGAACAAATGCGATTCTTGATGAGTCAAAGTCATCACGCACGTAGAGTGAGAGATCCTGGACTTTCTCAACAGCGGTTGCTACATGCTGCCCCGATTTCCTTTACATTCCATCTTGTGCTTTTCTTCGTAACTATAAACTTTGCACAATAAAAGGTGGCTATTGACGATAAATTATAGTGAAAACTCAAAAAACGCACACTCTTCTTAGTGAATTTATTTGTCCGAAGTCGAATCCAAACTGGTTTTCATGTCCTCCTCGACATTCTTATGAGCAATGATAAAATTAGCTCCCGGAAACGACTATCCGATTCTATAAAAATGTTTCTGTAGTACTGCTATCATAAAAGTATGCCAATAATAAAAATCACCTCGGTTTTTTCCGGTAAATTAAATTGGAAGGGTGACGTATTGTTTGCCTTAGCCTCAACAATCGTTTCCAAATGGCAGAAAATTGTTTGATCTGATTTGCAAGCGGTAAAAAAACATAAAAAGTAATGGCATCTGAAATGACTGAATGGTGTAGTGAGTTTGCTCATAATTTCATCGCATTCACAAATTATATTCACAGTTTCAACTCAAAAGAAATTGAAGCGAAAAAGGCCAAAAGCGAAAGAAAAAATTGACATTTGAATCACACATTGGAAAAAAATAGGTGAGGGTCCTTAAAACAGCCAAAGAATATACATGAATATTATTAACCTTGTGAGAATTGACGTATAACGAGTACCACATGAATCACTAAGTCTGTACTCTTTGCTCATGAAGGGCGTTAAACTCACTCTTTTGCTTTCGTGACTTCGGGGTTGTTTTCTTGCATGTGCCTCTAGTTCTAGTGGTATCACTTTCTGAAATTAATATTCAATTACACTAAGCTTGTTTGACATTCAAGATACATATTGGCTGCTAATGTGTCTGATCGGACAAGAACACTGCCGTAAAGAAGAAATGTTTGAAAATGAAAAGCTGAACTTTCTCATTTTCACCTGTTCCAGTGATGGTTCTGCTGTGCTTTATATCATTACCACCTTACCATTGTTTGGCCGTATGCACTGAAATAATGTAGATAGAAGGCGTTTATTGAAATTGGATTATTTTTGCTCAGAAGTGTTTCAATTAAATCCATTACGTATGCGGCTTAATGTGTGTTTTATGTAACAGAATATTGAAGCACTCCAAATCGTAAGTGAAAAGTGATCTCTAAATTTGAGGCAAAGCACTTGCGCAGCAGATTAAAAATGATTATTCTTGTAAAAGTTGGTAAACTTAACATTCAACCCAAAAATCCAATGTTGCTCTTCTGCCTAGAGCTGTTAGAAGAAACACCTTGTTTCTTGAGTTATACTATTACGATCCCTTCGCAGAAAATTTTTTTCATAGACCGCTTAAGTGCGGAATACCGAATAGTTGAGGACAAGAATTATTTTCATCGAAGATAAGTTCAATTTGAAATCAGAAGCAGGTCTTGAATACTTTGCAAGGCAGCAGCAAAGAGTTGAAGCACTGGTTGGAAGATTATTTATGCGGCTCACTTTGTCTTGATTGTTGGAACGAGTTGTAACTTAAAGATCCAGATATGGAGGATTGCTGATTGTTTAATGCAGTGGTTACTTGAGTATATTTCACCGTACATTCCTTAGTCCCGCTTGAAGACAGATTCCATAGCAAGATTGAGACAAATAACCAACTCAATATTCCACAGAAGCCTATTTCAGCTTAGCTAATTAAAGAAAGATTACACTCGTAAGAGCGGAAAGCTATTCTGTGCTTGCTCTTGAGTACAGTTAGGAAATACCACGAACCACTCAGCTTTGCTTTCGCAAAAAAAATAGTTCACAAAAAATGATGGCAGCCTGATCAAGATTAAGGTTTATTTGCAGTCTTGAGATAAGCACGCTGGTCTTCTAATGGTCCAGCTTGCATTCGCATAACCATTTCCGTCTTCAGCACCATAGTTCTCGAGTGAACCTGATAACCATTAATTTCGAACACTTCGGCAAGGCAAGTCTATTCACTAAAAATGTGATGTTTGATGACATACTACAAACGACTGGAATATCGATATTTGCCATGAGATCGGTCGCTGGTTATCCGTTCTTAGTCAATGAGTGCATCGTCTACCTTCGCATCATCGCTCTTATCAGAAGCAGATCTTTATCAAAAAAAAGTGTTACTAACACCAAGCAGGTTCTTTCCGATTAGGAGGAAACGAATGAAAAACCACTCTCATTCACTGGAGAAAAACTTTTTAGAGGAACATTAGTAAATATTCAAAAGCTGAGACTTGAAGCCACACCCCCACGCCGCCGGTTCAAAACACCCCTCTATGACGCTGTAACCCTTAAAATAAAATCATATTCCATAAAGCCGCTATTTTTTCTCTAATCTCGCTTATATTTCGCTGGGCAAAACTTCTTCCTTAGAGTGTTAGTACTCAAGCTACAGCACAAACTTCATAGAACTCAGAAATGTATTTCTCTTCAAAAAGCTCTCTTAATCTTTTGATCTTCTCCGGTCTTTCATTTGTGCTGCAAACCTCGCATGACAGAGTTGTTTCTTCAAACTATCAGTAAATATCTGGTAGCGTAATGTTTTCTGATTCTAGCGCTGTACTTATTCTATGCAAATACGGTGAAACAGAGAAAATAAGATCGAGTTTTACACTTGGCAACGCTGTTTACCAGCTATTCGATAAGGCGAGGGTTGTGGCAAGAGCTGGGCCAGGCGGGACGATCGATAAATCATTATTCATAAGGGAATTTTTCTTGCGCTTTGAAAAAAACTTCAGGTAAAACAACTAACTAAAATTCTAAAAAATAATTCTGCACATGATATACTTTCGGCTTCCAGCGAATTATACGCGCGATAAAAATGAAGATAAAAGACGACTATGAAACTATAAAGGGGAGTTTTGAAAAACCAGCGACGTGGGGCCGTATAAAAAAATTTTAGCTTTGAAATGGTTACTAATGCTCCTATGAAAAGTTGCTCTCCAGCGAATGAGATCGGTTTTTCACTTGTTCCATCCTAATCAGAATATTTCACTGCTAAGAAGAAATCTATAGAAGCTTTCTGGTATTTGGCATATTCAAAAAATTCCTGAGAATCTCCAAAACCAATACTATTGAGTTCTGACATGACAACAAGAAGAATAAACGCTCAAATATCATTTTCCACAGATAGCTAGCTTATTATGTCTAACGCTGTCACGCTGTGAACATTATATTAAAAAGTTCATGAATGATGTGAAAATCATTCTCATTCCCCACATAGCAAAACATTGAAAAACACTGTAATTTAGAAACTGAACGCATGTAAATCGCTTAGCTTGCCTGTCTGACAGCGAATAGAATTGATGTGAAAGAGCAAAGCGAAAAAGGCAGCAGACAATTAGCAAACGAGGTAAATAGTTGGAGACGACTTCTTTAAAATATCAAACAACTCACCTAAGCTTCTCGATAAGTTCTAGAGTTTGTCTCCTGCTTGTTAAACCAAGAAAAAGAGTTACTCTCTGGTCGTCCAATCTCCGGCCTTGGGCGTCCATGAGTAGATTAGCAAGTGCGACTGGAGCATCTGAAGTCGAAAGTTCACTCCAAGAACATTATCGAACTAGGCTATATAAAGCAGTGGAATTTTTACTCGAGTATCGTTATAGACCCCGACAGAACGCAACGGCAACAGATGTTAGCTCATTCAAGTTCTGAACCTTCGAATAAAGTGCTTAATAAGTCAATGGAACGTATTTCACGGGTACCGATGTCATATGGCAACTCCAATTTGTTTTCCTGTTGTGACAACAAACCCATTAGTTGACGGACTCTCTCAAGTATACAAATCATGTACTCCTCCTCCCTACATCCGTTGTTCAATGTTAGAATCCATTGAATGTATTGTACTTCTAATCAGTTGTTATTTTGAGAATAACTGGGAATATTCCTCAAGAAAAAATACGGGAAAGTGAGTTAGGCAAATTAGATTTCGTTGATATTTCAGACTAAATGAGAAGCGAATACTTGAAAGCATGCATAGTGCAAACATTTTTAGCATGCTATAATATCAAGCAAGCAAGTAGGAAAAAATGGAGTAAAAATCCTGAGAAAATTCCTATCTCATTTGAAGACTACCTAACGATTAACCGCCTCGACTTGGCATGCATGGGGCAATTCGCCGCTAAGACATTTCCAGTTTGAGTTTGTCTCAACATTCGTTAGAAACAAAACCTAGAATATTGAGATTTCCTCTTAGTCTCCTGTTTTGCAAAGCTTCAGCTAAGCCACACAAAAATAGATTTGGTGAAATCCTTGATAAATTTAAAGCATCACGCTGTAAAAATCGATCACTCATATAGAAGATGTGAGCAACATATTTATTTCTTATATCAATGCACCGCTTTTCCAAGAAAAAAGTTCGCTCTTCTTCCACAGGTTGATGCAAAAGTGATTGTGAGCTTAGCAACTACGTTTATATACCTAAGAGAATTGAGTGGCGAGCAAAAATAAGACCTTAGATTGGGGTCGAACCCGCGTTTCGTCCATACCGAGGACGCGTGCTACTCCGGTATGGATAAAACACGGGTTCTACTCCCGCTGAGTATGAAACATCATGACACTGCGAAAAATCCAGTGAAAATACTAGAAATCCGAGTTTTACCCTACGTTTAGTTTGAAATCTCGCAATTACTCTCGATCCATCGAATACAATGAGAATACGCATTATACAACAGCTGAATTGCATTTAAGCCCGGAAAGCAGCATCAAAATCAATGTGATTTTTGAAAAATCTCATTGATTTGATAAGTTGGAAAGAAAATTCAAATAACATCAGGTTAGTTGAGTGTTGAGAACAAGGTTTTCTAAATAATCTCCTGCACTTAAAGCTGTTATGAGCAGCTCTTATCAGAGCTTGCAACGCGATAGAACATCCGTTACAGTAGCAGGCCGCAGCTGCTCGGAGCAGCCATCCAGTTTTTTCGCTTGATTCAGGAGGATGCCTAAAATTTGAATTTGGCTAAAATTTGCACTTCATAATGGATACTGTTTCAGATAACATACACTTAACAAAAATGTATAGGCCTGTAGACAACGCGGGTTCCTCAAAAAATCGTCTGCTCTATCAAACGGATCCTTTATATTTAGGTCTTCGAAGCATCTGATTATTGATTTCTGAACAGAGAGCGCTTTTAAGCGAAAGATTCTGTACAGCTATTTATGAAGACTTTCTTGATTCCCTTTATGGTAAATTAATTTTGAGACTAATCATTTCGACTGCCGACTTGCACCAGTCCACACCGCTGAATGGTAGATTCTACGAGAAAGGGTAACTGGCCGACTGACGAGATCGCAACATCGAAACACGTGTATCGGGCTCTATAACTCAGCCCTCTTTGATAGCCCACTGACAAGCGTGGCTCAAAAAAAATTAATCTTTAGCCACAACTACTGATGGGGCCTACGTATTAATGTTGTCGCTCCACGCGCTGCTACTGAGGAACTGCCTGTAGACTTTCTGAAATCAGCGCTTTGTGGGCCACTGACGAAGATACAGAACATAAAAAAGGCAATCGTTTTAACCCCTAAGGGACTGCCAGAGAAATCGATGCTCGCAGAGCTAATTGCTTAGCGGTGCGTAATATTCGTTGTTTCATTAGGTTTTCTCCTCTGTTTTGCAAAAATTTTTAGAATTGTTGTATTATACTTCTACTATCGACCGCTTTTTTATGAACCCGCTCAGAACGTATAATCTGATAAGGATATGCCATGTTTTGAGCCGTTAGGTTTAGCGCCATATAGGCCCTTACTTTATCCTATTGGAACTCGTCAGTAGCACCTTTACTCGGTTCAGTCAATCTTCTGAGGTTATATAATCCTCTATAAAGGAATCGACGTCGGATAAAAAAAAATCACCCCAATCAGATGATAGAACTACCTGAAGTTGTGGTGACCGGCGGTCGAGCTCGCGGCGTTTACAATGAATCACATCTCTACTATCGATCGCTCTTTTGAAGACCGGCTCAAAACTTTTAACCTGATGACGATACGACATGTTTTGAGCCAATAGGTCTAGTGCTGTATAGGCAGCTATTTCGTCCTATTTGAATTCATCAGTACCACCCTTACTCGGCTCAGTCGATCCCCTGAGGCAATATAACCTTCAATAAAGGAAGGAAAAAAGAATAAAACTTCACCGCAGGTTAATGGTGGAATGGAATTACCTGACGTTATGGTGACCGACAGTCGAGTTCGCAGCTTTTACAATGAATCACACCTACACTATTGGCAGCTCTTTTATAGACCCGCTCAAAACGTATAACGTGATAAGGATAGCTTTTACAATGAATCAGGCCTCCACTTTTTCACTCGAGAAATTTGTTCTTATATACAGAATCATGAGGATGGTCCAATACAAACATGAAGATGTTCAGGAACATCATTCCGTATTTAAGAGACCACTTCCAGCTACTCTTTGAAAAGAAGAGGTAGATTTATAGTTTTAGACATGATCATACAAGGTATCACTTTCCAGTGAAGTGCGATACACGTCATACTCACATTATTAGAGAATAGCTTCACAAAAAACTGAACCAGACAGTCGCCCTGCAGCATTTGCGTTAATAATGCTAATGAATCGTAATGAAGCAATATTTCTCCTCGTAAACAGAATGAGGATTGATTCCAACAGAAATGCTCGTTTTGAATAGATAAGGTTCATTTATTGGGTATACAATTATGGCTCCTTCGTTTTTAGATCTAGCAATAGGAAAAATACATATATAAATTTTTTGCTTCTGATTGAAAGTGCGTAAAACGCGCTACTTATCTATATGGTTTTATAACCAAAAGATTTCACGTGATGGCCCTTATGGAATTATAGAAATGACGACTTTTGTACGTGAGAAAGGTTATTTGTAGGAGCATTACTTTGCAGATATGTTAACTAAAGATATTAAAGTTGCTTGATTTTAGTGACCTTCATCATGGTTTGACCGCTCAGTGATATTTTCAAAATGACAAAGCGGGCTGAATGGATTGTCAAGGAGACAATCGCCTTGATGGCCATACTTATTTAGGCGAGAGAATCCGGAACTGAGCGTGAGAACAGACGAAATGGAATTGTTATATGCTGAGAAAAATCCTATTGATGGAGTCAGGTAGCCGGCCATGTCATAAAGCTTGGCAGCACCCACTTCACCATCCCATCATCCCGCATAAGCTGGCTGAACTGTTTAGCGAAGAATTTAACCGCGTTTGCAATCAGCACTCGATCGGTGAGTTTTTTTTTTCACCATATTGACAAATACAGTACGTAGACGGTATTGGTAGTGTCCGACAGTTTCGTGGTCCTGGCTATTCGTTTAACTACAATGATTCTAAAACCCGCGAGCTCGACTACCGGCTACCACAACGTCAAGTGATTCCATTATCTGACTTGAGGTGATTTTTTTCTACTCGGCATCTTCCTCTGTAGATGATTATTAAGCCTCAGTGGATGGACTGAACCGAGGGAGGGTGCTTCTGATGAGTCCCAATAGGATGACCTTATCATTCCTGTATTATTTTGGTACAACACGATTTATCTACGCGCTCATAGGCTTTTGGTGTAGGTATACGTGTCCTTCATAGAAAAAAACGCTGGTTCACTAGGCAATCATGCTGAAAATCAATCAACTGCACTGAACATTGCGAAGGATATCTCAATAAAAACTTCATTCTGAATCTTCTGTAGTTTTATGCAAAACCCAAGAGTCATTTTTGTGAACAAAAGTTGGAAAACAACGAGTAATTTATCAAAAATTATGACGCATGCTATTTGCGATACCAGTTCATTGATAATTCTAACTACAATTAAGTTTTGTAATAACCCAAAAGACCGACTCCCTCTAAACGAGCAAAACAATGCAAATTTTTTTACGAATTGTTCTTTTCTCCAATCTTTGATGGCTAACATTTTGGCGACCGCGCCTTCGTTAAGGCTAAGACGTATTATATCATACCATAAGTGATAATTCGATTATAATTTCGCAAGCATAAAAATCCAATGCAAATAATTCAACAATTTGGTTGATTTAATAAACCCCTTCTCTTAATACTGATAAGGGAGAAGTTAGCGGTCTTATGTTGTCTCACTGCCAAGTCTGAACCATAGTCAGACTAGAAAATAAACCTGAGATAAGGGGCTGTGTCATTTGTTATGCCCAGGCACTCTTCCTTAGGTTCACTGGCTACTCTATAGCGAAGATAATGTCAACTCCATAGCTATTTTGTTGTAAAAGTTTCCATAGAGTACCGTAGGAGCGAAAGAATATGCATCGAAAGCGTATTAACATATAGAGGCAATCACGTCTTATCACAATATCAAGATAGATCTAAGCACTTTTGTGCAACAGAGGGAAAAATCTCCTTAATAAATATGGGAAATCGTGCTTCCTCCAATAGTTTTGCACGCTCCGATTTCAATTGCCACCCTAAAAGGGCACGATTTTCGCTCTTTATTTAGAACATTTTCCTCCGTTTCGAAAGAAAAACATGTTTCGAATTTCGAACCAGTGGCTAATTGCTGTGAGCGTATTTAGAACATTTTCCTCCGTTTCGGAAGAAAAACACGTTTCGAATTTCGAACCAGTGGCTAATTGCTGTGAGTGTATTTAGAACATTTTCCTCCGTTTCGGAAGAAAAATACGTTTCGAATTTCGAACCAGTGGCTAATTGCTGTGAGTGCAAAACGTAATAATTTCCTCTCTTACAGCGCTCTGAGAGGAGTTTTTTCGAGTCTAACCGAAATTTGGGACAAATGACAGCTTGCTGCTCATAAACCATGGAGATAAGTAAATGGTAAGTGCATTTAGCTGCTATATTGCTTCTCAATATATAATTTTACAATTTAAGTACGTCTGACTATTCTTCCACCTGGTAACGCATATGTGACTGATGGACACGTGAAAAATCTATAGAGACTGTGTGAAGAAAACTTCGTTTAACTGTTACAAGACGAAACCTTATGTAAGATACTTGCAGGACAATATCGCGCCAAAGTCGACACCTAGACGTATTCTCGAAATCACTTTAAGGAGACCTGGTCGTCCTATTGGATGCTATACAAAGTTCGCATTACGTGTAAATACTGCATATGCTCAAAGCAAAAGAAAACGAGTAAGCACGAAGTAAGCAGTATCTTTATTCACCTCTTTCAATACTGCTCAACGGAGATGTGCTCTTAGGTGTCTTGGAGTTCGACAAAGGGTTGCATAATTAAGATTGAAAAGTCATATAGTGTAACACTATAGACAACAATCAGTGAGAACTGATTATTTTAGGATTTGATGTTTATTGTTCTGAAACGCGCAGATTGCTGAATATGACAAGCAAAAATCTATGCAATGCGGAGAAATTGTGGTCTGCACTGTTTAGGGTGAATTGCTAATGATCGATGCTAATTGTATAAGTTATTAATTGCTGAGTAAATATTTTGAACACAAGCAAAATCATTGAAAGGTATGAAAACTTTGGGTCAGGAATTTGCAAAAAATCTAAAGGTGTTTTCTATAAATTGATGTCAGTGGGCTCTATGAAGCTTATTCCTACTGTGCACTAAAAGTTACACTATATCAGCTTCTTGAAAAAATCATGCACTAAAAATAATATGTTTTGATTTATACTTTTACATTTCATCAAAAATTAAGAAGAAATGGAGATACGCTGTTTCTCCGTTAATATGGCCTTTGAATTGGAAAATATGAATTTTAAGACACGTTGACTTTATTTTTGTAAGAACACCTCTATAAAAAAAACTTTCACTAACATGTCACTCCTTCTGACCATGAACTGTCGCCAGTTTGTGAATGTTACGATACAATTACACCTACTAAGAATTTTGAGTGATGGGCTAATTACTCAGTGTGTAAAATGTGATATTACTTCCCTTGCTATAGCGCAATAGAAAGTCAGTTTGATAAAAAAAAACAATTTGCTCCGCAGAATCCACACTGTTGAGCTATCAAATAACTATCAGAAGCCCACTTATGCGATGTAAAACACGCAAAGCACTCCAAAGGTGAAAAGCATTCGCCGTTATTGTAGCACATTGAATACCTATAATCTAGAAATATAAAAAGTAAGTTGATATTTGAAAGTGCCATTTCTCAATCTGTCGAATGACTAATAAAACTTCAGTGAGAGAATTTTTCCGCTGAAAAAGCAAGGCAAGCACGAGTGCAAAATACACTAAACACTCCGAAAAAAAGGCGTAATTTTCTTTTCTTTGCTACAGTTCAACAGAAGAACCTTTTCCAAAATCAAGCATACCGTTAGAACCGCACTGTATTCAGCTATCGAATGACTTATCAAAGTCAGATGGGAAGTCTGTGCTCGACGAGAAAACCGCGAAAAGGCGCATGCACCATGGTTTCGAAAGGGATAAAAACATTTGATAGGTGGTAAACAGACAGTGGCCTGGAAAAATCTGTCAGAATCATGGAAATTCCACCCAGTAACTTGAGTGACAAATTGTTTCGGTACCGCATGTATGAGCGTCTATGTAAGAGATAATTACGTAGTATGCTCTGATGGTATGGACGGAGACTGCGTGAGTTTGGATACAATATACCACCTCTTGCACGACATGTGGTAAAGAGTATATTGGCGAAACGGGAGCACCGCTGAGTCTGCATCAAAAATAGTAAGAATGTTGGGGTAAGAATCAAAATCATCAGAATGAAAAAGTCTTGAAACCTTTTGGATAAATTGCAAATGCCCAAAAATTAATGGAAAGAGAGAGTGTCTGAGCATAACAAATGATATGGCGCTTTATCTGAGATTCATTTTATTGACTGGATGTAGTTCATTTTTTATAATGTGTGACATAAAAGCGGTAACCTCTCCCTTATAAGTATTGACGAGGGTGGGGTTTTTCAAATTAACCAGACTGCTGAATTATTTTATTCTAAATTCTTGATGTATAAGAAATATTATCTGAGTAATCACGTATGGTATGATGTATTGCACTTGAGCTCAAACGAAGGCGGGGTCGCCGAAACATTAGTCATTAAATTTTGAGAAAGAAGGCGTACAAAACCCGTGCAAGTTTTGATCAAAGAAATGACCACTCAAGTTTATATGAGTCATTCGTTTATCCAATTATTTAGAGATGACGTATGTTAGAAAAGGTGACAACTTATGGATAGTGGAAGAATGCTGAGCGTAGAGAGAAAATAGTGCTCAAGTAGAAAAGGCTTGGAACATCGGCATTACGCAAATTATTGGTCAGAAATATATGTCTCTAAGGAAGAGTTCGGTATTTTTGCCTTAATTGTCCCCATACTCAGAACAGCTACTCTGCGAACTTTCTATACATTTTAGTAGTCATTCGATAGCTTAAATCTTGAGAATTTGAGCGATGCATTCTAAATTTGAATGGCCTTTTTAATACGTTGTAACAGTAAAAATGATAAATTATTTTACACTCAGACATTTTCTTTGAATAGATGTTTTCCTTGAAAGATTCAAGAATTATTCAATATCACAAATTTCAACTAATTCAAAAGTGCTTTTAATTCTTTAGGAAATTTCCTTTGTTGCGCTGCAAGACTAAAATTAAGATTAAATATCATTAGGCACCCATGCCTCGCACCGGTATGTGGATGGGTTTCGCAACATTGTCATGAAGCGGTGATGAATATATGAAGCGACCGAACGTTAATATGGGAATATGCCACAGATTATAGGGCGGCATAACGAATTAGGATGCGACGGGACTGTGATGGAATATTGTTTCTACTGCGTCTAGGTGTGGACAGCGCACGCAGTCGTGACGTGTGTTCATTATAAGCTCGGTTCCTTCAACACAAACCGATCCAGTAGCTTATTGTGAGTTCTCGACTCTAAGCTCCGAACCGAAGCAAGAGACGCTACTGGTCGGTGAGGTATCATTCATGAGATAAAGAAATAGTAGTTCATTGGAGGCGAGTCACTGTTTTTTTCATCTTCCTTGGGATAAATATCTCTAAATGATCTAGTTACATTTATCTGAACCGTGAATACAAGATGATGAAAAAGTTTCTGATGTCAGAAGTATTCCAAATCTCCAAGGAGAATAGGGATCCGCAGTTCTCACTTGCTCCAACGATTGAAAATCAAAGTTGCTGTTCTGCAGTCTAAGCTATCGAACGTCAAATGCTCTGAGCGCATAATGCTCTGTTTAACGACATCCGATGGACGAGAGTTGTTGCCGAATTAAATTTCTTGAGGTCTCGAACGCATACATGAAAACGAACAACCCGAAAGGTCTAATTTCGCAACAAAAAGCCCAGAAGAAAGACATGATTTTTTTAAACGATTTCTTAGAGCTAGTAGTCACTAGGATACCCTTCACGAGGAACAAGAGATAACCGTACTGGTGCCAGCTACAGTCACATAAAAACCAATGGGAGGGCAGGTGACATACGTGGGAAAGAAAGTCGTGATAACAATTTTCAACATAAAGCGCAAAACTTCTCAAGACTGAGATGACCATGCATCGACACAATGCAGACAATGCTGTGTAGTAGCGTGATGGTTGCGAGCTAAGACATCCATGATTGATATGTGAATTTTGAAACACGCTTTGCTTAGCAAACGCTTAGCAGTAGCAATGGTATAGATTGCAGTCTGATAACTAACATTTCATCGACTTTGCCTTCTTCAGAACCTGAACGTATGTCGTACTTAATTATTCAAATATTTCGATGAACATCGATGTTTTTTATGCTATCTAGGTCAGACCAAACGATATTACGAAGAAATACTAACTACTGATAAGCAGGACGAAAGATCAATTGGCGTTATCGAACGCGCAGTCGAAAGGTCGGTGCTAGAAGTATCCCATATCTCGCAATTGAGAGAAAGGATCCGAATTTCGGAAACACGCCAGCTATCAAAGGTCAAAGGCGTCGCTTCACACGTCAGGATATGAAATAAAGGTGGGCCGGACACGTGATACGCCTCAAGGACAACCGATGGACGAGAGCCGTTACCGACTGGATTCCTCGGGAATCTCTTTTCAGGAAGACCAACAACCCAATGGTCCGATTTCTTCAAAGAGAGACTAGAAGAACGGAATGATGCCCAACGAATTCCGGGAGCGAAGAGGGACCCACTGAGCCACTCTTGAAGGCGATTTCAAAAAATTGGAGTATAGCTGGCACCCGCTTGAGTCCCTCGACGAGCAGCGGGACGACAGATGATACAGGTGATGGGCATGTCATGATATCAACAAGTATATCCTTTGAAATGTATGTCAAGAAATGATATCAACAGATGAGCGTCCTCCCTTCTCAGTGTCACAGTTTGATAAATTTTTCAGCAACTGTATGCCGCATTTTCATAACAAAATGGGGAATTCTGAGAGTCAGAATCAAGCAAAGAGTCAATAACATTGTAGTTGAGCAAAATTTCCTTTTACTTTGTTACGGCACAAAAGCGAGCGCTAAGAAGCGACGTGATCAACTTTATTAAATGCGACAGATAATAAAGCTTATAAGCAACTAATCATCAGCTGCTATTGACTATGTTTAAGAATCAGAATTTCGAGGGCATGCGAATTTATTCCCAAGTCCTCATCATATTTCAACAGCAACACTACTGCGTACTCATTAGCTCCGTCTGAGAAGGCCCTTAATACCTGCGCTATTTGCTACGCGTACGCTCTTCTTTGGCTAATATCAGATGAATTATCCGCAATATGAATCCGCAAAGCCTCTAAATAGCGCACTACGGCAATTGAATAATGCTAAAGACGTTGAATAGAATACACAGCTATCATTGGAGACAGAGAGAAGTCTATACTGAAGCAACACAGAGCCCTAAGAGATTTTCTCAAGTAGTCTCATTCCAAAAACACTCACCATGGCCAACTTCCGCCATCGTGCACCAGACGGTTGCTGTTGGCATATCGTTGCGGTGACAGACGCGATGGCGCCTCGGCAGCGGTTCCGTCGCGATTCCGCCGATGCGGAGGCACGTAGCGATAGGAAACAGAATTGTTCATCACCGCAGCATTTCTGCCACTATCATTACTGCAATGTCTTGCCTCCATCGAAGAAGCACGTCTAAATGTGTGTCGAAGTTTTCACTTTAGTTTAGTTTTTGTTCTTATAGTTTTTTTTTTAAGAAAATAAAATACATACGCCTCACTCCTTACTACAATGTAAAGCTTAAAGTGAGGCGAGGGTTAATGACGAGGAGGCCGAAACCTCCGAGACACCGGTGCATGACCCAGGCCTATCAACCTCGTTTAGGCTTTAGACATCCCTTTTAGGATTATTTTGAATGTTTATTGCGAGGTTTTAAAAACAGTCGGTCTTATGAATCAATATTGATCTAACAGCGGAAATCCATCGACTGAAAATGTGATGAAGAACCAGTGTCATTGTACACTATGCCATCACCACATATGCCTCCATCCTTGCTACAATGCAGGGCTTAAAGTGGGGCGGAGGTCACTGACGAGGAGGCCGAAACCTCCGAAAAACCGGTGTATGGCCCTGGCGTGTCAACCTCGTTTAGGCTTTAGACATTCTTTTTTTTTGGGATTATTTTGACGATGATTTTTGGAACACGCTGCGCTTAGCCAACGCTCAGTATTAGCAATGATATTGATAACAGTTTGATGACTGACATTTCATCGACTTTGTCTTCTTCATAGCCTGAACATATGTCGTATTTAATTATTCAAATATCTCGGTGAATTATCAATGTTTATATGCCATCTAGGTCAGACCAAACAATAGGACAAAAAAAATGGCGCCACGTTTCACGTAAAGTGATGTATCCGTCCTCCTAATTCATCTTTGGATATTCAGCGTTTATCCAAAAACTTCTAAGACGTTTGAGCGTGTATGTTTTGATTCTTGCTCTGGTGTATTGACAGACACTCGAAAATCAATATTCTTTGTACACTTGAGACCTCTGGGCACCTAGAAGAGTATTTTGACAAATATTGAAGCTACAATGTTCTTGACTACGATACACAAAGTTTAGCCGTTTCGCCATTATGTTCATCCTCGCATGCCTTACATGATATCAATTATAATGTGTTTGAGCTACCGAATTGGAGACTTCCTTCACTTCCAATGCGTTACAATTTACTCTTTAGAACAGAGCCCTAAGTATTGTTCTACATGCAAATGACAAACTAGGAGAGCAATCAGCAGCATAGGATTACTGACCTTTTAAGGGAAATAACTGCCATACAGAGCTAAGTAAGCAGCTTCGTGTTTTTCCACCCGAAATGTTAAGAGACAATCATTTACATCGTGAGATTTGCCTTCCGATCTCATTACGATCCGTGGCTATTGATGAGTTTCAACAAATCAAGAAAACACATCCCGTTACATCTTGTGGCCGTCTTGCAGTGTTTTCAATGCACTTTTGACTGCACGTTGGAAAGGTTTCGAGTATTGGTGTGCATTCCGAAACAAATCTGGAGGAACAAGGTTCTAAGGCGACGAAGCCTTCAACATGTGACCGAATATAACTTACTAGCTTACTGTCTGACTGGTATTCATAAAATATTGAACAGCAAGTTTCGAGTGCTTTCTAAAGACCATTCTCAACAGTGATTATTTTGATATTGATATGCCTGATGATTATTTTTGAGCCATGCAGCCATGAAAGCCATCGTGCAGCTGACAACGCTACAATACCGAAACACTTGTAATGCACTGTATAAATGCTCATAACAAATCACATTCAAGGGTCAAAAGTAATTATCAAGAATTTTGTAATTTGAACGCAGCACTTGAAACGAAGGGTATGAGCTTTTGCATAGATTTCTCTCATGAGGGTCGCCGATTCTGTGCTGCTAACTGCTCTTCTATTTTGCGTTGCCACAAGAAACACAGAATTCTCCTCTTTAATTCAAAGAATTATTCGAAACACACTGGGTCCGATCTTGACGAGTACAATCTGCACAACTCCATGACTACTGGAACACAACTGCATCAATTTCATTTGACTTTCTTTTTTTAAGAGAACTGTCACGCAAAGCAGGGGGTTCGCAGTCCAGAACAACGCCTACAGCACTCATTAATTTGTTGTTTGGCAGAGAGTATAATCCATGGAGGGTGTCTAAAGTACAAGACCATATAACACGCGCTTCCAAATTTGTTGCTGATGGGAATTCAATTAAAGGTTGTAAAGTATATAAAACATTTTAACGAAAGCCCTTTGAATATCCGCCCCAGCCAGCCAAACAGTTAATTTCACATTTTCGCAAAAGTCACTTTTTTATTACGAAGCAAATAAAATCAAATTAGATTACAATGGCTATAGCTCTCGTCGTAGATCAGTTCTTGAAGCAAGCGCCACGCATTCAGCATCAAACATCACCCGAGGTGAGTGGTTCCTTTGCTGGCTTACACAGTAACATCCTGCAGCTTACAGTGTATCCAGTCAATGCTCCTGTTCCCCCTATATGAGTTGACTACTATTCCTAGGCCATAGGGACGTGGTTAAGTCAGCAAGCTTAGAACTTCTAGTCATTGCGCTGAGCGGACCTTTAACAAAGCAATGGCACACGAAAATCTAGAGCGGAGACGAAAGAAGCAAGAGCAAGCATTCACACCACCGGCGCAAGGTTTCTTCACTGCTACGATTTATGAGCATGAAAGTCTTCCAATCTCTGATTAACCTTACCTATATGTTATGCTATGTAAATCATTTATTAAACAGACTATGCCTGGCTATATAATATGTTTTAAGATTTTGGCATACCCAACTCAATGTTTTCGGATGATTGAGACATTGCGATGGTTGGACAAATCAAATGGAAGGACTTGCGATTTATGAAATGCTGCATTTCATGCCTACCGGACATTGTGCTTCCGTGGCTAAAAATGAAAGTCAACAGTTATCCGTTGCCTCCATATCATACAACTTCACAACGTACCAAGCACCCAGTGTTTTTTCAAGTGATTCCTGTCTTGGCGCTAGACTCCCAAACGTACTGAGTGCAATCCATACGTGAGCGAATGTAGGGCGAAATATAATATGGTTATTGCACACAGTGCATCTTATCCAACCACGCTTCTTGTAGCATCTATTTCGCTACAACAGCTTGTGAAACGCAGATGTTGCGTTAGGAGTGAACTTATGAGAAGCTCTTATGTTTGACTGATGATTTACAAAAATTTTTTTCTTTCTAAAAGGCAGCATGTTGCCGTCTAAAGACATCGGGCTGGCAAAAATTGCTGTAGGTCAGGAAATTGCTCAAGTTACTCTCAAACTTGGAAAAATTTTTTTACATGTCGGGGCGAGAGGTCATTGAAGACGTTCAGAGTGGCTCGCTCGCTTCGAAATAGGCTCACAATAAACTTCAGCACGGTTTTTTCATGGGAGTATTTATTGAGCGTTCTTACCACACCTGTTATTGATGCTTCAGTATTGCATTTATTACCATTTATTTTATAGTTTGCACTAAATATTTCATGAGCGCACTAAACACTTTATATTACAACCCGACATCACATGCTCCCTGTTTTGGTTTCAGATCCGTTTACTCTCTATCGCCATCCACGGATATCGTCGAAAGTTCAGCATATAGGTTTTGCTGGTAATTGAGGGTTCATGATCCTTTTCAAGAATAGGTAATTGAGGGTTCATGATCCTTTTCAAGAATAGATTGAAGTTGTGGTTGGCTTAGGTTAGAATAGTTTAAAGTTGAATGAATTCAACACTACGATTCTACTAAATCCATATGTAACGACACTAACTGTCATGTCTTCAAGCAACAATATATACATATTGGAGCATGAAAGTTGTTTTTTGGACTGCTCTAGCATTGCATAGTGGATTGTCAGCGTTGACCATCGAATGCTCAGATGACCATCCTTTTCCGAACTATGCAATCATTCTCCAACGCTGGTCATGTTAAAAACAGAACGTTCGTTGGGAAAAGCTTGACAATACTGAATCATGATAGGAGTATGAGAGATTGAGCGAAGCGAACGATGGTGGAAATGATATGAAAACAACGCTTGATGCTATGAACTCAGTGTTCCAGATAGCGGTAATTGGTTGTCACCAGATGCATGAGAAACACTACAGTGAGCTATTTCGGCATGTGAGGTGATCTGCTACCTCGACGACAATGAATAATCTTGCAAGATTAGCAGAATTACCTGATTTATTCACAATGCCTAAGTCCCAGCTTAGTAGACGACGTTGTCGCACGGTCGTGTCACTACTTATTGTGGGCGAACGTTTCTAGCGTTTCCTTTGGTGACACAAGTCACACGCTCTAAAATTCGGTAGGTTCGCTTCAAATGGTATAGATGAAACAGAAATTTTTCAAGAAGTTATGTATGAACTAAATAGTCCCAAAAAAATCCTATATGTTAGAGATATCAGGTTTTTCTCGCCACAAAGAAAAAAATGAATTCCAACCTCATTTGCTAGACAATCATTTTTCGTGAGAGTGTAGCAACGGTGTTGGCCTACCGTTGCTAGTGCTTTGGATGTGTTGATTGATTGATTGCCACTGACGGCTGCTACTGTTGATGCGATTAAATATTAAATTTATTATAGAGAATAACAAGATAAAGACAACCTGAAGAATATATACATAAATACAATAATAACACAACAAGAGCATAACAATGATAACGACGTATAACTGCAACTTCAGTAATATTGAAATATGAATGACCGTGTGGTGGTACAGTGGAATGATGAGAGCTGAGATGTGCTTGCCCCGAGCAGACCTGTACACCGAGGGTGGGAGCAAGTGGGTGATTAAATATGTTGGAAAACTGCGGGTCTGTATGCAAGGACTGGACCCATTTTCGGTGGCGGGCCAAACAGAACCCCAAATGACTTGGTCCACCGCCGTAGCTCCAAGCTCCGCTCACAGAGTATACGGTGTCATTGTTCGATGCAGATGTAGCACTGATGGAGCAGCGGGATATGACTAAACTTTGCTAAATTTCAAGGGAATCATAGCGAATGAAAAAAAGCGAAGACCACAACGACCATATCAAGTAGTGCAATTTACGCTCACCATAACTTGCATATCACTGGATAGTGATCACCCAGTTATTACTCAATGCTTCAAACATCAAGAGAAATCTGTTTCGTTTGATTGACTTATAAATAATTCGTTATGGATCTTCACTTCTTACTAAACCTTTTTCGAGGCTTAATAATATACGTTTCGACGGTTTTACCCGTATCATCAGCTCTACATCCTTGGAAAAATTTGAGAAATTCAACAAAATTCTTCACGATCATAGGTTGCAGGCAGTCTAAAACTTTTCAATAGCAAAAAAAAAATGCCTGTTCATTACTCCACGACGACATACTGGTGATATTATCCCAAGAAAATGAGGGTAGATGTTAAAGTTGTCCGCAGAAGTTACACTGAACAGAACCGTGGCAAGTGTTTTTGTAACCCCCTATTCGATGACGGTTGCATAAGGTTAAGATTACTTTTGACACTCGAATTAAATGCAAATACTGCCAAATTAGTATCTGCAAGAATTTCAATGCATGACATATAAGGTGAAAACCATAATCTAATAAGCGAAATCATTTTGAACCTACAGTTTCCCATATCATACAACCTCAGTCAAATGGGTCCGACCTCAGCGAGTGAAGTCATCACAACTCTGTGACTATGAGTCAACTGTATTAATGCCATTTTACTTACAATTTTGAGCGATTGGTCCAGCAAAGCAGAGACTCATGACCTACACCAGAGTCCTTGGTCACCGTTAAAGGGCTGTTTTGTGGAGAGTTTGCACCCATGAAGCAACATCCAACAGGTTGGTAAAAAAATTCTGTGAAAATGATTGTAACTTTTTTGAGTGTCGGCCATTTTTTGTGTTTTTGGGCTACTTTGGAAGCCCGTCTTCTCCCACGTTGATTGGTGTATAATTTATCTACTTGTTCCAAGACGCAGTCATCAGGCGGGCATGTTAGGTTGTTGATGATGCACGCATGGCTGTTGTGTTCGAATGCAACGGTAGCAAGTGATCGCATCAATCTGGCTTGGGGCGAAGACACACTTGGCGAAAGTCCGGTGTACAGGTGGCTCAAAATGTTTGACGAATGCTCTCTAGTTTTTAGTTTTGTCTTTGTTCGAGTGTGATAGATGGATAAACGAATGTTTTACAGGGATTTTCTCAAAGCTTTTTCACCAACCCATTAAAGTACATAGCCGAGCAAAATCGCGACTTGTGTATAACTGAGTACTCCTAACTATTGCGTTGCGCGGATCCTTGACAAAGCACATGACACACGATAATCTAGAGAACAAACCATAGAAGCAGCATCAATCACTCATACTTCCGACTCAAGGTATTTAGTGCTTTATCGATGCGCATGGAAGTCTTAATATTGAAATCTGAGTTACTTCACCTACATTTTACCACATGTGAATAACGTATTTAACAAACAACGCCTGGGCTTAATATTATGCTTGATGAATTTAAATGCATTTCTCAGTGCTCTTATGATGACAAGAAAGATGCCTTGAATGAAATGATGGATAGAACTCACGATTTTATGGTGTGCTGCATCTCATACCAGATATCGTGTTTCGGTGGCTAAATATGAAAGTTAAACTTATCCGCTGCTTCCATATCATATCATTTAACAACGTATCAAGTACCCAGTATGTGCATGTGATTCGTGTTTTAACACATAGATTCCAAAATGCACTGAATGCAATCCATACGTGAGCGAGTGTAAGGCGAAATATTGTATGCTTACTGCACACAAAGCATCCTATCCTACCACGCATTTTGTAATATTTTTCGCATTCACGGCTTGTTCAGCACAGATGTTGCGCTAGGTGGAGCTTATAAGAATGATTCAGAATAGCTCAATTATTCACAAATAGAAACCTTGGTACTTAAATGTTAAACGTCCACAAATGATAAATCGACCTCGTTCGCTGGAGGAACTTTACATAGGTGTATTAGCAATCATTCAAAGGCTTAGATTTCTGATCACAGTCACACGTAGCGGGTATTTGTAAAGACCCTTTTATACCGCTGTGAAATCCAAAACAAAATTATGTTTTACATCCGCCGTTCGCCTTCATTTTTGTCACGTGCATAATTTGCCGGGAAGGAAGAAATATCAAATTGTAGAGTAACTTTCGCAGCATCTGAGTCAACTGTTCAACATGAATTTCTTTTCACAGAGGAGAAAAAACTCTCAATTGAATAACGACACGTCAAAAGCCATCGGTCACCTCTCCTCTGCCACGCTCGCCGCCCCGTGAGTTCTCTGTCAAGCAAGCCACCAAGAACGTAAAACTCGATCTTATTTTCCCTGCTAAACAGTATTTCCAAAAAATAAGCACACCGTTAAAATCATTAGAACATAAGCTTTCGATTGGATGGTGACAGTCTAAGAAAAGAGCTCTGTCCGGCGAGGTGTAAAGCAGAAATACAACGTCCTACCGTTCAAAGAAGTTCTACTGATGTAGTTAAGGGAGGTACATAAATATTCAGCAGTTTTAGAGAAGACTGCTTACTGATAGGACGATATTCCATTGAAGGGACTTTTGCAGAATAGCTTGCTGACCACAAAATAACCTTCCCTCTAGATTTCAGCACATTTTCTCTTTGAGAGCATCTAATGAGCTTCATTACCACACTTGTTAATGTGTTTTAGCATTGCATTCACTACCTTTTATTTTATAGCTTCCAATATAAATTTTATAAGATTACTATGCACTTTATTTACACTGTCCGACATCAAATGCTCTGAGGATCGCAGTACTTTTCATTTTAAATCTGTTTCCATGATAACAACATCCACAATTATCTTAGAACTGTTTACGTACAGGTTCTGCTATTGCTTGAGTGATATGTTTCTTTTCAAGAACGTTGATGATTGATGGTCGCTTCGATTACTCTTTGACCTTTGGTATGTCCATATCTGGATGTGTTTACTGATCTCCAAAGCAGGCAGACATTAGTCTTTTTGGCTCAGAGTAAGCTCTTCCCAAATAATCTCAATACCATATTTCCTGACCAAAAATGGAGAGCTTTGTGGTACTAGGATAGTCTACAGAGTCTTTTAGGCATATGTGTAATTTCCACAGTTTAGCAAGAAATTTCATTAAATGTAGACAACTTCAGCACTTTCCCTGCACATGATATGAGAGCACCACAGAAATATTGCCTTTGCGTAGCGAACAATAACTGTAAAGAAAGGCGTATGAAGAGTATGAGAAGAAAAGACTTGAGAAGAGTATGTCAAGAATGACTCATTCAACGCAAAGAACAAATTCCATGACCGATCTCTCCTTCCACGAAAAAAACAAACAGAGCAGAAGCTACATTTTCTGTACACCATTGATCGGTGCGCAATGGTTGGAGTTACGCTGGAACACACACGTGTTCTTCGATTCGTTCTCGTCCCGGAATCACCGCACCTTTTAAACTTCTGGAGTCGCAGATTAATCTTAAACCTCTGGCTAACGCCGCACGTCACCGTTTTCAAAAAGCATTCTTTTACAACGCTGCATAATTCAAAATAAAACTATGTTTCACATCAGCCTTGCAAATCAACTGTTACTTCGCTGGAGGCACGAAAAGTATTGAACGTGCGAACAAAATATTTCACACTCAAAGTCAGAGGTTCAATGTGATGTTTCATTCAAAGCGAAGGAACAAATCTTAATTGAAACAAAAATCGCTCTTTGCCTATGTCCGCCGAAAAGCCGGTCGATGGGTAATAAAGCGGTTTCATCAGCCCTGAGCACCGCCCTCTTCCCCACCCCGTAGTACAAGCGAATATCCATGCTCTCGCATGCGATTTTGATCCTATTTTCCCTGCTGCAGTGTGTAAAAACGGTCTTTGCAGAAAGCAAGCACATTGTTGAAATCATTGAAAATTACGCGATCGATTGATTACTGATAGTACACAAGAAAACTCTGTCTTGCGACGAAAACGCATGCGTGAAACACGAAAATTATTTTATCCTTAAAACATTTCAAGAGGACTTTTTCAAGAATCGGCAATGCCTGGCGCTAGCCAGAGATTTACGCTTTCGAATGGTTGCTATCACTCCTGTGAGTTCTTGTCGATCGAAAGGCATCGGTTTTTGAACCCGTTTTGTCGAGCAGTGGAGTACCCAGAGTTCTCTGCTCAGCTACCACGAGTTATTTATTGTACAGGGCACATATGCATTCAATCCCTCAAATGATATTCGACAAAGTCGAATGAATAACCTTTTTTTCCGGTGATTGAGCAGCGCTAAAAGCTTCATATTTTCTATTTATCAATAGGCAGTGAAAGAAGCTGGTGCCATTTTGGTTTTCAATATGATTGTTCAATAAATTGCACGGGTTTGTTATCGTTCAACTGCTCATATTCTTGCGAATATTATGGTGCACAACACGTCTATACATGCTTTGAGATGCCTCGTGCCCTGATGACACTGTCATGAGAACAAATTTGCTAGCTACTCATGCACGAATGGCGCGTAGGGGAAATTGTTAGTGAAGAGGCACGCAAGATCAATGAAGCTTAAGGCGATGATATAATCGCGAAAAGGACAACAATAGAAAGTGATTCTCGAAGCTCAAAGCTGGAGAGAACAGCATGAAGAATTAGTCGCACTCGAACTCTCCACAGAGTGTTGATCTTCAAACTTTCGCTGCATTAGCCGAAGGGAATACTCTAATAATATGCCGTATTCCAGATCATTTGAATTCTACAATCGAGGGGGTTTTTTTACCCAAAAAATGGCAGAAAGCTATTGAGGTCGATGGTCGAGGATTCTTGCCAACCTAATAATTGATCCTTGAGTTCAAATTTCTAAGATTTCGTTGGAGGTGAGTGTACGGGAATTTAACATGAACGTCGCAAACTTGTCAAATCCTATGAAAAGAAGGCAGAGGTAGTATTTTAATGCAAGAACTAGAGCGTGCAAGAGTTTTTCAACCCTTTGGATACGAAGGGACACAGCGTTAGTCCCGCCTCACACGAGGCCTGAAAGTGGTCCGTAGTGCCGAAGTGTCCATTGGCGAAAACGTTGCGGACTCGGTTCTAAACTGTGACGCTTCACAACAGGCTGTTTGGTAGTACTTTTTGTTGTGTAATAGGTGATGTTCAATTTTGAAACTTCCAAACAATTTTGGAGTCACTGTGAAGATCATGGCGTCAGAAACTGGAGCGCTTAAATCCCTGAAGAGTGCTGGATAAATGCTACAAATTCAAAAACAAGCCAGTAGGACGAGTACTTCAGTGCCACATGAGATATGACTCCTTTTCTCGGTCTGATCGTTTGACTAGACCTTGAGGCTGTATAAAAAGAATTGATAATTGACTGCTTCATTGAAATAGTCAAAAACAATGTACGTCCAAGATTGGAGTGATCTGATTTGACAAAATGCCAAAAGAGATATGGCATCGGCTTGATCTAATATGCCAGACGATTGAAAATCAAAACATTGCTTTCGGAAATTTCCTCGAGTACGACATACAATTTAAATTCCTCTTACTGACTACTTCCTGATTGCAATAGACTCACACAAATCTTCAGCCACATCTTTCGTTTCGAGTGTTTTCTCAAGACCACAGCTCAAATTTCACTATGCTTCGTAATTATTTTCGAGCCACGCATGTCAGTGGTCTATCAAAGAGCGCTGACTTATAGAGCCCGATACACGTGTTTTGATATTGCGATCTCGTCAGTCGGTCGCATACCCTTTCTTGTCTTCTGCCAATCCTGATCACCCACACAGGATTGGCAAGAGACGAGAAAGGGTAACTGCCCCACTGACCAGATCGCAAGATCAAATCACGTGTATCGGGCTCTATAAGTCAGCCCTCTTTGATAGTCCACTGACATACGCGACTCAAAAATAATTACATATTCAGCCACAATTTCTGATGGGCCTACGTAGTTATGCTGTCTTTCCACGAGTTGCTGCTGAGGAGCTGCCTTTATACTTTCTGAAATCACCGCTTTTTTGGGCCATTGACGATTATGCAGAAAATGAGAAAAGGTAATCGATTTAACTCCTAAGGGACTGCCAGAGAAATCGATGCGCGCAGAGCTAAGCGGTACGTAATATTCGTTGTTTTATTAAGGTTTTCTTCCCTGTTTTTGCAAAAATTTTTAGAACTTTTGTATTATACTTCCACTATCGACCGTTCTTTTATAGACCCGCTCACCATATGATCTGATTAGGACATGACATGTTTTGAGCCGTTAGGTTTAGTGCCATATAGGTCCTTACTTCATCCTATTAGAACTCGTCAGTAGCACCCTTCCTCGGTTCAGTCAATCTTCTGAGGCTATATACCCCTATAAAGGAATCGACGTCGAGTAAAAAAATCACCGCAATCAGATGATAGAACTACCTGACGTTGTGGTGACCGGCAGTCGAGCTCACGGCGTTTACAATGGATCACACCTCTACTATCGATCGCTCTTTTATAGACCGGCTCAAAACGTTTAACCCGATAAGGATATGACATTTTTGAGCCGATAGGTCTAGTGCTGTATAGGCAGCTATTTCGTTTTATTTGAACTCGTCAGTACCACCGTTACTCGGCTCAGTCGATCCCCTGAGGCAATATAACCTTCTATAAAGGCAGGAAAAAAATAAGACCTCACCGCAGGTCAACGATGGAATGGAATTACCTGACGTTGTGGTGACCGACACTCGAGTTCGCAACTTTTACAATGAATCACACCTATACTATTAACAGCCCTTTTATAGACCCGCTCAAAGCGGTATAACGTGATACGAATAGCTTTTACAATGAATCACGCCTCCACTTTTTCACACGAGAAATTTGTTCTTATATACAGAATCATGAGGATGGTCCAATACAAACATGAAGATGTTCAGGAACATCATTCCGTATTTAAGAGACCACTTCCAGCTACTCTTTGAAAAGAAGAGGTAGATTTATAGTTTTAGACATGATCATACAAGGTATCACTTTCCAGTGAAGTGCGATACACGTCATCCTCACATTATTAGAGAATAGCTTCACAAAAAACTGAACCAGACAGTCGCCGTGCAGCATTTGCATTGATAATGCTAATGGATCGTAATGAAGCAATGTTTCTCCTCGTAAACAGAATGAAGATTGATTTTGACAGAAATGCTCGTTTTGAATAGATAAGGTTCAGTTATTGGGTATACAACTATGGCTCCTTCGTTTTTAAATCTAACAATAGGAAAAATGGACATATGTAAATTTCTTTTGCTTCTGATTGAAAGTGCATTAAACGCGCTACTTATCTAAACGGTTTTATAACCAAAACATTTCACGTGATGGTCCTTATAAAACTTTAGAGATGACAACTTTTGTAACCGAGAAACGCCATTTGCAGGAGCATTACTTTGCAGATGTTTCAACCAAAGAAATTGAAGTTGCTTGATTTTGGTAACCTTCATCATGGTTTAATAGCTCAGTGATATTTTTACAATGACAAAGCGGCCTCAATGGATTGTCAAGAAGACAACTGCCTTGACACCATACTTATTTAGGCGAGAGAATCCGGAACCGAGCGTCTGGCCAGACGAAATCTAATTGATATATGCTGAGAAAAGTCCCATTGATGGAGTCAGGTAGACGGCTATATCATAAAGCTTAGCATCACTGAGTTGAATTTGCTTGGCGATTGACGCCTTGTTGTCGAATTGTTTTTGACACTCTTTACCAGTCCATTATTCCGCAAAAACTAACTGAGCTGTTTAGCGAGGAATTTACCCAGCATTGCAATCAACACTCTATCGGTGACATTTTTTTCACAATATCGACAAATACAATACGCAGACGGTATTGGTAGTGTTCGACAGTTTCGTGGTCTATAACAACGACTTAGTGTTCGACAGTTTCGTGGTCTATAACAACGACTATCTTTAGAACCTCGCTATAAACATTCAAAATAATTCCAAAAAAATGCTTAAAGCTCAAGCGAGGTTGGTACGCCAGGGCATACACCGGTGTTTCCGGAGGTTTCGGCCTCCTCGTCAGTGACACCCGTTCCACATTAGGCCCTGCATTGAAGCAAGGAGGGAGGCGTATGTGGTGATGGCACAGTGCACAATGACACTGGTCCATCACCACTTCTCAGTTGATGGATTTTTTTGACTGGTAGAACAAAACTGATCCATAATATCGACATGCAGGACTTAATGTGGGGCGGGGGTTACTGACGAGGAGGCCGAAACCTCCAAAACACCGGTGTATGGCCCTGGCGTGCAAACCTCGTTTAGACTTTAAGCATTCTTCTTTGGAATCAGTTTCGTGGTCCTCGCCATTGTCTTAACAACGATAATCGTAAATGCTGCGAGCTCGGTTGCCGGTCACCATAACGTCAGGTAATTCCATAATCTGACTTGAGGTGATTTTCTTCTACTTGGCGTCGATTTCTTTGTAGAGGATTATTTAGCCTCAGGGGATCGACTGAATCGAGGGAAGGTGCTACTGATGAGTCCCAGTAGGACGAAATAGGCGCCTATATTGCACTAGACCTAACAGCTCATAACATGTCATATTCTTACCATTTCTGTATTGTTTTGATACAACACGATTTACTATACGCGCTCATATGCCTTTGGTGTAGGCATACGAGTCCTTTGTAGAGAAAAACTAAATATCAATCAACTGCTTTGAACAGTGCGAAGGGTATCACACTAAAATTTCGTTTTGGATCTTCCCTACTATTATGCAGAGCCCAAGAGTCACTTTAGTGAATAAACACTGGAAAACAATGAGTAATTCACAGAAATGATGGTGCATGGTGTATGCAATACTAGTTCATTGATAACTCTAACTACAGCCAAATTTTGTAATAACTCAATAGTCCGACTTCCTCTAAACCTCGATACGAGTAAAAAAATGCAAATTTTTTGAACGAATTGTCTTATTCTTTAAATGAAATTGGGCAATGTTCGTGCGAATTCTTTCTCAAAATTTGATGGCTAAGGTTTTGGCGACCCCGCCTTTGTTAGAGCTTAGACGTAATTTATCATATCATGACTGATAATTCGGTTATTATTTGGTATGCATCAAGAATCCAATACAAATATATTAAAAGTCTGGTTAATTTGAAAAACCTCTCTTCCTCAATATTGATAAGGGAGAGGTCACCGGTCTTATGTGGGCACACTGTTCAGAGTGAATCATACTCGTATTAGAAAATAAACCTGAGATAAGGTGCAACATCATTTGCTATGTTCAGGCACTCTACCCTTCTAATTATTTTTTGACTTCTCCAATCTAATCAAAAACTCTCAGGGGTGATCCGCGTTTATGTTTTTGATTTCGCCGATAATTCTTATTACCACATCAAAGTTCATAAGCTGTTCTATAACATAACTCATGTTAAGTCTATAGCTAGTTCGTTTAAAAGTTTTTATAGTGTGCTGTAAGAGCGAAAGAATATACATCAACAGCTTATGAGCATGTAGAGCCAATCACGTTCTATCAGAATATCTAGACGGATCTAAGCATTTTCGTGTAACAAAAGAAAAATTGTCTAAGAAATATCGAAAATCGTACTTCCTGTAATAATTTTCAAAGCGAATTTCAGTTGCCACCCCAAAAGGGCATAATTTTCGTTCTTTATTTAGACAATTTTTCGCCGTTTCGGAGGAATTTTCGACGTAATTGTAGAAAAGACTTTGCTCATCGTCCTATAGGTGTTTGAGCGTCAATTTTATTTATTGTTTATATAAACACGTTTCGAGTTTGGAACCAATGGCTAATTACTGTGAGTGCAAAGCAATAATTTCTGCTCTTACACCGCTCTACAAAATGTTTTTCAAATTCGAAAAATTCGGGACAAATGACCGCTTGCTGTTCATGCACCAGGAAGATAACGAAATAGTGAGTGCATTTAGCTGCTATATTGCTTTTCAATATCTAATTTTACAGTGTGGGTACATCTGTCTGTTCTTCCACCTGATAACGCATATAAAAATGAAAGTTTTTTTGTCAGTTATTTCAAAGCAATACCGTTTCGCAGCCGACATCCAGACGTGTTCTAAAAATCATTTTATCAAGTCGTGGACGCTTATTGGATGTTATAGAATATTGGTATTACGTGCAAATACTGCATATGCTTAGAACAAAACTTACTTTTTTCAATGTTGCGCATCAGAATTGTGTTTTTAGGCATTCTGGAGTTCGACAAAGGATTGTTTAATTAAGGTTGAAAAGTAATTTTGTGCAATGCTATATACAAAAAACAGTGGGAACTGATTATTCTAGACTTGATGTTTATTGGTCTAAAACGCGCGAATTGTTGAATATAACAAGCAAACTTTAATGCAATGCGGAGAATTGCTGACCGGCACCGCTTAGGGTGATTTGCTAATGATCGATTCTAATTGCATAAGTTATTGACTGTTCAATAAATATTTAAAAAAAAAACAAGATCAGTGAAAGACTTGGAAAATGTGTGCCTATGCAGCTTACTCCTACTGCGCACTAAAAGTTGCACTACATTAGCTTTTTGAAAAAGCCATAGACGAGAAAATATGTTTTTGAATTACACTTTTACTTAGCATCAAAAATTATGAAGAAGTGGAGATACGCTGTTTCTCCATTGATATGGCCTTTGTATTGTAAAATGTGAATTTCAAGAGACGTTGACGCTATTTCTACTAAGAGACCTTTACAAAAGCCTTCATTAACTTATAACTCCTTCTGACCATGAACTGTCGCCAGTGTATGAATATTACTATATCAGTAACATTCACCCACTACCAGGCTCAAGCGACAGGTTGACTATTTAGAGTGTGAAACCTAATATCAATTACCTTGCTATAACGCACTAAGAGGTCAGTTCGAGGAAAAAGCAAATTAGTCTTAAGATTCTACACTTTTTGAGCATCAAACGACTATCAAAAGTCTACATATGCGATGCAAAGCACATAAAGCACTTCGAAGGTGAAACGTGTATTTTGCTAGCCGTAATTACAGCGCATAAGAAACCTATAATGCAGATTCGAATATAAAAATTAACTTCATATTTGAAAGCATTTCTCAAGCGATCTTATAACTATAGAACTTCAGTGAAAAAACCTATTCCAGTGAAAAATCCAAGCAAACACGAGTGCAAAATACACTAAATACTCCGGGAAAAAATGTGATTGTCTCTTCGCTGCTACAGCTCAGTAGGTTTACCAAAACCAAGCATACCATCAGCCGCACTTTTCAGCTATCGAATGACTAATCAAAGTCGGGTGGAAAATCTCTGCTCAACGAGAAAGCAACGAAAACGCGCATGTACCATGGTTCCAAAAGGGTTGAACATCTTTTATAAGTGGTAAAAAAACAGTGGTCTGGAAAACTCCTTAAGAATTATAAAAAATCCACCCAATTACTTACGTGGCCAATTGGTTCGGAACCGCTTGCATGGCCATCTATGTAAGAGAGGCAATTGTATAATACGATCTAATACTAGGGAAGGAGACTGCGTGAATTACGATACAATATACCATCTCTTGCACGACATGTGGTGAAGAGTGTATTGGCGAAATGGGAACACCACTATGGATCTGCATCAAAGAACACCGAGACGACAAATCGAATAGCCAAACAAGCAGGCTTCCAGGGGCGCACAGGGCAGAAGAAGATTTTGATGTGGTAGTAAAAACCTTGGAACAAGAACCCAAATCATCATTACTAAAAACCCTTGAAACCATTTGTATAAACTACAAGAGCTCAGGGATGAATGGAAACGGCGAGTGCCTGAGCACAACAAATGATATGGCGCCTTATCTTAGATTCATTTTATAGTCCGGATATAGTTCATTTTTTATAGCATGTGACGTAAGAGCGTTAAGCTTTCCATATGTGTACTGAGAAGGTGGGGTTTTTTCAAATTAACCAGACCGCTGAATTATTTTGTATCAAGTTCTTCATGCATACGAAATATTATTCAAATAATCATTTATGGTATGGTATATTACGCTTAAGCGCTAACAAAGGCGGGATCGTTGAAACGTTGGCCATCAAATTTTGAGAAAGAAGAAATACCAAACTCCTGCAAGTTTTGATTAAAGAAAAGAGCAATCAAGTTCATATCAGTCATTCGTTTATCCAATCATTTAGAGTTGACGTATGAGAAAAAGTTGAAACCTATGG
This sequence comes from Parelaphostrongylus tenuis, assembly GCA_019055375.1. NCBI lineage: Eukaryota > Metazoa > Nematoda > Chromadorea > Rhabditida > Metastrongylidae > Parelaphostrongylus > Parelaphostrongylus tenuis. Next base: position 259,123 of record JAHQIW010003504.1, read on the forward strand.
ATAGTGGAAGAATGCTGAGCATGGAAAAAAAGTCGTACTCAAGTATAAAAGGCCTGGAACATCGGCATTATGCAAATTATTGGTCAGAAATATGCGTCTCTAAAGAAATAAATATTCGATATTTTTCCCTTATCCGCACCCATACTCGGAAACGTACTCTTCGCTTTTTCTAGAGATTTTGGTAGCCATTCGATAGCTCTAATTTTGAGGATTTGAGCGATGTATTCTATTTTTGAATGGTCTTTATATTACGTTGTAACAGCATGAATGATATTTTGTTTCACACTCAAACATTTTTCCTTGAGCGTTTCCCTGAAAAATTCAGCAATTATTCGATAACCCAAATTTCTACAAATTCAGGAGTCCTTTTGATTCCTCAAAAAATTTTTTGTTGCGCTGCAACACTAAAATTATGTTTACATATCACATAGGGCACATATGCCTCGCGCAGATATGTGAATGGATTTCGCAACATTTTCATCAAGCCATCGCCTTTCAATAACCAGTCAATAGTTTAAATCTCGACTATTTCAATGGCCTGCTTGCTTTTCTAAAGATCTATCTCAAGATCTCAGACTTTCAGCAACCATTCGATAGCACAAATCTCGAAAACTCAATGATATACTTGATTTTGAAAAAAGATTTCTCGATGTTTTGTTACAGCCAAAAGAACAGTGGGCTTCGCACTCGGCGAGCATGGCACGCCACATGTAAATTACGGTGCACGATCGAAAAGACACCGAGTTCAAAACTCATTATTCTTTCAGCTATAACAACGAATTTTAACAGCATACACATGAAAGCTCTTCTCAAAAACCAATATAATTCCATTCTTTGAGATGTGCGCTATCGAATGGCTATTATCGAAAGTCTGAATGAAAAGTTGTGTTCAGCAAAAGATGCATGTGTATGGAATGAATTTTTATTTTTATTACTACAGCACAATATGAAAACCATTCAAAAAGTCAGATATACCGCTTGACTTTTTTAGATTCAAAATATTGAATGAATCCCAAAATATCACATAAGAACAGAAACAAATTTCTTGAAAATGGGTACAGATAGGGGAAAAAGTATCAAGATCCACTGCAATGATGAACGCGCGCTATTCCAACTTTTATTCCAGGTACATATTACAATTGCCTCCAAATAGACTTTCTATAGAGATATTTAGTTCCTAGAAGATGTATTTTCTAGCTATGTCCTCGCAAGACAAACGATACAAATAGACAACAGGGGCTGTAAAATTGTTTATTATCACAAAGATGTGGTACTGCCCCTGAAAATGAAGATTTTCGAAACAAATAGTCGCTCATTATGCCAAGCAACCTTTAAAAAAGGTTCATTAGTGATACTCCACTGTTCATGTAAGGATAAGATACCTCTAGCGTGTAAACTTTACCTATGATTAGTAATAAACCAGATATGACGTCCAAGCGGCTGGTGACTTCAGGCGTGAAACGCAATCTTCTTTTCGCTCTTACAGCATGCTATATTAACTATTCAAAAAAGCCAACTGCATCATCAAAATTTCTGAGATTTGGGCTATCAAATGAATGGTAAGACTTCGCTGAAAAGCCATATACAAGCCCCAGCCCCACAAATAAATTAAATTGAATGCGAAGCATAATTTCAGTTATGCTGCTTCAGCGTAATAAAAGTTTTTTTTTGTAAGTCAAACATAAGGCTGAAATTGTAGAGATCCAGGCTTTCGAACGATGGTCAAATGTTCGATAGAAAACTTCTATCCAACTAGCAAGACTCTTAAATAGTCGTGTACCAATACTGATACACATGGCCCCTTAAGAGTTAAGCATTACCAAATGATCCTGACCCCAGCGGCAGAGCAAGTTTAACGCATTTAGGAATGCTCTGCCATATCGGCTAATGTTCCACAAACTTACTCAAGATGTGACGGTCTCGAATGCGTGAACGGAATTTCTATGAATGAAATATGTGACAAGAAGAATCAAAGATATGAGCAATAAGTCAGAATATGAGTAAAGAGTCACTCACAGGGTTCATCGAAGGAGGGAACGATAGCAAGGGATTTTGATACAGATTACGGGGCGGCATACGAATGAGCGGAGCAATGTGATGAATAGTGATTATCACTGCTTCGGCGTGGGCAGCGCGTAACCTCGACGCGTGCTCATTCCAAATTCGGTTCCTGCCGTGCAAAGTGAACTATTGGCTCGTTGCCAGTTTTCGACTCGATGGTGCGAACTGAAGATACCGTTACCAGTGATCGAGTGTTGTTCCTGTGATAAAAAACAATAACTCGTTAAAAGAGAGCTACTATACTATTCAGAGAGTGGTCTACCACTTTTGTCAATGTGTTTAACTCCGCATACCCTTGCATTGCATGGTATTCAATATACTGTGTCCAAACTCATACAACGTCCCTTTCTTTCGTTAGAACAGATTTAATAATTGTTAAGTTGCACAAACGATCATAGAAGCGATTGCGGATTAGTTGACGACGCAGCATACTAGGTAAGAGTTCATTAAGTGCCACAAAACTTTAAGATTATATCTTTTCAAGCACTTTTCAATAGCGCCACTAACTTGGTTTGGTTATGGAGAGGATGCCATTTATCTGCAAATATGTCTTGGTATTGGGACCTAAGTCTACTTTTCAAACTAAGCCGAGTGGCTGATGTTTCAAAGTCACTGGAAGTGCTTACTTCCACCAAGTAAAGCGATTTGCCCTCTCTTCTTTCCTGTACACACAATCCGCCGGCTTCCTTCATGTTTGATGGGTGAGAAAAATGATAGTGGATTATTTTGGTCCTTGCTACTTGAAGGCCAGCGCTATTTTCTACTATAGCCATTTCTTTGAAACTTTATTTGATTGCTTAAATATGGAAGTTATTTCCCGTTTAGATGTGTCCGCAATGTTTGTGTACTTTAACTGCCTATATAACAACTGAGAGCAGATATTCATTTCTTGGTGTTGAAATTGAATTTATTTTGTAAGAACTCGAAAGACCGACTTTCTTCATATCTCGGCATGTCACATGTTAATATACAGGACTGTGGAAATGAGAAGAATAGCTCAAGAACTAATCTATTTCTTAAGCTTCACGAGATTGGTATCTTTTTCCCGATCGATTGTCCTTCTTTTCGGTCGATGGACCTTCTTGGCTGCTTGTGCCTGACGTTTCGCAATCACGCCTCCATAGAAGGATAATCGATTTGGAAAAAGATACCAGCTTTGTGAAGCTTGAAATAAAGACTAGTTCTTGAGCTAGTCTTCTCATTTTCGGAGAATTTATTTTATTTGACCGCCTTTAGCGGTGGTATGATGATACAATATGCACAATAATGTAGAGTGGTGCTCAAGAAACTTTTGCTTCAGAAGGAACTCGAACCCACATTCCACCTAAAAAGTGATGTCAGAACCGGCGTCGGTAGTGCAACGCTTCAGCGTGCGTACCCAGATGGGTGAGATGTAGGTTCGGATCGCAGCTGACGCAAGAGTTGTCGCACACAGCTTCACATCATTGGGTATATTCATTTCTTTTTGTGATCACCTAACAAACAGCAATCATCTAACTATATATATCTATATATATATCTATAAATAGATAAATAAATAAATAAATAAATAAAGAAATAAATATAAATATATATATATATATATATATATAGCCTCTGAGAATGTTCGCCGTCTTCTCGAGTTTGACTATAAATCCATCGCTGGCGGCAGTTCGGCAGACGCACGTTTCAGCGGTTTCGCCACAATCACTGCCATTTTCTATCCTCCATTGCTCTCACCGCGGAGAACAAGTGCCGAAGAATGGTAAACCATCCTGAAAAAAAAAATCATTCTTGGCAGCATACCTATAGTCGATGCCTTGCGGCTGCCATGAGCAGCATAATACCTTTTTTGAACAGCAGTTTCTTAAAAAATTCCGTTAAAACATTCATATACATAGATACACACTGCTTTTGTCGTTCAGTCAGTGGTGAAAGTTCATAGAAGAACATTATGACGTACAATCTTTCAGTTTTGATAATTCTCTTCATATAAATACACTAAAGGCCATCAAACTATTGAAACGCTACATAAAATGGTTGATCAAAAATGATGATGCATGGAGCATACGATTCAGATCATCGATACCTCCCAATAATTTTGGAATATTAATGTACTTCTGAAATTGAGAACCCATAAAGTAAAAACAAAGAGAAATTAAACCTGGAACAAACATTCATCTATCTTTATACGCATTCACTTACTATATTCCCAATGTGCTTTAGTATGAACATTTGTAGTTCAACTTTTGCCACTGAACATGCCAACCGATTTTGCGAGTTCTGAGAATTCCTTAGTTGATTCACCCCAAGGTGATATTTTGCACCTCCCTCAAGTTTTCAACCTCTCAAAAGTAGTTTCAATTAAACCATGCATGCGATTGCATGCAAGTAATCGTGACCGTCCACCAGTAAACCACAAACCGACCCACCTCTCTGTTTTCCATGAGTATCTTTCCGCTATCGCTGGAGAGAAAGATTTTGTTGATTTGAACGATTTATATATGGCTCGCGCATGCTAAAAGCAGTGGGAGTACTTTCGCGTCACGAAAGAACTGTGTGGGGATAAGTTGCAGTGCTTCTCGGAGAATAGTGAGCGCCGTATATTTCCGCTTGTTTATTTGTCACTCGACACCCGCGTTTTTAGATCTGCGCTTCAAAGCGGTCGACTGAAAAGATTGAGAGTCAACTAATTTACAAGTTCCGAAGAAGGGGAGAACTTCGAAACTGCGTCCCAAAATTGTACCGTTTCCCCAATCTCATTGAGAGAATACCGATGAGGAGTATTAGCTGAATGATCAAAGGTGCACGGAAAATTCTACCTCACTACTGATGATGATGCGAAATGTTCAAGTGAACGTTCTTCAAGTGAATCTTTGTGTCTCCACCTACCAGAAAGTCTTTTAAAGGACAGAGATAGATGGCTTTCACCACCAGTGGAGTCTGCGTTTTGATTTTTCAGGATCTTTGCAAAACTTTTTCGTCAAATAAGGCAGTGATCGCGCACTTTCTTTATGCGTTGAAAAAGGTGGAAATGGCGAATTATCAGCCAGTGTGGATCAAAAGAGGTTGATGAACCCACGTCGGCTTATTACGTACGCTTGCAAAGAATTTGCCGATTAGTGTGGGGTCAATCAAAAATCGTTTATTGGATTCGTTTACTCCTTTAGCTTTTTTGTGTTGAATGCATTTATTTTCGCTTAGTTGATGTGAATTTCAATTCATGTTGTAAACTAATCATTTGAAATATTACCAGCTTTTTACTATTACTTGTAAATAATATCAGGTTGTTGCTGTTCTCTTCTTTGGAACAATAATTGATCTTTTTGACACTTATGCAATTTACATCATCGTGCGAATGTTGTGGAGACGATAAGGAAAGAGGTCAGAATAAAGCATTTGAAGTTTCTCATCATGCTTTTAGTTTGATTATCTTCACTAGAACACTTTCAGATAAGTTTCTAATCATGCACAAGCATGATTGCTATCACATAATGTCCTTTGAAATAGGAATATTCGAAAAGAAACGTGAAAATTTCGTTCAAGACTAGCGAGTAGATGGCACCACGGAGACATTGTCATCGTACTACTTGGTGTTCCTAGTAATATTTTAGTGTATAAAAACGTACAGCTACATTAGGTTAGTGACAACGTTAGTACAGATCTGAACTGTTGGAGTACGTCGTGCCATACTGGAATATATATTTGTAGATAGAAGTGGTAATGTTACATATCATTTTAATGCGCACTTCACGCATTATGCTTTTTGCTGATGACGTATACTTGCTGTTTAATTTGGTTTGATTTCAATTGAATTGCTTAAAAGCGACTTTCCTTCAAAAGACGGCTTCTCCTCGTGCTAACTAATAATGACACTGAGTGCTGCAAGTCAACTGTCCGGAGAAAAATAGAAGATAACCATCGTATAATGACAACCAACAAGCGTCCTCTATTGGAGAGCGCTGTCGAGAGCGGTGAGTTCATTCGAATAGAACTTCACTTAAATCGGCCCGATGAATAGGCGAATTTGTTAGTACTATCAATGAAAGGATGCATAAGGACCGCTACAACGAAAGCTAAAAGTGACGTGCACGGTTAATATAATGGTAATCGAGGTTTCACAGCAGTCTAAAACCGCATTTACTTTTTCAGCACCTGGTATCTCAACAATTCACATGAATAATGCTGTGAAAAAATACATTTACGTGTTCTCTAAAAAAGCTGTGTCATTAATGTTCAGCATTGGCTGTAATTCACTAATACTTTTCACTATTGTATTGAATCTGCAAAACAACCAGTGATCATGTCGCAGCAACTGAGACGACACACTTCCACAACACTGAAGTGGAAGGGCGCAGAACTGCTACATCGGCACAATAGCATGGAAATAGCAACTCCGCTTAACTGTTGAACAGGGTTGATGATTCCACAGCGATCACGTGTTCTTCGACTTGTCATCCGCGAAGCGGTCGGAGCAGAAATTATTACGCTGAAATTCAAGAAAATTCTCGCTAAGTTATTGAAAATAAATGAAACCACGAGTCTCGAAAACACTTTTGACAGTGCTCTAATGCGACTAATATAATGAATAAAATATGTTTTGAAACACATTTTTTTTTATCCGCCACGAAAGAAACTTTAGATAAAACGTATAACTCTGATAACACAAGATTTCCTCTACGCGTTCGCATGCTTTTGATGCTTCCAGTGGAATAATACTTGGAGTATGCGGCCGGTGTAAAAATAATTTTACTTTGAATGCTACAGCCTCATAAATGGGTCTTTTTCTCAAAAAGGAGCACTTAGCGCAGTAGCCAGAAATCTGAGATTTTGAATGATTACCAACACTGCTATGAAAAATATTTGTCCAGCGGAAGAGCTCTTTTTCTTTATTGATCCCAGATTGCTGAAATGAATCACTCTTTCTGCGCTACAAGATATCGGATCTGTAAGAAAACCTCCGAAAAGCGTGAGACCACGGGTTCAACATAACACTCGATGTTCAGTGTTTTTGGATATCACTCGACATTCTAGGATATATAGTTATAACATTTCACCACTACTCAAGAGAGCTATTGAATAAAAAAATTCTTGCCGATTACATATATGCATTAGCTGCCAGTTTAACTGGGTTCAATGCTGATATAAGTTTATCGGGCCAAACCGTTGACGGTTGGTTACTAGCAGATCTATACTTTGTATCACAGAAGGAGTGATAGCATAACAGGAACCCCGGTTAAGCAATAGATTAACTCGCACACCAGAAAGGGTGAGAAGTGGCTTCGATTCTCTTACGGGTTCAATGTTTTGCATGTCAGTCAACATTCTTGAGTATCTGTAATCATTTGGCGGTGAACTCGGGCAAATGTCGTCGATGAATTTTTGCAGCAATCAGGTTTGGTCAAGTTCTAAGAAGTAAATGTTAAGTTTTTAGGAATTCTCTTAGTGGTGAGAATAGCAACTATAATGTGACCTCAGCTATTGGCCACAGGGTGCCGGTAAATCGACGATTTGAGTATGATTGATGGCAATATTTCTCAGGATATGTAAAGGTATGTGAATTTGCCCTTACTCTAACTAATTTTGGCTCACCTATTGATTAAAGGCAGTACATCTTTCAACCAGCTTTCACGTGAACGCTCTGTGAGAGCTCTCCGACATCAAACCACGAAATCCACGCTTATATTACGAAGTTCAAATTGTCAAGTAATAATTCATTTTTTCAATCTCTTTGTGGAGTGATTTGGTCTTTGAATTATTTGGGACTCGTGTCCTCCAATTCCAGGCTTCTAATTGTGCGTCTGTACTCGATGAAGCAATAGGGTGAACCTCTAACCATTCGCCACGCTCAACCTATATGTGTAAAAGTACTTACAAATATACTCCATTTTGTTAGTATTCTGAATACCTTTTTGAAGAGGAGTTCCTCCTCGGAGAGAATCAAGGGGACCATTTCACTCTAGCAAATAATAGTTAGAGTACGCGCGCCGGTCTTGAAACATAATTGCCTTTAGGTACTAATGGGCTTTTCATGCTCACCTTCGCACTCCGGGTCTCACCTCCCACAGGATTAGGTGCGTCCCTCAGGACTGATCATCATCGAGAGCTTTATCCTTTTATCCTTTATATATATGCTATAAATATGCATACATATGAACGCGTAATATGAATATGATTGTTTGTCAGTTTCAGATCGTCAAGCTCATAGCATTTCTCGTGCAAATATCTCACACAATATGGTTTGCTCAGATTGGCTGATTGATATTGAAACAATAAATATGTGTTTTGGCCACTTTCCTCCTGCGATGATACAATTTTCGCTTAATTTGAAAGCTGCACCGTCCCACCCTCGCTTCCTTTTTTTGTTTGTATTAAATTTGTTGAGTTTTTAAAAGCATTTTCTTGTGCACTATTTCAGCTGATCCGTACCGCCGAAATGTTTCGTGCCATTTTGAACACGTCACTGAGAAGATCCCGAATTATAATGCTACCAGGAAAGTCAATTTAGGTGAATACTTTTTTTCAAGTTCTAGTCAATGAAGAAGTTCTAATCAAAATTGTTACCATATTTATACCAAGAACGTCGTGCTACTTGTAAGGAGACAGTTTTCTTTCTCGTCATATATTGACTTCTCTTCGTATTTGCCATAAGTTTTTGCACCATAGCAATGAGTACCAGATTTATAAAAGAGAAGTAATCCACAATTGCATTCTATTTGGTATCGTTCAATTATGTATTTTCTTGCAAACATTTTGGTATACAATTTGCCCATACCTGCTTCAAGACGGAGCTGTCGTGGGAAGAAGTTTGCTCACTACTCATGTACGAATGGTGCATCAGGGACAATGCTAGTGAAACGACTAGCCAAATTAATGGAGCTTGCTGTGGACGCCCCGAGTGCGACTGATCCTCCGGACTGTTTCTCTCCAGCTTTGAGCTTTGCCAACCACTTCTGAAAAGCGAGCTCTGTCATCATTCTTTGTGCCACACTTATCAATTTTTTGAATATCACTCAGCATAATTGGGTTCCAAGCCTGTATGTGCTGCCAAGAAGAAATCGTTCGCAGTTGGTTGCTGATAGATCGATTCCTTGTGTCGCAGAAAGAGTGATAGCAGAGCAGGAGCCCCGACAGCGTGACAGGCTGGCACGTGCGCCTGTAAAAGCTGAAATAAGGACTCGATACCTGTCTGACGTTCAAAGTTCTTGCATATCAGTCCACATTATCGGTCAATGATTTTCAGTGGTCAATATTCCCGTGAGGAATTCGTATCCGAATCACTACTTTTCATTGTTTGGTGTCTTTCCGTCTATTTCAAGCCATGCGTTAAGATTGTCAAGCATCCATTCATCTGTGCCTCTTGAACTCCGACTGCTCAACGTTCCCTTTTCTGAATATTTTTTCCAGTTATAACTAATTCTGGAATAATTCACTCTCTCACGATCGAATCTACAGTTTGCGTAGTTGGTGTTTTAGGGGTATCATTTGATGCACTTAATACACTGAAGCCAAGTGGCACTATTTGTTTATTGCTGGGAGAGAGGACAGAATGAGGGTTTTGGTGACGGAGTGAGTATTACGTAGGACTTCGAAGAAGGCGATCGTCGGTTTGAAGTCACCACAGGTTCCGAATTTCGTAGCGCTTTGTTGGGTATGTTGTAACTCGACTAGCACTGACATACAAAATTGTACTCCAGGTGATATTCATTATTTATTACTATTCAGTTTTTCTTAATTAACTTTTCTCATCCGTGACAAGTTCAATTTTTCACTTGTCTTCTTATTTTTCAGACATTTATCTGATAACATTAGCATTACCGAGCCATCATATACGTACCGGTATTCACTATAGTGTTTCTACGAATGTAGGAATATAAATTGTAAATTGACGTTCCTGCAGTGTGATACTTGCCTTACTCCGAGATCTGCTGTTTTCTATTTCTTCAATTGTTCTGAACTCATGTTTTTAGATCTTCTTCCACAGACAGACACAGTGAAAGTTTGGAAGAATAGAGAGAAAGGTATATGTTTCAGTAGTGGCAACGATGATTCGAAAAATGGACCTTATTCGGCAGTAAACAGTCTCTGTGGGGATGCGCAACGTTTCTTTCTTCATTCTTACTATGGTAGTTTTTATGTTAAATATATAAATGAATGATGAATGATTAGATAGATGATGTACTACGCCAAAATATGCTCATGTATGCCGTACGGCGACGAATAAATTGACGAAATGGATAGGCCGTCCTGAGTTCGTGGATATGAACATCTGGTCAGCAAACGTTAGGGCTAAATCAGATATTGAACTAGTCGAGCACAGGACACAGATACAACGAGTAAAATTTAAGGTAGAAATCGCCATCCTTGCGCAGGAACTGAAGTTTTGATGCTTTTTCTGCTGAAGCAATGGAGGCGTCTGGCTGACGAGATTGTAGACAGTTTGGTCTTTCCTGGCTGCGGGAAAGGCAAAATATTTGTGACGTCAGCTGTATAAGTAAATTATGCTGTAGGAACCTCGCATTTGGCTCATAGAAAAGAATTTTAAGTATTACGCCAGAATTACACTTATTCTAAAATAGTTTACATTAAAGGGGCTCATGTACCGCAGTGGCTAGGGTGCCCTGCGAACACAAGTGGGTAAATGTTCGATCTTGTGTCCCTCCACACCAAGTATTTTATCCCTTCGCAGTTTTCAGACTGGTAACATACTTGTATGGAAGGTTATCTACGCTAACTCAATATATAGAAAGGTCTCCGTAAGTACTTCGTAGATTCCAAATATGGATGCAATCATTTGCAACGATGTCTGTGCATTTTTTTTTCTCATTGAGGTAGAACTTCAGCGCAACTGTTGAGGTGAAAACGTGGCAGGAGAGCTATTCTCTTTTTTGTCACAATTTGTTGAGAAACCAAAGTGACCATCCGAAGTGGAAGGAAAATATATTTGAAACAACATATTGTTTAGCAGCTTATTTGAAACGAAATGGAGTTGTTTATTCAGCTTTATTATTTCTGGTAGAAATCTCTGGAACGAGATGATATGTCACAAGCTGATTGTACTTCTAATTTGTAATGTGTGCAAAAATAACATTAATCGCCTTTCAAGTCTCAGAACCTCGCTATCATATTGGAACTGTGGAATTGCGCGAAGGCGTAGATGCTTTGGTAACAATTTTTTATTCCCTCCTCTTTGAATTGTAAGTAAACGTCCCTAAACGGGCAACACTCAAGTCATCTTCTACTGCGTTTCAATTCTGTAAAATATTATAAGTTTTTTTCTATTGGTGAAAATGGTGCAGTTTCAATAAATATTAAGTGCTCTTAGCAAAATCCTGTTTTTACCCCAAATTCCTGAAACCATTACGTGATTTGAGTCTATGCTCTGCGTAGCTCTTTTTTTTCGGGTAACAGGCAATGGTGTTTCAGTTAAAGCGCAGCTTTGAAAATTTTTAGGTGATGTGGAAGGTCACGCTTAGCACTGATATCCGTTAAGCAGAGTGGCTTATTTCCTTTGAATAAGTAAATCGACTGAGGTCACATCACAGTAGCACTCAGCTCAACTTTATCATTGACGGGACATCTCCTAATTGGCGAAGGAGAGAACGATGAGAGTATACCAGTAGGTTAGTCCATCTTATAAGGTGCTCAAAAAGAAAGGAGTGCTAATCTTTTCTCACTTTGAAAGTTCAGCTTGTGAAGGATGGATGTTTTTTTTCCCTTGGCAGCTAGGTGTTAATTTATGCTTGCATTTGATAGTGAATCGAGTTCATAACAAATCAAAATTATTTGAAACTAAATCGCAGCGGAGTTGGTGTGTTCGCGAAAAAAATTTTGTGAATGATGTGCGGCAAACTTTACAGCTTTCTTCAGTGAGAAGATAATTCCTTTTCTGTTGCTTATCACCATCGACATTGGGGCATCGCTATAGGGCACTGCCATTCTCATTGAAAGTTTCTTCCTTACTATCTCCGTTTGTGCTAGCCGACACCGCTATAGAAAACTGCTAAGCACTTCAGTGAACAGGAAAAGTAGAAAAATCAGCATTAGGATATTTTCCACTCCAGCAAGGTTGAAGTGATGATGTGAGTGATTTCTTACTTCTCTCAGATAACCTTATGATGAGGTGCTTTAGAGAGGTTGAGAACTTGCACGATCCTCAGCTGAAAACTTGTTAATAAAATTTGCTGACTTTGTATCGTATCGTATTGGATGTCCAAGAATGATGCTGCAAAATTGTTAATTGTTCAGTAATTCATTTAGAAGTATATGGAAATGTTACAACGCGGAAATGCTACTATACGGAATTATTTATTCAGTTAGCTTTGACGTTGCCAAAAATTCGTAGCAGGCCAACAATTTTTCAGCGCTGGCTTAATTTTTCCTTGTCATTCTTGAGTAGACAAAGTGGACTTTATTACACTTTAACACAAAATTTTCTCTAACGTATTTGGAAGAGGTGGAACAATCAGTTGCATGCACCACTTCTATCACTACTGTAATGCGATTCGCATATTAACGAAATTGTTCATCAAAACAATTTTGAAGTCGACCAAGGTGTTTCCGTTAATAAGAGTCCCTTAAAATTGCGAAATGCCGCCGTGGTTGTCAGCAATAATTTCTTGAAATTAAGAGTTTCACAGCTATAGACTAGAGAAAATCTAGTGATATCTTTTTTGAAGCGTTGTTTTGGGCAGCAAACAATGTATTGCTTCAAAAACCAAAGGAAAGGATAGAAGTATTCATTGTAAAAGGAAATGAAGAAAACGTAATTTTATAGTGGTCAAGTGTTTGCTCCGAAATAATAAGAACCCATTTAGCTCCTTTAATTATTATTTGAGTCAACTTGTCATGTGGTCTGGTAAGGCTCCTGTACAGCCCAATAGACGTTTTTCGTCCTTACACCATTCGTCAGTCGGGCAGAACTCGTCGTCTTTCGATATTTTTATAGTCAGTTCTCTCGGGAGCTCTAATTCCTTACCGAGAGTCATCGAAGACGAACGTTTTACACTCTATTATCGGGCTGTACAAGAGCCCTTACCAGACCACATGACATGTTGACTCAAATAATAATATAAGGATCTACTGAAATTTGAGCCTGGTCTCAATAAAGCAATCGAAATAAAGGCATAATAATCAATTATAAATAGGCCGTTCAATAAGTTTTGGCACTAGGGGCAATAACCACATTTACTAACCATAAGTGATTAAAACTGCACGAATTAAGTATCCTTCAATAGCGCACTAACATGCGAACATTAGGGAAGATAACCTGTCTATCTATAGCTTTAAGATGAAGCTGTCGTGGAGAGGACTTCTCTTGTTACTCATGCACAAATGGCGTTTAGAGGAAAATGCATGTGAATCGGCAAGCAGCTTAATGGAGCTTTCTGTGGACAGACCGAACATGAATGATCTTCCAGACTATATTCTCCAGCTTCAAACTTCCCGAATCACTTCCTAGTCGTAGTTTCTGCAATCGCATGATCGTCCCAAATTGAATTAATCTTAAGCACCTCTTCACTAGTATTTTGCCGGAGCCATTCGTGCATGAGTAGGAAGCGAATTTGTTCCCAAGACAGCCTCGTCTTAAAGCAAATATAGGCAAGTTCTATAGCAAAATGTTCGCAAGAAAGATGCGCAACTGAATGATACCAAAATCATGAAATTTTACTACTTCTAGTTAATAAATTTTGGTGTATATTGCCCTAGTTGCAAAACTTATGGAACGACCGTTCAGCACACTTCAGACACTTTATTTGATCCGCCTCCACAACGATTTTTCTTCACTGTGCGGATCGCAGTATTCCTAGCATTCAATTCGCTTCTTTCGCACTATTCCTGAACGTCGTAGAATTTTGGTTGAGCGAGTCTCCTCACAATATCGGGGATAGCTTGGCTGTGACGTTCTGCAAAGCGTTGTCTTTGACTGCCGGAAAGTTTTGTAGGTGATCGGTTCCACGCTCACCACGACGAGCATCACAACCACTCGGCCACGGCGCCCCCTATTATGGAATGACCCAACAAAAATTAAGTCCCTCCTGAAAACTGCTGGCTACAGCTAACCGCTGAATTCTATTAGGTCGGGGAAAAGTAATTGCGATCTCAGCTCTTACTGAAACAGTAATTTCTTTTTTCTTATTTGACTGCCACTTGCAGTGGTATGATGTTATGGTATACCCAATAATGTGGAGTACTGTACAGCAACGTTGGCGTCAGCCTGGATTTGAACCCAGATCTCACTATTTCCGAGAGCGTATGCTAACCGTTGCACCACCGACGCTCGCTTTGCACAGACTCTTTTTTACGCTATAACGCGTAATCTGCCAACAGCCACCGTCGACGGTATAGAATAAAAAAAGTGCTTGTGCAAAACGAGCGTCGGTGGTGCAACGGTTAGCATACGCTCTCGGAAAGAGTGAGATCTGGGTTTCGAATCCCGGCTGACGCAAACGTTTTTGCACAGCACTCCACATTATTGAGTATGCACTAATCTCTTTCGTGAATTGCTTCAAATGATGAGAAAGGTAGAATAGTCGACGTTGAGTTCATCTGAGCATCTCGTGTAGTTTTAACAGGATCAGTTTCGATGGTTGCTCTCAATCGGTTCTTTTTGACGTTCCTCATCTTCAAGGGCTCTCATCTCCTTTACGAATCTTCTTGACCACCACCGCAGTGTCCGTTTGCTGGAAGTTCCTCGGTTAAATGCGCTATGATGTAGCGAGTTAACTCTACTGGTTTACGACCCAGTTCTGAACTCGAATGAAAAATAATTGAATTTGCTTTTTGTCTAGCATGATTTGCATGCTAAAATAAAACAAAATAAACAACATGTAGTAGGTCACTAGGGGCCGTGGTCGAGTGGTAGTGATGTTCGTCGCGGCGCAGCGCGGGGCTGATCCCCAACCTCCAACACTCCGCAGTAGTCGATAACGAACGCCCTATGGAACGCCACAACCAGGTTATAGTCGCGATTGCAAGGCGACGTGCCCCACCACTATTTTACGACGTTCAAGAAGAAGAAAAAAGCGAATTGAATGCTAGAAGAACTGGGATCCGCACAGCTACGAAAAACCCGGAAGACTGCTTAAAATAAATAAATAAATAAAGTAAAAAATATGCCATTAAACCAAACTTAACGTCAAGAAAGCGCATTAAGATAACGTATGAAATAACTTTATTTATTGGAAAAAATAGACAGCTATCAACGGGCCGATTCCAACGACGAATAAAGCCGCCACTATTTTTGCACCGCCTCTTCACATCTACGCCAGTTCTCCATTACATCTGTATAGCTTCGCTACCTCGCACCACAGAAAGAGCTATAGGAAAGTGGAAACCTGGTAGTGCAGCGATGTCTAAGCGCCGCCTCAAAGGGTGAAACGCGGGTTCAATTCTAGCCCGAGGTTCATGGGCATACAGAAAGGGTTATAGCAAAACAGAAGCCCTGAAGTGCAGCGGTTAGCACGCACCTTCGGAAAGATTGAGACGCGGGATCAATCACCGTTCAATTTACACACGCAAATCACTGGACATAAGCGTTACCTTGAAATGTAGAACAAAAAGTATTGAAATCAGCATAGATCACCTTCGTCGCCGAGAAAAACACATCGAAGCGGTTCGTTGAAACTGATCCGTTCCTATGAAGAGAAAAGACTAGCAGCAAACCCAAACCTGAAGCAAATCGTAGACATTCTAAACAACTGAAAATACGAAAAAAAGAGGAAATTTCTGAATGCTTTCTTGCTTTTTCGCAGTATTATGATGTTTCATATATACCTAAGGGGATTGAGTGGTGAGCAAAAATACGACCTCAGGCGGGAGTCGAACCCGCGTCTCATCCATACCGGGTACGCGTGCTAAAGGACTGTTGACTGTTTTAAGTGCGAAAAAGGCAGTTAAAACAGTAGAAATCTCCGACTATTACTTATCACAATGGTTGTCAGCTCAACTGGGTTTATGAAGCGAAACCGCATACCCGACCAAACCTGTCAAAGGTTGGTGGCTGACAGTTATCATAGAAACATTCAACAATGAGCGGTGGCGCGAATGCAGCTCGGTGGTGCAGTGGTAGCACGCGTCGCCGGTATGGACGAAACGCGGGTTCGACTCCCGTCCGAGGTCGTTTTTTTGCTCACCACTCAAATCTCTTAGGCAAATACAAAAGAAGAAAATGTCGCAAAACGACGAAAAATACAAAAAAAGGAATAAAAATAAATGAGAATGGAAGGACGGCAGTCGACGGGGACAAATCGACAATGCCATTCAAATCCATCGAGTAAAATGACAGTGAAATGACTTCAACAAACAATAAACACTTGTAAAACCTATAGAAGATTTTATTAGGAGTTTGACTGTGAAAAAAACACTCGCCAAAATAATCGAATTTAGAAAAAATACAAATAATTTCCTTGAATGGGTCACTGCTGGCGGGATTTGGCCGGGTGATTGAGACCGCGAACGAACATGATGGAACAGGAAGCACTTCCAGTACTTCTGAATCGTACGCTGGACATTTCCGACGTGGTAGGTCATGAGAATGCGGCTAGCCCCACCAAATCCAAGTTATTTGAAGTAATTTTAATAAATATAAAATCCCCTCTAGCTAAGTGTTCCAGCGCCGTGTACCGAAATGACCGTAATTTATCGTAATATGGCGCCACATATTACGTAATTTCACAGTATAACCGCAATGCCCACCACGTTTATTCCAAGGGAGTGAGAGATCAAATTTCGTATATCGTCGGGTGTGGCTGATAGATGGCATTGTCCACACAAAGGAACGGATAGCTTAGTGGTAGTGGTCACGGTTATCACAATCCCAGTACTGGTTCGAACCCGCGTAGCGTCCATCAGGCTTCTCCTTCTCCCAGGGAATTATGAAACAACCACGTCTACATAGGCCTATGTCGCTACCTCCAATTCATGCGGATAGGCCCAACCCGATGATCTCCGGATTCCAGAGAGAGTCCTCCATCATTCAACGACATCTATGACGAAAAACACAAGATACTAGCGGAGAGTTGTGATCACATCATTTTTCAAGCCTAAGCCTAAACCTAAACTTGAAGCCAAGCCTAAGCCTAAGCCTAAGCCCAGCCTAAGCCTTAAGCTAAGCCTAAGCGTGCTCTCGTAATTTCTTAGTTATAGAACTCAATTAAGAAGATACTTCTAAAACTGATGGGGCTGTAACTCTCCTTGAGGGCCACAAGCAACAATCCTGTAAGCATCAGTGGACGCAACCCGGACAACTGGAAGAGTTTCGTGAGTGGTGGAGTCGCGAGAACGAATGGAATGCAAGAAGTGGTGGCTTCCTTGAGAAATGTGAGCACAGGATAACATTCTCGGCGTTGATCAGTACCTCAGAGATATGTCATGCATTCGGCTCCATCAAGCATTTTTCGATGTGACTGGATCCATCTCTGGCCTTCATGATGACTCGCGGCGGCCTACCGATGTATCAGGTCAATGCTGCATATCCTCCTCAATATCCTGGAACCAATTCACCGAACCCTGAGAGATGGAAGGCTAATGGACCTTGAGCGCGGGGTCGAATCATCACAAGTCATATATTGTCAAGACGATGAACGAGTGATCCTTACGCTTTTCCTTCTGTCAGTTCTCTTTTTCAAGACATGGTACGGTGTAAAGTACAGTCATGTAAATGCTGAGATACACGCAGAAGTGGGATCTTGGATGGCTTCGAACCCGCTACTTTTGTTTTTGAAGGCTCACGCGTTACCCGCTGCACCATCAAGGCCCTCGATCCGCCCTTCTACCAGCAATATCAAATAGTGTCATTAGTCTAAGTAACTTGATAGTGCTACATATCACTTTATTTGACTCGTATCACAATTTTGTGGTTCTGTGTGGTCCCAGTCTTCTAGCACTGGTTGGAGATTTGTCTTCCACACGAATGTCCTCATACCGGTTGAGCACACCTCTTTACAATCTTGAAGGTGGTCAAGCTGGGGTCGTCGTCATTGCATGGCGAAGAGTGTTGGTGGGAAGGCAATCAACCCCTCGTCGAGCCGCGCCAAGCATAACTAGTCATTCGGCCGCACTTCCTCCTTTTCTCCCAAGGCTATAAATGGAAGTTCTAGAAAGTTAACTAGGCAAATTGTAGACTAGTTTAGTCTTCTATATTCTATATGCACTCCAAAAAATGGATTTATTTTTGGAACCATTACAACAGAAAAATTATCCAAGAAAGAGATATATCACGTTGAAAGATGCAAGGAAAGAGGCGGCATGGATATTGTGACTTTACTGAAGAGCTTACCCGATATTCTAATTACAGGTAACCTTGATTGCTTCATACTAGCTCATAAATAAAAGCAGGATATTGATCATCTAAATCGCGGTTCAATTAAAATCGGATTTGAAGGGCACGGATGGATGTTTGACAATTTCAGTCTAGGGATTTAAATAGACACACATTGTAGAATGAAATGTACTGCATCGGATATGGATTTCTCATGGTAATATTATTGTCGTTGGAAATATCCAGAAAACTGGCAAAGTGACAATGCACTTTTATTCCAACAAAACAACACATACCACCCTCACTAACATCGGAAGAAAAAATGAGGCGGGTTTGTTCTGGTGGTTTGTGCCACCATTGTGACAATTGATTAAGTATTCGATTTAAACATCTGATTCTCCATTGGCAACATATTTACCAATGAAAATAGCTTTTGCACCGCTCCAACAACGCTCCAAATGAAGCATTAATCGAAACATTTTTGGCCAGAAAGAACCTGAGATGTTATTGATTTATTGAAATCATATTACAAACTGCAAAAGTTTTCATTTTATCGCTTTTATAGCAAGGTCATGATTGCATAATTATATATCCAAAAATGCTGAGCAGCAATCAATGCATTCGACCTCAATGGTAGTTGAAGCGAAGCTTCACCCGTACCGGTGGCGGTGATGGTGCTTTCGGTGGCTTCAGTGGTTGCACAGGCCCATTGAATGAGCGGAGTGTGGATTCAACTCTAGAATAAGCCCACATACTTTGCATATCACTTAGCATTATTGACACCATATTGCTTGCCTACTTTCAAAACATTTGCAATGATATTCACTGATCTGGATAGACGCAATGGGCTGGTGCAAAACTAATGGCGGTTTGTGCATTCTTAAATCCTGCCGTTTGATATCGAAACAAACTCATAAATAAATGTGGCTAAATTATATATTGGCCTAAAGCACATTTCTCGCTCTATCTCCTGTAATTAACGATGTTCTACTTGTTTTTTATTTTACATTAATTTCAATCTTAGGAAGAATGTTGGTTGGGCGAAAGGAATGACGGTTTCAGTCCTTGAATCAAAACGAGTCGTAAGCAGTAAAGATTACTCGCAACATCAACACCATATTTGGCCCATATACTGCTCAACAAAGTCGACCTCTAACCAATATGAAGTCGGCAAACAGAACGTAAAGACACGTCCACACAGTCGACACAGGCAGCCACAAGTGGACCGTCTTTTTTCCATTCTCAAGTATTCTCGTGCGCTTGCAGAGAGAGGTATCTCCATCGCTCCCGTCCACCGTATTCATAATCGTCATCATCTTGGTTTACCGATTTAACATGAATTATATTGTAACTTAATTATATTCACTTAATAATTGAAGCACTCCTTATAATAGCCTTTTCTTCATCACTACATCATTCACAGATCCTTGGTGAGCGCGTTCATCGTACTACTTCTTCTTCACTCAGTTCTTTGTTCATTAGGTGACTCATTCTCCTCAGGATGATTGATTGTTCTAATTACTTCAGTGTTCTACTCAATTGTAGTAGAATGTGAGAACAAATCGAACTACCTATCATTCCCGTTAGTCGGTAGGTCGGAGCCCGGGTATCACACGTGTAAACTAAGTCCTATCCTTATCACCACATAGTGCGAGCACATTTTAGGTTTACTTCGAGTGGTCTCTGCTCATCGTAGCGCACTTTTTAGTACCTTCATGTGATAAGTGGTCATTGTATTATAGTCTCTTTGACTTGCAACACAGTTTATAATTATTTCTATTATTTATCGTTGATTTTGACGTTATTTTTCATTGTATTACTAGTTTTTATGCAGATAAAAGCTTAATTAACCAAGTTTGAGAAAAAAACTTTCGCGTGGCAAGCTCAGCAAATCGCTGAACCTTCACAACAACTTGCATCATAAACACCGAATCTTGCCCATGGACAGCTAGCGAACTACAGGCGGTGGGGTCTGAAATTTTCGTAATTGAGACGAGAGCCTGAAGATCAGGAGCATGGTGGCCTGCTAATTAAACTTGATAATGACCAGTTGAGAATAATCATCAAGGCTAATCCACTTGAGACTACACGAGATGTTACGAAAAACTCAACGTCGGTCAATTTACGGTTCTACTCCATTTGGAGCGAATTGGAAAGGTGAAAAGGCCTGTGGAAAAGTAATGGCTGTGTGATCACAGCCAGCCGACAGCCACACGTAGAACAACGGATATGTCAAAGTTGGACAAACTGGGCTACCAAGTTTCGCCTCATTTTCCATATTCGCAGACATCACGCCTATCGAATATCACTTCTTCAAGCAGCTCGATAAACTCCTGCATGGAGAATGCCTCCTCAACCAGCAGGATGAACGAAAGAGTTTCAAAAGTCTGTCGAATCCCGAGACACCAATTTTATACTATAAAAATAGCAGACTCATTTTACATTGGAAACTATGTGTTGGTTGCAGTGTATCCTACTTTAATTGATGAAAGTATGTTTGAACCTAGTTATAACGATTTGGAAATCCCGTTCTGAGACTGCCACTACTTTTGCCCGACTTAATACGAGCGGAAAAATGTCGTCTCTTAGCTTTGAATAAAGATGTTTCATCGAACTTTCTGAGTGGTAAGAAAACTATTTATAAATTATTAACAAAAATCTATCTTGAAAATTTAACTTTTTACTTTTGTAGGAAAGAAATTCGATTCAACTCCTTTTGTTAACACAGATTTTCAAACCTATCCCCTACGCTCGACAACAGCTTTTAGTGAAGAGCGTTAGTAATTGTTCGAAAACATAAATCCCGAGCTATCTGTAAAAGCAAGGGGTTATTTGCAAAGATCCTTTTACAACGCTTGCTGACAAATTTGAAACAAACTATGTTTCACACGCGCTTATTACCTACCGGCAGAGCTCTTTCCTTAGATTATTAGTAATTAGTCGATTAGCGTAATGTTTGCTGATTGCAGCGCTGTGCTTGTTTTCTGGAAAGACCGTTTCTGTAACGCAACAGGGGAAATAATATTGGTTCACATGCGTGAGAAAGGTGGTCTAAGGCCAATTCACGAGGCGCTGGGTGAGGCAGCAGAGTCGGCTGACGCCATGATTGATTAACTTTCGCAAATATGAACGTGTAGAAAAAATCTTGTGGCAAATGAGTGCCATCGAGTCACTGCTGGAAGCAATTAGGACATTTTGGCCTCTTGAATTTTATCAAAGTGGTCATAATGATGACTGATTTATCCAAATTCATGGCTAAATAGGAATATCTAAAATCTTTTTTATAGCAGAGTCATACTCTTTATGTGGAGTTTTTCTTTCACGGAGAGAAGCAATTCAAAACAGAGATCACTCTAGCATAAGACTGGCCGGAAATTGATAAATAAGCGCATCCCCCGCTGTCGCCTCACCCAACGGCCCGTGAATTAGCCAAAGATCACCCTGCTTGCGTATGTGAATTCAACTTATTTTCCATGCTGCACTGCAGAGAAAGGGTCTTTCCAGAAAAAAAGCGCAGCGTTGGAATCAGCAAACATTACGCTATTGAACGATTACTAACATCCTTAAGAAAGAGCTCTGTCTGTCGAGAAATATGGGCATGTTGAACATAATCTTGTTTTGAATTTTTCGGCGTCATAAAAGAGTCTTCCCAAAACATCGGTTACTTAAGCGGATAGCACAAGATTTAGGGTTTCGAATGATTGCTAACACTCTTTATGAGATCTTCTTGTCGAGTGTAGAGGATGGGCTTGATCATTTGTGGTAGTGAGCGGAATTGAACCTAAAATTCACATTTCTCCTTGTTCATAATCTCGTCGATCCATTCCTGTATCTTGAACAGTGATAGTCCGAGGAGCGAAAGCAGAATTTCACAGAATAGATAAGCAATAATGGTGCACTCAATCCAGTTGCTATTTTTAAACATAGGGAATACAATTGAAATAGCATCGTAGAAAACACATTTGTGCCCATAATGTCCAACACGAGAATCAGAAGGATGGTGAACATTAAAAGTCTTACAGAGAGAAGAAGAAGGTTTTAGAAAACACGATCTTCTTCAAATGTTGCGTAGGCAACCTTGTGATTTTGAAAACGATCATTTCCTGAGTATGACATTGATCAAATTTAGAAATAATTATAATGCGATTATAATCGTCTTTCCCAGTTATACACGTAAAAATTTTCCTGGATTTTTTCCATTATGGAAGTTCTCGACGTAGACAAAAATTAGATAAATGCGTAGTTTATTTTAATACTTCACAGCTGAGCTCTCGTCTTAGCCAACAGTTGCAAATGCAGAGACGAAGTTCGATCCAAACGGACCCGCTGCCAACATTCGAACTGCTCTGTTCACCACACTTTGCCACATCACTCTCGACCAATTCGTCATTATGATATTTGTAGTCTACAAAGATTTCCTTCTTCGAATTAAAATTGTTTCATTCGAAAGCTACTCAAACCGTAAAAGTTCCTGAGATTGACAAATGCTTGGGAGGTATATTGGCTATTTTGTCATCTGCCTTGCTCAGATCACACATGGCTCCTCTACCTCCCCTCATTGCTTGGCACAAGGCAGTGACCGTGTTACCGACGATGATGCAGTTCGGTAACATGTCCATCATCACTCCATTAACTGCAACAAGTTCTTTCTTATTCAAACGTATATTTACATTGAAAAGTAGGATATGGAGAAAGAATTTTTCCACTAATTTCTGCGCTTCTCAATATTGATCATATCACTGCACAATAGAATGATTTATGCGAATACATATTGACTTGTCATTGAAATAAGAGCAAAAATGCTCTACGAGATCTTTAGTTCTTCCGGCTCAGTACGATTTCTCTTAACTAACGCGGTAAAATGAACATATAACATGCGTAGTAGATCCTATTACTGAACAGAGTTCAGTTCCTATGAAAGGCAATTTAAAACGTTTCGCCATTGTCTACTGCGTACAATTCAACTCTCAAAATTATTTATCACGAGTGAGAAAGCTTTCGCTCCAATTTCTAGGGCTCATGTTAGTACAGCCTAAGCTCCCTTATTAGAAAAAGTTGGTGCTATACCAGCCAAGAGCAATCGAGTGTACATCACTGTTTGTTCAGTGACTTTCACTATACTTACAGTGTAAAATGTTCGTCGTCGTCTACTCTTAAGTATAGCGGATTGAGCGCCCCGAGAGGATTGGCTAAAGATCAAAAGGGTACCGTCCGACTGATGACACCGTCAAGGTTGAAACACTTGTATCGGGCTTTATAAGTCAGCCCTTATGTAACAGACCACATGCTGGTTTAAAAAAATGATTATCTGGCATATTGGAATTCGAGCGCGGTCTTAGAACACTCGAAACGAAAGGTATGCTATATATAGCTATTTTCCTCCCCATAGTCGACCGCTTTGGCTGGAAAGAATGACACGACTACTAATGTTAAACTATGGTGAGTACTCTACAAGTCACTACTACCCACTTTTCACGCGATCCGACAACACATTAAAAATCTCTAATTTTTTCATTCTATTAATGTTTTCAGTACACATCGTCTACGGTAGTCTATTGATTTGCTTGTAATCTCAACTGACAGTTGAGATTTTTCTCTTTCTTACGAAGTTGTCGATGGCCAGCTGAATCAACTCTCTTTGATATCGTGGAGAAGCCCGTTCCTAGATCATTCTATGTGAGCAGTCAACAACATTTGAATTTGAGGGGGATTTCTAGCAATTCCAAAACTAATTTTCGCTAATTCAAAAAGTTAAGGTTCCTGGGTTGACACGAAGGAAATCAAAATAGGATCTCACAATTACTGAACGGATAAACCGCCTGTATCCGGGCAAACTAGTGTTACTTTTAATTGATGTTAATATTTAGTAACAACAGTGATAATGTAAAGTAATCTAATGCATGCATTACCTCTAAAAAACTTCGTAAAATTACAGATTGCGCCTCATTTCACAGATGTCAATTCACAATAAGCCGTCTGCACATTTTTCTAATATTAGAGTCTTTCCGCAACTATGTCGTGCATTGTGTAGTTATTTTTAGTGCCTATAAGCCCATATGTGGAGTCACACAAGCTTATGTTAGAGGTTGAAAACCTACCCATCGTCTCTCCTGGCTTCAAAGCAGAAAGAGTCTTGCACTCAAATGGGTCGTAATTAATCTGAACAGTGAGCTGATCCAATATGTTCGAGATCATAACATCAGGTAGGCCTGCGCTACGACCTTGCTGTTCGAGAACTTCAGTCACCTAAAAAATAAAATTCCCAATTAACTAATTGGGTTATATGGGAGCAAAGCTCCATTAATTAAGTTATATCGAGCTACGTTAGCAAACATGAAATTTCGATGGTGTCAAATCTCAGAAAACTTAGACTTACCTGCTTCACCTCATAGAATGGCGGAAAAACCTACAATCGGATACTGATCAACCTACTGTTTGTAGTACGAGGCGAGATACGAATGATTTAGCTGCATCTGCAGTAGCTGCGATACCAGAAACTTGAACTGGGGCACCGGCGGAAGCAGTAAAAACCATGTTCACTGGCAATGTGAAGCCGCTCAGACTGAAGTTCCTTGTCATAGCTGCAACAAATTTCGTGACTCTAGCGTGAAAAATTGAAGACTTAATTATTGTGTTGAATGATCGCATGATGATTTAAGAGACCGACTTTCTATAAATCTCGGCATTAAAGATTGATTTATGTAGATCTTGAAGACATCTTGATCAGCAGAGGCAAAGTTGGTAATATAGTGGTAGTAGCGCAGTTTGATGACTGGCGTTTCACCGACTTCACCGTCTATGGAGCCTACACGCACACTGTGTTGAACTGTTCACATGATTCGGTGATTGATCAATGCTTTTTATACCGATCGTTGGTCGGGTCAGAAGATCGAGCGGAGAAAAGACACCTTGTTTAGCGTAATAGTCACGCATTCATCTTTCCGGTTTTGTGACAAAACTGTCGAAGCTTTTAAGACGAAAAATCCAGAAATGAACCGGATGGACGATTGAGTCGCTATCACGCGAAGCATGGCAGTTGTTCTCCGTTTAATTTTGATTTATGCTGAAAACGATAGAAAAGAGATCAATTACGCGCCAAATTTTTGAACAATGTATTAGAGCGTACGTCTAGGCGCCGAAGAAGACGGAGACCTCGAAATGTTAGCCGTCGAAGCGTTGTAACTACTACTACTGCTACTATTCTATTACCAACCTCGCCTCGGCTGAGCGAGATGAGTTTTCAAAATTTAGATCTGTTGAATGTATTCCTTAGGACCGACTTTCTTTTCCTTCTTTTTCTTTTTTCTACTATACCAACTTCAGAATTTATCAACTATTGTACTCGGATCAGAACAGCTTATGAGTGATGATGCATTTTCGGGCACTTTATTTCTTACCAAGAATCACAACTTTGTACTTTGAAATTACAAAAATTTGTACCAAAAAAAGCTTATGAAGCTTACCTTGACCTTGTGGCATTACACCACATCCTAACACCGCCAAAATGGTGGAAAGCAGCGAAATCAGAAGGCCCGAAAATCTTGTCATAGTTGTAAAACTTTTCTACACCTGAAGCGCAATATTCTTGTCTTACTTTGAATTAGATTATTCACAAGGCAATAAGGGTTTTATCACTCAGCAGAAGTATCCAGCGGCGACAATGAGTCACATGTATTCATAGCTCTTAAACTCTTTAACGAGCTTCAAAGTTGACCTATCCGTTTACTGCGAAGCTGAATTTTTTTGACGCTACTTCTTCAACATACTATCCTTTAGAAGCAGGCGGAATTCAATCGATGACGACAAATATAAGTTAAATGTTGAATGAGAACGAGAAGTGTGAAAACGATCGCTGAACAGAGGTCAGAATGCGTCACCTCCTCACGGGCCACGGTTAAACTGGGCCCCCAACATCGCGTTTGAATTGCTGCGTTATAAGATCCCAGTCTTCCCAAATATAAAAAAAACGTGACCGACAAAGCGCCGTCGACAAGTACACTTTTCAAAAAAAAATCTCAGGAAAACGTTGACTGAAGAAAACGAAGCACAAGTTATTGGATAATCTCCTTGTAGTAGGAAATTTTCAAGAAGCGGAAACAGTATTTTCAAGCTCGAATGTTCAGCGTCTCCCTTTGGACCATCGATGAAGTCTTTTTGTTTATGAAGCATGTAGGACAATATAGGTAATAAAAATTCATTCGGCTAGTATTTCGCTCTTCGTCTTCTTCAGAGCAGATGATTCGAGTCGATTGCTCACAGTCTTCGCCCTCATTCTGGTGTCCTCCGTCGTTGAGCGAGCCGAATCACTTCTGGTGTATACTGCTCAAATGAAGAAACTCTTTTGGCAAAGCTCTCATATACGGGATGGCTCGTCATGATATTGAATGTTCTTTGATATAATTTTATTTTTCACCGACAGTCCATTTTGCGTTAGTAGGTACTATCAATCACTTCGGGACTAGGACTTTTGCGCTGGAAAAAACCAAACTCTACATTTTTGTAATCGGTTGATAGCTCAAAGCTCAGCGATTTGAATACTGACACTTAGCCTTTCTTAGTGCGTTGCAGCAGCAGCAAAAAAACACATTTCATATAAAGTAAAAGTCTTGGGATAATAAACGATAAGCGCGCTCGCAGCGATTTTAACAGTCGCCTCGAGAATGCGAGGAATCTGTGCTTAATATTACCAGATAGAGGCGCTATAAATTTCCAACAACGTGTTAATTGCTTCGAGTGCAAAACGTCGTCTTTTTTCGCTCTTATAGGGCTCTCAGAGCTGCTAAGATTTTTCATATTGATTGATTGCTGAATTATCAATGAAAATCTGGCAAAATGACAAGTACGGACGCCAGTCTTGTAGATAATGAACGCATGAACGTCAAGTGTGGAACGTATATACTCTTTGTCGGTGCTACAAAAGACCTTCCAAGAACCGAGCTTGGTATCAGAATGGCTGACTGGAAAAAGCCAAGCAAACATAAGTGCTTAACGCAGTAAACGCTATCAAATTATCGGCTCCTATTATGAATTATGAACGGAGGAGGGACCTTCATAGGCAGTTCGTGTTGTGATAGCTCCTTGTAGCAGTTCCGTGTTGTGATGGTTCCTGGTTAAAGCATTAGTCAGCCATTGGCTTAAAATTCAAAGCGAGTTTATTTGTCATATGAAAAGAAATTGAGATGGTAATATCCATAGCATGGAATCAAAGTCTTTTCTACACTTGCACATAGCCGAATAATGTTTCCGAATCGGATAAGAAGTCAGTTGTAAGAACGATGCGCGCAGCGCCATTCGAGGAAGCGTGTTTTTTATCATGTATTCAGATATTTTTCTCAAAAAGCCTCAAGTTTATTTTGATGCTCTGATGCAACACTACTCCCTTAACGGTCCATGTGCTTTTGATGCATATATCTCATGTGCAAGAAAACAGAGTAAAACGTAAATTTCTTTTTGCTCTTACAGAACCTTGTACAAAACTTTCTGAAACCGAGGTTTCTCTAATTATCATAAAATAAGCTATCAAAATATCGAAGCTTCAAATGAAAAGCTAACCCTGGACTCTAGCTGGATCAACAGAGAAAACTTAGTGTGATTTGATTTTGTTTTCGGTGTTACATCGCATTGGAAAGGGTTTCTTGCCATGTTAGCATATTATTGTATCGTCGAGATCAGCTATAGAACGATTGCTGGTGTCTAAGGAAAAACCTCTTTCCACTAAAAAGGCTTCGTGCCAAAAGAGTTTTATTACGCTTGATGATCGATGACCTCACATCGCATGCACTGTGCAACATTATTTTTTGACGAGCTATTTATTCGAGCACTGTATGTAATAAAATATATTATAATTAACAGATTTATGTCATATTTCTTTATCTCAACTTATTACAATTGACATGAGTCCAATCACATTATAATTCTAATGACAGAGAGCTTCATTCACTCAAAAGAGTTCCAATAGCACCGAAAACACGCGAGCGCGTGGGCACATCGTGAAGTAAAAAAGTATTAAGAATCCTAGAATTATTGCCATAACAGGAAAACATTCTTATGAAATGTAATGCTCCAAAATTCTAGTACTATTACTGCTTTTTCGCAGTGTTATGATGTTACATATATACGTAAAAGAATTGAGTGGTGAGCAAAATACGGCCTTGGGCGGAAATCGAACCCGCGTTTCATCCATACCGGGGACGCGCGCTACTACCATTACACCACCAAGGCACATCAGCGCCACCACTCCTTCTTTGACACCTCAACACAGCACAACCGTCCCCGGTATGGATGAAACGCGGGTTCGATTCCCGCCTGAGGCCGTATTTTGCTCACCACTCAATTCTCTCTAGGTGTAATGGAATGACCAAATTCGCACGTTGACTGCCGCGTCGCGCTGCGTGCGGCTTTACAGTTGTGGTCCCGAAAGAGTTGAGATAACACGACCCTCTCTAAGTGTCATGCACCTAGCTTTGAATATTTACACGACTCGTCATCACATTTTCATTGTGCGGATCCCAGTACTAGCACTCGATTCGTTTTTTTTTGTTTTATTCTTGAATGACGTAGAATATGGGTTGAGCATGTCTCTTTGCATTCTCGATTATAATCTAGCTGTGGCGTTCCATATGGTGTTCTCGTTGACAGTCGGAGAGTTTTGGAAGCTGGAGCTTGACTCTATAAGCGCCGCGACGCGAAATAACAACGACTCGGGCACGGGGCCCCAAGCTTTATAATTCCGAGAAGAAAATGTCTTGATTATGTCGCTGATGAAATTTCGAAAGAAGCATATCATTGATATGGTCGGTTTTTCCAATTAAAGACTTGAAAATTTGTTCCGAATTTTTTCAAAGATGAAAAACTCAGTCTTCTAGTATGTGTGCAGATATATCTCGTTATTATGAAGTCAACTCTTGAACAGATACAGAATCTATTTGTGACCTCATGGTTTGCTGACCGTCTGAATTCGTGGTAATCATAATTCAAATAAATGCATGGTTTATTTCAATCTCTTCACAGATGTACCTTCCACCTAGGCAAGCGCTTGCAAATGCGGAGACGAAGTGCGATCCAATCGGGCCAACGGCAACATTCGCACTGCTCCGTTCACTACACTTGGCTACATGATTCTGGACCAGTTCGCCATTATAATATTTGTGGTTTACATAGGATTTCTTCGCTTGAAAACATGACAAGAAGTTGTATTGATGAAAGCTAATCGAACCGTGAAGGCTCGTTAATGGACAAGTGCTTGAAGGGAGTAGTTGCTCTTAGGTCAATCCATAAGTTTTGGCACTAGAGCATTAGACACCAAATTTCAAGAACAATAAATAAAATTGCTTGAATTTGGTATCATTCAATTGCGCATTTTCTTGCGGACATTTTGGCTTACAACATACCTATACATGCTTTGAGAGGAAGTTGTAGTGGGAACAAATTTGCTTGCTACTCATGCACGAATAGTGCATCAGGAAAATGCTAGTGAAGCGTCGCTCGAGTATAATGGAGCTTCCTGTGAACGGCCCGAGCGCATCTGATCCTTCAGGACTGTTTTCTCCAGCTTTGAACTTCGTGAGCCATTTCGTAGCCGTTCTTTTTGCAGCCGTACATCTGCTCAAGCTCCTTGATCTAGCGAGCCGCTTCACTAGTATTTTCTTCTATGCGTCATTCGTGCGTGAACAGCTAGCGACTTTATTCCCAAGACAGTTCCATCTTGAAGCAAGTATAGGCAAGCTGTATACCAAAATGTTCACAAGAAAATGCACAATTGAACGATATCAAAATCATGCAATTCTGAATACTTCTGATGAATTAATTTAATCTTTATTGTTCTAGTGCATAAACTAATGGAGCGCCCTAATACATTGACATTGACTGCAGTGCATAAGACCGTGACCGAGCTGTTAACGATGACTCAATTCGGTAACATATCCATCATCAGCACTTCTGGTTTACCAAGCAATATTTTATTATTCCAAAGTGTACTTGCACTGAAAGTAAGACAAATAAAGGATAAAGCTCTCAGCGTTGATTAATCCCTCAGGGATGCGCCATGCATTCATCTGCAATTTTTAACTTCGTTTGAGGTGGTTGAATGCATGTCTAGCCTCTACGATGACTCTGAACCGACTCAGAGCTGGTTATCCTCCCAGACAAGTCTGAGACTAGTTTGGTAGCAATTTACCGACCGGACAAATGAATGGTTTGGTGAGCCATGAGCCCGAGATCGAACCATTGACCATATGTGCAACGCAGAGCACCTCTAACCATTGCGCTACATGCGCTCTAAGAAAAAGGAACAAATAATTCTTTTGTCAGTACTTTTGCAATTCTCAATACTTGTATCATTGCATTATACAATATGCACGGCGCGTAAAAGTTCTGATAATTTCGTGTTTTGTTAATTTTAGCATTGATATGATATATCTATAACTATGATAACTATAATAACTATTGTACATTAATCTGATTATTAGCGGCCTAATAGTTTCCTGATTGTGTGAACTTTGAAATCTAAAGTCGAATAAATGCACGGTTTATTTCAATCATTTCACAGTTGAGCTCTCGTCTTAGCTGACAGTCGCGAATGCGGAGACGAAATGCGACTCAAACGGACCTGATGCCAACATTCGAACTGCTCTGTTCACTACATTTTGCCACATCAATGTGGACCAGTTCGCCATTATGATATTTGTAGTCTACAAAGAGTTTTTTTTCTCTATGAAACAGGTTTATATTGAGAGTGGAAAACTGTCCAAACCGTAAGACTGCCTGATATTGAAAAGTGCTTGGAAGGAATAATCTCTAGTTTCTCATTTTTGGTCAGATCACACATGTCAGGTCGTACGCCATTCTCTGCAGTGCATAGGGCAGTGACCGTGCCGCCAACGACGATGCAATTTGGCAACATTTCCTTCATCACTCCTTTCACTGCAAGCAGCTTTTTTCTATTCAAATGTTTATTTACATCAAAAACCAAAACAAATATGGAAAATAATTTTTTCAGTAATTTTTGCGTTTCTCAGTAATTACAACTTTACACATAGAATGATTTATGCGAAGATATTGTGCGTTGTCGCTGGGATATAGTTCAAAATGTTCTTGCAGTGCATTTGTTCTTGAAACTTACTTCTATTTCGTCGCCATAATGGCACTAAACTCAACATAAACCCATAGCACATTCGTAATTCAGTCCAATACCATAGGTGATTCAAAACGTTTCACTATTTCTAATATGCACAGTAAAACTTTTTTATCAGAAGTGAAGAAGCTTTGCTATCGACCGCTCTTTTATAGGCCCGCTCAAGACGAAATAATCTGATAAGGATATGACTTGTTCTAAGCCGATAGGTCTAGTGTTATTTAGGCGCCTATTTCGTCTTATTGGGACTCATCAGTAGCACCCTCCCTCGGTTCCGTCGATCCCTTGAGGCTAAATAATCCTCTGAAGGAATCGACGCCGAGCAAAAACATAATCACCCCAAGTCGGATGATGGTATTACTTGACGTTGTGGTGACCGGCAGTCAAGCTTGCGGCTTTTATAATGAAGCATATCTCTGCTATCGACCGCTCAATTACAGACCTGCTCAAAACGGATTAATCTGGTAAGAATATGACTTGTTTTGAGCCGTTAGGTCTACTGCTATATAGGCGCCTACTTCATCCTACTGAAAAAGCTTTTACCTTATTTACTTTGCGTATTCCATTTCAGCTTAGACTTTTGTGATTACAGGTGTTGCTCTATCTATATGTTATCTATATCTATTATATGTTGACATTTTTGCTCTCATTCACGTTACTTTGTCTAAACAGAATGGCACGACGACAGTTGATGCACGAATTAACCCGAACAGTTCGTTGATACACTGTTGGCCACTTTTCCTACATGATCCAACATCACATTCGTATCCTCGCACCCGTTCAATTTAATCCGTCTTCCTTCTAAACAGCCGTCGACGGATCATGAGACTTCGCTGATACTTGCACTTTTTTCCATTAAAGTAGTCGATTGCCACCCGAACCAGTTCTCTTTGGAATCGTGGACACGCTATTCCTAAATCATCATAGCAAACAGTCGCCAGCATTTGTAAACTTTAGGCAGATTTCTAGCTTGTGCGGTACTAATTACTTCGTCGCTGTCTGGACACGCTTACATTAGTGGTAGTCGTGATATTAGATTGATATTCAGTAGCAGTAGTAATAATAGTGCGAAAATCTGGTGTATACATTACCTCTAGAACACTCGAGAAAATTACACAGCAAATGATTTCGTGAAGCTTTCCTCATGATGAGCCACTTGTATATCTATTTCTAATACCGAATAATTTCCATATAATATCGTATACTATATAGTTATTCTGAGTGCACTATGGAGCCTGCGAGTTGATGTTGGAAGTTGAAAACCGACCCATCATTGTTCTGGATCTGGGACAGACACTGTCTTGCATTCGAAAGGATCATACTCAATCTGAACAGTGAGCTGATTCAAAATGTTCGATAATATAACATCAGGTAGACCTGCGCTACGACCTTGCTGTTCGAGAACATCAGTCACCTGAAGAGTAAATTTCTTCAATAGTTGACAGGATTTTTGTGGAAGCGTTATAAATTAAGTTATACCGAGCCACGTTAACATGCAACGTGGAAACTGCGACATTGACAAATCTTCAGAAAACTTAAACTCACTTTTTTCACCGTATAGAATAGCGGAAACGAACCTACAGTCTGGGAATGCTGAACTTACTGTTTGCATTACAAGACGAGATACGAATGATTTAGCGGCATTTGATGTAGTAGAAATCCCAGGGAACCGAGTAGGGGCAGTAAGTGCATTGGTGAAAACCATGGCCACTGGACAGTGTGAAGCCGCTCACAGTGAAGTTCCTCGTCGTCGCTGCAATGATCGTAGAGTTCTACTGTGGAACGTAGAAGATTAAACTATTATGCTGAGAAAATAGATCGGAAGGCCGCCTTCTATAAACCTCGGTGCTGATGATTAATCATGTTGACTCGAAGAGTTACTATTATTAGCGGACGTGAGGTTGGTTATAGAGGTAGTAATAGTAGCAGTAGCAGTAGCTTGATAACTGGTGCCTTCGGATACTTCATCTCCTCGAAGCTCATACATACGTTGTATTGGACTATTAGAATGATTCGATGGATTATCAGTGCCTTCTACAGCAACCTCAGTTCAGATCAGAAGACCGAACAGAGAAAAGGCCCTTTGTTCCGCGTAATAGTCATACATTCGTTCTTCCGAATAGCTGTAAAACCCTCAAACCGTTTTTTGGGTAAGTATTAGTGATTCAAAAATGAACCGCAAGGACGAATGTGTTACTATGACACGAGACATAGCGTCTTTTCTTCGTTTGACCTCTTAGCTTCACCTGGGAACAGTATTAAACACATTCATGATCCATTCAAATGGTCTAGTAGTACGTACGTGCACGCTCTCAGGAAGGCGAAATCAACGAAATTTCACCCTCCTTTTTATTGGGTACATTATCTCTGACCAAGATTCATAACTTCGTACTTAAAATTACGAAAATTTGCACCAACATAAAAAACTTATGAAACTGACCTTGACCTTGTGGCATGACGCCACATCCTAACACTACCGAGATAGTGAATATCAGCAAGATTAGAAAGATCGGAAATCTTGCCATATTTGTAGAAGTCGTCATTTACACCTTCTAAAGCGCAATAATGCAGACTTGACTGAATTTTCTTTGTTCTGAATAAGATTATTTATAAGCTAACAGCGGATTTATCACTCAACATATGTCATCAGTGATAGTGAACCAGATGCTTTCACAGCTCTTTGAGTCTTAAGCTTTGGAATTTGCCGATCTATTTATTACGAAGATACTTTTTGGAAAGAAGTTCTGTGACAGATTCTACCAATTGGAAGCAGGCGGGATCGATCGTTGAGGCGAAATAAGTCAAACGTTAAACGACATTAAGTGCCAGAGCGATCGCTCAACAAAAGTCACTAAATGGGCCACTTTCTCATGCGCCACGGCTCAAATTGGGCCCCACCATCTCATTTGAATTGCTGCGTTACGAAATATCAATTCTCCCAAACGTAAAAAATTATGGTCAGAATTTGCTGTTATAAGCTCACTTTACAGAGTGTAAAGTTGCGATGAACATTACTCGAAATTTTTAGTGCTTTTACTGCGTTTTTCGCAGTGTTACGTTGTTTCATATATACCTGAAAACTGAGAACTGAACTGAACTGAGTGGTAAGCAAAAATACGACCTCAAACGGGAGCGAGCCTGTGTTTCATCCATACCGGGGATGTTCACAATGTTCACTTTGGAAGGCAGAAAGTAATTTATTGCTCAGTATTAAGACGCATCAAGAAAAGCGTTTCAGAAACCATGTCCAGTGTAGGAATCGCAGATTTCGCCACGTAAAGGCCAATGTACCGTTTTTAGTACACTTAGTCTCGAAAGGGTAAATGGACAACAGAAAGCATTATTGTTAACCGGCTTTCTATTAACTGCGGTCTCCAATCAGTCAGATCTGTTAATCAATCCAGCAGCATGGGCTTGTTGATGAAAATACATATCCTTTGTTAATGGAAAGTTCGAAAAAAAAACGAAAAGGACATTTGTAAAGATTGTTTGAAGGAATAGAAGCACGCGCGGAAAAGGGCGGCTTAAGGATTCATACAGCACGAGGTAATGTCCTTAGTCGATAAAGGTGGATGTTATTGGAACGCCAAAAAAATTTTTCATTAAGTTCCACAGTGCTTATTCAGAAAAAATGTTGCTGTTTTGCGTTACGTATGTTAACAACTGATTCCCGCTCGAGTGGCGCTCCTTAGTGTTACATCCAATTTGAGGTTGCTTGGAAAATCATTGCATAGTGCTTTAAAACTTCGATTTTATGCAGACTTGATCTACCTAACACCCTAGAATTTCTGAGTAATTTGAAATGATTTGCCCAAAACTACGCTTCAAAGCAATTATCGCTTGCTCTTACTAGCAAAAGTACCGCACACGAGTGCATTCAGTGCGATTCAACATTTCCGCTGATAGATAGCAGGAGAGTTTGTCCTGCACTTCATAAAATTGCTATGCACCATACGTTAACTTTGACAGCTGATTTATAGGAGATATTTGCTGCCGGCAGCTCCACAACTGAATTAAGAATTGTTCTGGAAAGCATTTTTTCCCTGCGCGAATTACACTGGACTATAACCGCTGTAATGTGTGGAACTAAAAATTCTACTCATCATGCCAATAAGTTAGCGAGAAATTTCTCATTCAAAACGTATTAGATTCTATTTTACCTGTTTCACGAATGACAAATCAAAAGCACCGTAGGCGTTGTAGAAGTATCGAATCTATCATGAATCCTTATAAATGGTGGAGGAAGCTGACAAAGCATTTCTGTGTTGTTCTAGTTCCGTGTTGTGGTAGTTCCGCATTGAAGTGGTTCCTTCTTGTTTCCGCTGAATTGCAGAGTGATCAACAGTTTTGCCACAGCATTCTCTTCACGCTCCTAATATGGTCAAATAAGAAGCCAACGAATTCTACCCAACGCAAAAGAAAACCACAGTTGGCAAGTTTTTAGCTGAAGATCGCGCGATGCTTGGAGTCTCGTCAAAAGCTCCTCATTTATAGGGCCATCTGAGAGAACCAAAAACGAGCACATATTATTCCCATTTCTTATCCAAATTTTCCATGATCACTAAGGTGCTCAATAGTTTTCTGAAGTGTCGTTGGCCAACAGAAACAGAGATAGCAGTCAAAAAAATTTTAGCGTGAATTAATACACCTGAAATGGTAATGCCAAGGATCTCACACTTGTAATTCTATAAGACTTACACAAAAATGGTTGCAGCTGTAGTAGTTTGAAAAAATATTACTACGGATGTCTGGATTTCATTCATAACACAGCCTGATATGAAAACTTTTCATCGTTCTAAACGCTAAAATGGGTTCTTATTACTTTGGAGCAAACACCTGACCGTTAAGAGATTACGTTTTCTTTATTTCCTTTTGTAATGAGTACTTTTATCCTATCTTCTGGCTTTTTGAAGCAATACAAGGTTTGCTACCCAAAACAACGATTCAAAAAAGATATCAGTGGATTTTCTCTAGTTTACAGCTGCGAAACTCTTCTTGATTTCACGAGATTACTGCTCGACAAACTACGGGGCCAGTTCGCAATTTTAAAGCACTCTTATTGACGGCAACACGTTGACCGACCTCAAAATTATTTTGATGAACAGTTTTGTTATAATGCGAATCGCATTACAGTAGTGATAGAAGTGGTGTATGATATGAATATTTCACCTCTTCCAAATACGTTAGAAGAAATTGTCTGTGTTAGAGCGTAACAAAGTCCGCTTCGTCTACTGAAGAATGACAAGGAGAAATTAAGCCAGCGCTGAAAAATTGTTGGTCTGTTACGAATTTTGTTGGGAATGCCAAAGCATATTGAATAAATAGTTCCGTGTTGTAGCATTTCCGCGTTGTAACATTTACATATAGTTTTTGATGAATTACTAAACAACTAACAATTTTGCAGCACATTCTTGGACATCCAATACGATAGAATACAAATTCAGCAAATTTCATCCAACGTTAAAGAAATCCCCTGGTTAAGAAGACTTTAGCTGAGGATCGTGCAAGTGCTCAACACCTCTCTAAAGCACTTCATCATAAGGTCATCCGAGTGAAGCAAGAGAGTCCGTCACACACATCATCACTTTAACCTTGCTAGAATGGAAATTATCCTAATGCTGATTTTTCCTTGTTTTCCTGTTCATTGAGGTGCTCAGTAGTTTTCTATTGTGGTATTGGCTAGCAGAAACGGAGATAGGAAAGGAAGAAACTTTCAGTGAGGATGGCTAGACATAGCGTGGCAGAAGAAATTCACATTTGTTTCCAGTTGACATCCGTAGTAATGCTTGGAGATGTATATGTTCGAAAGATTTAATTACTCCCACCACCTGGATTTAAGATATAAGGATCTAATATCTAGATGATTCCACAGTTCTGAATGCTGAAACAAGTTTCGAATCTTTAGCAGCAAATATTGTATACATGCACTCTTCACAATGCCTGTTGGCGATGCTCCAATGTGGATGGTGATGAGCAACAGAAAAAGAATTATCTCCGCAAAGAAGAAAGCTGTGAAGTTTGCCGCACAGCACTCACAGAATTTTTTTTCGCGAACACACCAACTCCGCTGCGATTTAGTTTCAAATAGTTTTGATTTACTATGAACTCGATTCACTGTCAAATGCAAGCATAAATCAAATGATATTGAATATTTCACCTCTTTCACCTAGCTACCAAACTAGAAAAAAAGCATCTATTCTTCTTAAGCTGAGCTTTCAAAGTGAGAAAAGACTAGCACTCCTTTCATCTTGAGAACCTTATAAGATGGACTAACCTAGTGGTATGCTCTCATCGTTTTCTCCTTCGCCAGTCAATAATAAAGTTGAGCTGAGTGCTGATGTGATGTGACCTCAGTCAATTTACTCATTCAAAGGAAATAAGCCACTCTGCTTAAGGGATATCAGCGCTAAGCGTGACCTTCCAGATCACTCAAAAATTTCCAAAGCTGCGCTTTAACTGAAGTACCATTGCCTGTTACCCGGAACAAAGCGTTACGCAGAGCATAGACTTGAATCATGTAGTGGTTTCAGAAATTTTCAGAAATTTGGACTTTCAGTAAGATAAAATCAGAATTTCGCTAAGAGCACTGATTATTTGTTGAAACTGCACCATTTTCACCAAGAAATGGGTTTCAAACTTATTTAATATTTTACAAAATTGAAACGCAGATTCAAATGAATAAAGCTGAATAAAGATGACTTGAGCGATGTGCGTTTAGGGAAGCTAACTAACAATCTAAAAAGGAGGGAATAGAATATTGTTACGAAAAGCATCTACGCCTCGACACGATTCCACAGTTTGAATATGATAGCGAAGTTCTCAGACTTGAAAGGCGATTAATGTTATTTTTGCACGTATTACAAATCAGAGACACAATCAGCTTGCGTCATTATCGCCTCGTTTCAGAGATTTCTATGAGAAATGAATAAAGCTGAATAAAGAACTTCATTTCGTTTTAAATAAGTTGCTAAACGGAATGTTGTTTCACTATATTTTCCTTCCACTTCGGATGGTCACTTCAGTTTCTCAACAAATCGTGACAAAAATAGAGAATCCCCTCTTGCCACGTTTTCAGCTAAACTGTTGCGCTAACGTTCTACCTCAATGAGAAAAAAAAAATGCAGTTCGGCGTTGATCGAATCTTGAGAATTTGCGTCATGCATTCGACTTCGTAAAACATTGTTGCAAATGACTGCATCCATATTTGGTATCTAGAAAGTACTAACGGAGACCTTTCTATATATCGAGTTAGCGTCGATAACCTTCCTTACAAGTTTTTTACCAATCTGAAAACTCCGAAGGGATGAAAGATTTGGTGTGCAAGGACACAAGATCGAACGTTTAGCCACTTGTGTTAGCAGGGCACTCTAGCCACTGCGATACATGAGCTCTTCGGTGCACACTATTTTGGAATAAATGTAATTTTGGCTAAAAAATTCGGAATTTTTTTCCAGAAGCCTAATGCAAGGTTGTTATAGTATAATTAGGGTTACTCGTTGTGTCTGTGTCCTGTGCTCGACTAACACGATATCTGATTTAGCTCTAAGTTTGCTGACCAGATGTTCATTTACACGAACATAGAGCGGCCTACTCATCTCGCCAAATTATTCGCCGCCGTGAGGTTTACATGAGTATAACTTAGCGTAATATATCATCTATCTATTCACATATCATCCATTTATATATTTAACATAAAACTATCACAGTAAGAATGGAAAAAGAATCGTAGCGCATCCCACAGGGATTGATCACTGCCGAACAAGGTTCGTTCTTTGGATCATCATTGCCACTATTGAAAAGTAGTGTCTCTAGTTTTCCAAACCTTCAGTAGATATGCCTGTTTATGAAAGATCTGAAAACAGTGAGGTCAGAATTACTGGAGGAATAGAACACTCAGCAGATGTTGGAGTAAGGTAAGTATCATACTGCAGGAACGTCAATTATACAATTTATATTAACACAATCGTAGAAACAGTATGGAGAATACCGGTAAACATATGATGGCTCGGTAATGCTAATGTTAACGGATAAAAATCTGAAAAATAAGGATGCAAGTGAAAAATAAAACTTGAACTTCACAGATAAGTAGATAAAAAATCGAACAGTGATAAATAATGAATGTCACCTGAACTGCAACTTTGTTAATGACACTGCTAGCCGAGTTCACAACATACCAGCAAAGACATGAGATACGCTACGAAATTTGGGACCTGTGGAGGCTTCGAACCGGCAATCGCCTTCTCCGATACATTACTCACTCGGCCATCAAGCCCCTCATTCTGTTTCTTTCTCAGCAATAAATAAATGGTACCACTTGGCTTCGGTAAATTAAGTGCTTCAAATGATACCTCTAAAACACCAAGTACGCAAACTGTAGATTCGATCCTGGAGAATGAATTTATTTCAGGAATTAGTTACAACTGGAAAAAAATGTTCAGAAAAGCGAACGTTCAGCAGTCGCAATCTAAGATCGCATGGATGAATGGATGCTCGACAATCTCAACGCATGCCTTGAAATAGAGGAAAAGATATCATTTAATGAGAAGTACTGAATGGGATACAAATTCTCCACGGGAATATTCATTGTCCAATAGTGTGGATTGATATGCAAAACTTCGAACGTCAGACAGATATCGAACTCTTATTTCACCTTTTACGGGAGCTCGTGCTAGCCTGTTGCGCTGTCGGGGCTTCTGCCCTGCTATCACTCTTTCTGCGACACAAGGAATCGATCTATCAGCAATTAGCTGCCAACGATTTCTTCTTGACAAGCACATACAGGCTTTTAACCCAGTTATGCTGAGTGATATAAAAAAAAGATAAGTGTAGCAGAAAGAGTGATATGGCAGAACAGGAGCGTCAATAGTGCAGTTGGTTAATGCGTCCCCTGAAAAAAGTGGAATGTGGCTCAATCCCGTCTGAGGCCAAAAGTTTTGCATATCTCTCAGCATTGATACTCGAAACATCATGCCACCCCTAGAACGGTCAGAAAATAAGAATTTCAGTTGAACATATATATTTACTGTCGTTGAACGCATGAAGGCAGTACAGCAACAGAGCCTTATCTCAACAACACAAGCATCACACTCATTAACACCGAAATGGTGAAATCGAAATTGTTGGTTGCTATGTTCTGTGAATTATGCAACTATTGAGACAAATGAATGGATCCTCAATTCCAACATCTGATTCTCCACTGGCAGCATATTTACCATCAGAGGTAGCCTTTGTACTGCTCGAGTAACGATCCAAATAAAGCATCATTCCAAATATTCTTGCCAAGAAAGAACCTGAAGTGTTGCTGATTTACTATAATTACACCCTACAAGTTTTTTTTATTCAGCCGCTCTCAAGCAAGGACATAATGTCGTAATCATACATCCAATTATGCTGAATGATATGAAAGAAAATCGACTATAGAAGGGAGTTGAACACGCGTTTCACCCACTCAAGGGGCAGCGTGCCACCACTACATCCTCAAGACCACTGTCGCTCATATTGTTTGTCTACTAAACAGATAAAACTATTCTCAGTGAAATATACTGTCTAACCACATATGTGAATGAGGTAATCTCACCTCTCAACTTCAGATAAAGATATGTCATTCCACATCAAACTATTTAAATGTTACGAAAACTATCTGCAATCTGCAAAATTTTGTCTACAAAATTCAACTTTTCACAGGCAGGAAAACGCAGTGCTGGCTGTAGCCAGTGATTGAAGCTTTCGAATGACTACTAACACTCCTATAAAAAATTTTTGTCCAGCGATTCAGGTCGAATATTCGTTTGTCCCCGAATAATCGAAAATAACCAAATATGTAATATGATTGATAACAAAGCTCATCGATAATCGGTATTAGGATTAAACCAAACGCTCTAGAGTCCAAAATCAACGGATTCAGTAAATCCGCTCCAGACGAGGACTTTGTCTTGAACAAGTTTGAATAAAAGTGTTCGTTTCCACAAAACTAAAGATGAGTGTGCTTTCTAATGTAAGTGGCATACTACGTTTTCCACTATTTTCTTGATGGATACGGACGAGTCAGTGTGAAAGATTCATTCAAAACAACACACCTACTGACCTTTCCGCAGTTTCGTTTTCTTCAAAACTTGGAATAGTAAAATTGACAGGAACACTGCACTTAATCAAACACTTTCATAACCCAATAACCTACGTAACCATTCAGTACACCGAGATTTCACGGATCTTCTTCACTGAGAGAACTCTGACGAGTGAGTCGCGATGGCATGAGGCACGTGCACAGGTCTTGGGGAAGGGAATCAAACGCAAACTAAGAACAAACTCGTACTGTCCTGGCAGAGACGTGGATTTAGGGGACGGATTTTCTGTCCTTAAATCGCCAATTTGACATATCTCCATTTCTGCGAGATAAAGTGACCAAAAGTCTACGGATAAGAGACTAAGAAGTGCCTAGGAGGTGATCAGGAGAAGCTGAGGTCATACATAGTCGACCTTCAGAACCACATATTCAGTCTCACTCCCTACAGACAATTCTTTTGAATAAACTTTGAACCGAAATTTCTTGGAGATCGAGTCTCATATTTAAATTATACCATTTGCGACTTTTTTGATAAAAATTATTTCCAATTAGTTTCAAATAAACACTATCTAAACTAAGTACTATATCCCACTCCATTAAAACGTATTTTGCTATTCACAATTAAAAAGTCAAAAAAGAGGGTATATAACAAGTCTTCTAACTGACCATCGCTTTTCAGTGATCTCCTGTTCTCCCGCTGAAAATCTTTCTTTAGGAAGCGGATAAACATTTAATCTCAAGTTCCGCATGCTCTTATCAAAAGCCATAATTTCTTGGGCATCCAGAATCCTTTCAGCAGGTGGAGCAGACTCTACAAATGCGTTCAACATAAACACGATAAACACGGGTATATAAACAAATGTATACATACATTTCACACAAAAAAACGCATGTGGCGCAGTGGTTAGAGGTGGTCTGCGTCGACAGACAAGGTTGATGATTCGATCTCGCGCTCAAGGTTCACCAAGCCAACCATTCCTCCGGCGTCAATAGATTTGTACCAGACTGGCCCCAGACTTTTTTAGGAAAATAAGCAGCACTGACTCGATACAACGATACGCCCGGCGAGTCATTGTAATTACAAAATGTGCACTCAATCACCTTAAACAAAGTTAAAAATTGAAGACGGATGCATGGCGCATTCCCATCAACGACGAAAGTTTTGTCCTTTATCACACGTAAACTGTTAATTATCTCTTTCTACACGATCTGTCATCACAATTTACTATGCGAATTCCAGTATATCTACCAACGCATCGTTTCCTCGTATGCAGTCTCCGCAAAGATCTCCAAATATTTCACTCGTTGCTTAGGAATTCGACTTCTTTCAAAATGAGGCTGGTCAAGACGATTGCCCTTACAATATCCAAAATAGCCAATCTAAGGCATTAACACCTAGACTGAAGGAGAGCGTGGTGGTGTAGATAAGCTAGCGTTCCGATATTCGCACTTAATTACCAAAATATCAACCACCTATTCTCCTTGAGATCTTTTGTTGAGCTGATGAGTTAAGACGATTGAATGCAAGCGATCCAGCTCACTGCTTATCAAATAGTTTCCAATACAGTGCATCGTTAGCCATTTGAGAACCACAGTTGATACGCAGGCGGTGTCGCGAGCAGCATTTGGATGTCGGTCTCTGCCTCTGCATGTCCGCACCTGCCTTCCCACGAGACGCGACGCCACCCTTAAAGTGGGTGAGTAAGAGTTGATCGCCCGGCTTGATACGAAACATATCATGTGGTCCTTCGAGGGTTAACCAAACGACAGCTCACCCCTATCCCTCCTCCCTTCTGTTAGAAAATACGAAAAGAGGTGTGCAAGATAGGAAACGCATACAATGCATGATTATACCCTTTGCAATATGGCGCTATAGATGACAAGATCAATGATGCAGTTCCTTTAGATTACAAGAAAATGATAGAGGAAGAACAGGACTAATCATATGAAAACTCACGAGGATATGTCCCAGATAAACCATCTTTTCGCGGCTTGATATCAGCTAGGGGAAAAACAACTAGATCATCTTCGCTGCTTACCCTTATTCTGAAAAGGAATACATTAGATTTCCTTCAAGTTCTGTAGCAAAAGTTCTAGTAACTGCAATACCCACTTAAAAAAAAACCCAATACTTGGGTAATGCAGCAAAACGAGATGGCTTTAGAATCACCCCGTATTTTGCTTGCTAAGAGGACACGAGACTGGTGACAATATAATTTATTCAGTACACGTTAGGCAATATTTTTGGCACACATCTCAAAGATTTCGCCTTCTGCAGGCCCACAAGCAGTCAGTTCGACTACATTGAATTGAGTTGAATTCAACTCTTCTGGGCTTTGAAGAAAGAGAAATCGCTGAATCGTCAGCCATCAATATCATTTGTAATGTATTAAATAAATTGTACTGCTAACAATCTTGTATTAGCTGAACATGGAAGTAGGGAGTTGATTGCTCAGTTAAGACATTAATCGATAATCGGTCCTAGAAACTGCTTCAAATATACATGAAAGGTAGCCATAGAAGAGTTGCAAGTAACAGCAAAACTATAGTAAAATTACCGTCTAGATTCGCTAAAGAAGGTCCGCAGTAGAGCGGCCCGTTGCTGCAGTACATCAGAAGAAAAATCAGCCGACTTGGCAGGTGTATGCAGAACAACTGAAATCTAATAACTATGCAAATAAGAGAACTAGAACTACATACGTGGATAGTTTCT
Source organism: Parelaphostrongylus tenuis (assembly GCA_019055375.1). Classification (NCBI taxonomy): domain Eukaryota; kingdom Metazoa; phylum Nematoda; class Chromadorea; order Rhabditida; family Metastrongylidae; genus Parelaphostrongylus; species Parelaphostrongylus tenuis. The sequence continues at coordinate 303,332 of JAHQIW010003504.1, forward strand.
CATGGAAACTATGTTGGGGCTCGTACTACTAGAGAAGACAAACCATTCAAGTATCGAAATATGTACAAAGTTAACCGCATGTATAAGTTTGCCATAATGAGTGACTATTAAATCGCTCTATCAGCTTTGGCACTACAGCAATAAACACCAAATTTATACATACATATTAATTAAAACTGCATGACTTTGACATCGTTCAGTTGCTCAATTACCTGCGAAGATTATGGTATATAAGATGCCTAATCTCGCTTCAAGAGGAAGCTGTCTTGGGAACAAAGTCGCTTTCTATTCACGCACGAATGACGCGTAAAGGTAAGTGCTAGCGAAGCAGTGCGCAATGGTGCGATTGTTGCAAGCTGCAGAAAGGACGGCTGGGAAAGTGGTTCGTAAAGCTCAAAGCTGGAGAGATTAGTCTGGAGGATCAGTCGCGCTCGGGCCGTCCACAGCAAGCTCCATTAATCTGGCTAGCCATTTCACTAGCATTTTCCCTGATACACCCTTCGTGTATGAGTAGCAAGCAAACTTGTTCCCACGACAGCTCCATCTTAAAGCAAGTATAGGCAAGTTATATACCAAAATGTTCGCAAAAAATACACAACTGAACGATACCAAAGTGATGCAATTGTGACTACTTCTGTTTTATAAATCTGAAGTTCATTGCAATGGTGCCAAAACTTATGGCAAATACGAAGAGAAGTCGATATATTGAAAGAACGAAAACTATATCCTTACAAGTAGCACGACCTTTTTGGTATGATTATGGTAATAATTTTGAGATTAAAATTTTTTTAATAACTAGAATTTCAAAAAAACATTCACCTAGATTGACCTTCCTAGTAGCATTATAGTTCGGGATCTTCTCAGTGACGTGTTCAAAATTGGCAAGGAACATTTCGGCGGTACGGATCAGCTGAAATAGTGCACAAGAAAATGCTTTAGAACTCAACAAATTTGATACAACAAAAAAAAGGAAGCGAGTAGGGATGGTGCAGCTTTCAAATTAGGCAAAGGCTATATCATCGCACGAGAAAAGTGGCCAAAACACACCTTTACCATTTCAATATCAATAAACCAATCTGAGCAAACCAGTATTGTGTGAGATATTTGCATGAGAAATGCAATAAGCTTCACAATCTGAAACTGACAAACAATCATATCCATATTATGCGTTCAAATGTATGCATATATATATATATACATATATATACATATATATGTGTATATGTGACATAGATGTGTGCGTATGTATACATATACATGTATGGACATGTATAGACGATAAAGGATAAAGCTCTCGACGTTGATCGATCCCTGAGGGACGCACCTAACCCTGTGGGAAGGTGAGACCCGGAGTGCGAAGGTGAGCATGAAAGCCCATTAGTGCCTAAAGCCGAATTATGTTTTACACCGGCAGCGTACTCTAACTACTATTTGCTATGGTGAAATGGTCCCTTGACCTTTTCCGAGGATGAACTTCTCTTCAGAAAGGTTTTCAGGATACTAACAAAATGGAATATATTTGTAAGCACTTTTAAACATATAGGTTGTGCGTGGCGCATTGGTTAGAGGTTCACTGCAACACACAAGTGGTCGATAGTTCACTTTGGCGCCTGAGGCTTACTAGGCTCCAATTCCCCTTGTAGCCGGCGAATTGATACCAGACTTATCTGCAAGGACAGCAGCAGTGACTTGATACATCGGTAGGCACCAGGAGTCATTGTAAAGGCCGAGTATGCATTGAATTACTTCTCATGATGCTTTATGAAGATGAATGCATAGCGTTTCTCTCAGTAATCGATCAACGAGAAAAGTTATCTTCTGTCATCTATGGAGAACCAGTTTCATCTAAAATATTCTCAAAAATTTTTGAAAACAGAACCCTCTCTGAAATGGAACGTCTTACCTCCACTAGTTATTAATGGCATAACGTCCATCAGTAAGTGTTGACCGACTGTACCTTATTGCTTCATCGAGTACAGACGCACAATTAGAAGCCTGGAATTAGAGAGGAGTCCAAAAAATTCAAAGACCAAATCACTCCACAAGGAGATTCGAATTGAATTATTACTTGACAGTCGAGAAAAATTTCCTTGAACTTCGTGATGTAAGGGTGGATTTTCGTGGTTTGATGTCGAGAGCTCTCCAGAGCTTCACGTGACGCTGGCCGAAAGATGTACTGCCTTTAATCAAATGGTGAGCCAAAATTAGTCGAGAATAAAGGACAAATTCCATACACTATACATATCCTGAGAATTATTTCCACCAATCATACTCAAAATCGTCGATTTGCCAGCACCTTGTGGGCCAATAGCTGAGATCACATTGTAGTTGCTATTCTCACCACTAAGAAATTCCTAAAACTTAGCATTTTACTCCTAAACTTAACCAAATCTGACTGCTGTAGATATTACTCAACGAGATTTGCCCGAAGTTCACCGACCAAATGATTACAGATACTCAAGAATGTTGACTGGCATGCAAAACATTGAAACTCGGAGAGAATCGAAGCTGTTCTCACCGTTTCTGGTGTGCGGGCTAATCTATTGCACTACCGGAGTTCCTGTTCTGCTATCACTCCTTCTGTGATACATGGTATAGATCTGTTAGCAACCAACTGGCAACGGTTTGGCCTGATAAACTTATATCAGCATTGAACCCATTCAAACTGGCAGCTGATGCATATATGTAACCGACGAAAACTTTTTTATTCAAGCTTCTGGTAGTGTATATGTTATATTATCCTAGAATGTCGAGTGATATCCAAAATACTGAAACTCGAGTGGGAGTTGAACCCGAGTCTCACTCTTTTCGGAGGTTTCTTACAGATCCGATATCTTGTAGCGCAGAAAGAGTGGTTCTTTTCAGCAATCTGGGAGCAAATAAAAAAAACGACCTCTTTCGTTGGACAAGATTTTTCCATAAGATTGTTAGTAATCATTCAGAATCTCAAATCTTTGGCTTCTGCGCCAGGTGATCCTTTTTGGAAAAAGGCCCATTTATAACGCTGTGGCATACAAAGTAAAATTATGTTATACACCGGCCGAATACTCCAAGTATTATTCCGCTGGAAGCACGAAAAGCATGCGAACGTGTAGAGGAAATTTTGTATTATTAGAGTTATACCTTTTACTGAAGTCTTCTTCGCAGCGGATAAAAAAATGCCTAATTGAATAACAAAAATAGCACTTCACATGTGAACCGCCTCAGCGCCCCGATCGATCGCCGCGTTACAATCACGGGCAGTGCCCTCCTCCACCCTGTCCTCTCCCTCAGTCCGCAGATCAGCCGAAAAACAGAAACTTGCGTACGTGAATCAATCTTATTTTCTCCGCACTGTGGTGAAACGGTCTTTCCAGAGATTAAGCATAGCATTGAAATCATGAAACTTACACTATCGAATGGTTTCTGATATTCAGAAGAAAGAGCTCTGTACTGCGACAAAAACGTTCGTGTGGAACACAAATGTTCTCTTTCTGCTACAACGTTATAAAAAGGCTTTTTACAAAAAAAAAAAATGGCGAAGTAGCCACATATTCAATCCTTCGAATGATTTCTAAAAATGCAGCAGAAAGTTTTAATACGGCGAAAGGATTGTCTCTTCATTTGCCGCGGAAACGAAAAAACCAAAAAGTTATAGCAGATCAGTAGCTTAGTAGTGCATAGGTCAGGACAGGTCTCCCACAAAAAGCAAGGCGAGAGTTCCACTACCGCTCGAGAATCAAGTTTTGATATCACTCAATAAGGTTGAACTATAGTTTCAGCATCAAAAACCTGCTACTAAAGCGGTTAGATAGAAGAATCCTTCACTTATGTTTTGCGTAATGTAAACAGCGCAAATTGAACAAATCTGAATATTATATAAAGTAAAATAAAGGGGGCGCCGTGGCCGACTGATTGTGACGCTCGTTGCGGCGCGCGCGGGATTGAGCTCCATCCCCCCATACACACAACACACTCGTCGGTAGTCAACAAGAACGCTCTATGGAACGCCCACTGCCAAGCTATTCTAGAGATTTCAAGGAAACATGCTTGACCAGTAATCTATGTCTTTCAAGAAGAAGACGAAAAAAGAATCAAATGCTAGAAGTACTGGGATCCGCGCAACAGCAAATTGCGATGACCGGTCGTGTAAATAAAAAAAAATGTGAAGTAAATGGCTTATGTGTCAAAAAGAACGCACGTAAGAAGCGACAGACCAATAATTGGCCATATTGTTATGGCCCAGACCACAAAACAAAATAAGAAAGACAAGAGGAATTGAACAATCCCGCTCACCGGTATGTACGTAGGATACAGGTACCTTCCATAGACTAAAATAAGCGCTCACAGCTGCTATTGCCTTTCCTGAATTTGTGAAATCTTCTTCTTCATTCACAATGAAAAATGTAAGTAGTAGTTCCAGTCTTTTCACTTTGAGTCTGCGTTGTCCTCAGCACAATTTAGGGAAATACCACATACTGATGATTAAGTACTCAACTTTCTAGTAAACGAACTCATAGACGTTGACAGAACCGAGTACCTTGCATCACACAGAGAGTGATAGCAAAACAGGAGCCCGAAAGTGTACTGGTTGGCACGCTTCCCCGGCCGGTAGGGGTGAGATAAGGGTACAACTCCGCCCGAGGTTCAAAGGATGAGCACATCACACTTTATTTTACTTTATTGACCCGTCTTCACAGTGTTTCTTTTTCACTGCGCGGATCCCAGTACTTCTAGCATTCAAATCGTTTTTCGTCTTCTTCTTGAACGTCGTAGAATACTGGTTGAGCGAGTCCCTTGCAATCTCGAGGATACAGCCTGGCTGTGGCGTTCCACTTGGCGTTCGTTACTGATTGCTGGAGAGTGCTGGGGAGGGTAGTTAGCCCCATGCGCGCCTCGACGAGCATCACAACCACTCGCCACAGGCGGACCCGATTTAGCGTGTCACTCAACATTATGGATATATGGTTATAGACGTTTGGTCATCAGACAATTCATTATCCAACTGATAGAATAGAGAAAGAAGGAATTTTCTACACATTTCGAACAGCGAAGAACAGTATCCATCACAGAACAACATTAGCCGAGCTGAGCAAGATCTCGATGAAAATGGCTCGCCAGTAGGAAACCTCTACCACAATCGCCGAAATCAACAACATAGAGGACATTCTCTTGAAGCGTGGTACTTTTTGCTTTCCTATGATGACAGCTCATTCTCATGACAGGAACACTCTACAGGTGATCTCACTCGTCAAAAATTACTTTGGAGAAGAACGATATCGTCGAAAAATTAGTGATCGATCATCGAAGTACGTGTTAACATCGACGTATCTCCGAAAAGGTCAGTCCATAATATAGTCTAGGGATTAATCATTCCCAAGACTGATAGAAAATCCGCCTTTTTCTCATGATTTCTTGAAGGAACCAGTGTAGCGCAGTGATTAAAGGTATCCTGCAACACACAGATAGATCAGCTTCCGTTCAACACAGCTCCTTGACACATCTAGTCATTCATCTATCTCTCATTTGCAAAATTACTGGTAGGCCAAGAAGAGTGGCCTGATAGGTTGATAAGAAACCTGAAATCATTGTAGAGACCAAATTATCCGCCCCATCACCTCTACGACGCTACGAATGGAGCAGGATACACGGCGCTCTCCACAGCAATTGATCAACGCCAAACAATCTATCCTTCATGAACCTTACTACCACTTCTGGTCTACCTCATTCCCAACTAAAGCGCTCGTGGCGCAATGATTAGAGATGCTCCGTGGCTCACATGATGATCGACCATTTGATGGTCGATGGTTAACCCCGCGCTCAAGGCTCACTAAGCTTTCTATCCTTCCGTGATCGGTGATCTGATATCAGACTTGTCTGTGAGGATAGCAGCACTGACTTCATACCCAATAGGCCACCGCCTGTCATTTTGAAGGCCAGATATGCATTGATCGAATCACCTCAAGCGATGCTATGAATCAAAGATGAATGGATGGCACATCCCTCAGGGATAAACCGACTTTGAGAGGTTTATCTTGTTTGCTTTACTCCTTAGTCTTTCAAAATTTCAGTAAACATGTCTGTCAATAGCAGAAAATCTAAAGACAATGAGATCAAAACCATTGGTACAACAAAAAACTCACCAGCAGATATTGGAGTAAGGTATTTACTATATTGCATAGACGTCAGTTTTACTATTTTATATTCCCACATTCGTAGAAACGGTATGGAGAACACAGGGACCCACATGAGGTTCGACAGTGCCAACGTTATCGGATACGGATAACTCTGAAAGCAACACAGCAAGTGAAATCTTCGAAAATCTTTAATTTTACCTCCGAGATTTCTTATGTTTTTACTGTTTTTTTCGCAGTGTTATGACGTTTCAAGTATTCCTAAGAGAATTGAGTGGTAAGCAAAGATTCGACCTCATAGGGGAGTTGAACCCGCACTTCATCCATACCGGGACGTGTGCTACCACTATACTTCATGCTTACCACTCGACTCTCTTAGGAATATTTGAAACATCATAACACTGCGAAAAAGAGCAGCGTAAAAAAGAAATTTAGAAATCATATAAATACAACGGCTCTCAGCTTAACTGGGTTTATAGAGCGGTATTGCCTACCCGACCAAACCTGTTAATGGTTGGTGGCTGATAACTATGTTAGAAGATACTGAAGAATGAGTAGTGAGTAAGCGGTGGCCTCTGTGGTGTAGTGGTAGCACGCGTCCCCGGCATGGATGAAATACGGGTTCAACTGCTGCCTGACTCTCATACCCTTTGGGGACCACGGACCCAACCCTCTGCGTCTCGAACCCTTGGCGTGTTGCGTCTAACAATGGTGTCTAATCCCAAAGTGTCATTGTCAGACGTAACACATTGGAGACTAGACACCACTGCCAGACTCGACACGCTGAGGCTACAGACGCAGAAGGCTGGGTCCATGGTTCCGAAAGAGTTAGGCTACATCGACGTACGCTAAGTCAGTGGCTTAGTGAGCTTCGGTGGTCTCGCCCGCCTCATTAGAGCCACACGCTCCAACAATCACTCCAACCGATGAGAGAGAACGGGGAAACATGTCTAGACACCGTGAGCGTTGTCTTAACCCTGGGGCGTGTGGTTCTGATGAAGCGAAGGAGACTGCCGAAGCGTATGTGAGCCACTGAGATACCAAACCTCGAAAGGCTCAAAAAGGTCTTTTAAAATTTATCGCAGTTCTAGAACAAGGTTTTTAGAGGCAGTCGATTCAAAGGCAGCTTTCATATTTGTAAAGTGGTGATCGTACCCGAAGGAAGAGAAGCGCAGTGGCTAGCGATGCGGTGTGTCAAGAAGCAAAAGTGATGAGCAAGGCTCTGGTTCGGTCCCCCCCCCCCCTGAACACGACGGCACGGTGATTCGTCTCGGCCAGCATTCCACGATATTCATAAAGAAGACGAACTGCCGAATCAACATTCCATGAAACATTATGAGATCTTGGCGGACCACTATGTTAACTTCTATCTACTTAGTGCTATCAGCTCGAACGACGATATCACGATGATTACGAAGAATGAAGGGATAAAGCTTTGGAAAGGGTCAATCTACGGAGACGCCCATGCGTCTATCGTAGATTTTAGCTTTACTTGATTCACCGACTCCGAGAGCAGAGGCTCGATGGGCTTGGGCGCGGGATCGAACCATGGACCACCTGTGCGGCGGACGCACAGCACCTATGCCACTGCGCCACAGGTGCTAATTCAACCATATCAATACGAGAGAGCTCTGATTAATCCGACAGATCTAGGGGAAGGACATGGGATGTCAAATTTTGAAAGTCAAAAAAGACTCGGCAAATCTTCAATTAGAAGTTTAAAACCCATACTGTATTATTGGTTTTTGTGTAATTACGGAGAAGACAGTGTAAAAGACGACATCAACGATAAAGGCCTAGTGAGCGTCGGGTTTTAGGGACCTATGGTCCGCTGGGATTCTGTGGATCGAGGCGCTCTTCTCCTTTCTGATATCCGGAGAAAATCGATTCGGCCTAACTTCATGATCTGCACGATTCTTGCCCTATCCTCGTTCGTCATATGATCTCATTCTCTCCACGATTTCCTTGACATTGCGATTTATTATAGAAAATCTTAATGTATTCTATATTCTTAGTGCTTTTTAGCAGTGGTATGATATTGAATATATGTGTAAAGTCTAAGAAGAGCGTATGTGGGGCAGTGGTTAGAGGGGCTCTGCGTCGAATGCGAGGTCAATGGTTCGATCTCGCGCTCATGGCTCACCAAGCCATCCATCCCTCCGGGGTCGGTAAACTGGTACCAGACAGGTCTCAGACTTGTCTGGGAAGATAAGCAGCACTGACTCGGTTCAGCGAGAGGCCTCCGCGAGTCAATGTAAAGGCCAGATATGCATATAATCACCTCAAAACGAAGTTAAAAATTGAAGCCGAATGCATGGCGCATCCCTCAGGGATTGATCAACGCCGAGAGCTTTATCCTTTTTTTTTATTTATCCAAGGATGCTGAGAGATATGCAAAACTTCGGCCTTAAGCAAGAGTTGAACCCGCACTACGCCCATACTGGGAGAGCGTGTTGCCACAGTACGACTATGCCGACCGCTTAGCTAGCGCTCTGCGCTATATAATATCAAAGCTGCCAGGAACTGGTCGATCAGTTGGTTTGGTCTAATAAGCATAAATCGGCATCAAAGCCCATTAATCGAAAGCAGTGATAGCAAAGAGATGGCTCAGGTAGCGCAGTGCTAGCACTCGCCCATGGCGATGAAGAAACGCTGGTTCAACTCCCGCCCGAAGTCGAATGCGTCGCATATCATTTTAGAAATCTGATTACAGCAAGTAAAAAGCAAATGTGTAATAACAAAAATCAAAAGGTTATCACCTGAAGTACAACTTTATTCGTGATACTGCTAGCCGAACTTACAGCATACCAGCAAACGCAGATAAATATGACACGAACTTTGAATCGAAGAGCTGGTGTCAGATTAAAGAGGATGACCATCACACCTGCAAAAGGCACATAACCAAATGTTCTCAGCTCAATCTTGAACTCTGTTTCGCTTAAATCTTAGATATCAAATAATAATAATAATAGTGATTAGATCGACAAGACCTCATTTTGATTAACCGCTTTTCAGTGGTAGTATGATGCAACAGTTATACACAATGATGTTCAGTGATTGCAAAACGTTGACGTCAACTGGGACTCGAACCCGCAATTCACCTTTTCCGGGAGCGCGTGCTTAACACGTTAACGGTTGGTCGCTGCCAGATTGATGCGTTGCAGCGTCGAAAGAGTGGTGGCGAAACAGGTCTCGGTAGTGCATTTGGTTAAGCACATTCCTTAGACAGGATGGATATACGGGTTCGAGTGCCGCCTGACGTCAAAGTTTTGCACTTAAACAAATCATCGAAAACATCAAGAATTCCTATGCGCAATGGATCCTGAGTATTGTAAGGTGGTAACTTTTAGAACGAGACATCTCAGCATTATGCTAAAAACCGTAAGAGAAATCCCACGAAATCCTTACTGATATTATGGAAAATCATCGACTACACAAACATGTAGGGGCGGAGAAGCGCAGTGGTTACTAGTTCAGGTATATCAGGAAGTAAAGTGATAAAAAAGGCAGTGGTTGAAACCCGTTTCCCATCACTCCTGCAATCAATCAAGTGTACACGCAGGAACGTCTTAGCTCGGCTGGTTGCGAAACTGCAAGGAGAATCGTATCGACCAGGATGTCATGGAGATTCATAAAGAAGATGAAGTTCTTGAGCAGCAGTTGAATCAACACATGAAATGTTCGGGCACCTTTGGGGGACGGATGGAGGGGAGGGAAAAAACCGAATGGATGGGGTGCTGGAACTTGCAAGAAATCATTTGTATTAGATCTTCATGACAGAACAGGGATTTCAAGCGAACCGTCGAATACACATCATTTCATCTTTGATGCAGCAGATTTCTAATAACTTCTAGAACACGAAAACTCTATATTAGGCTCAAAATCACAAAATCAGAAATTCCACAAAGTCCAGGAATTATTCGATTATAAATAGGCCTTGCAATCATTATTGAGCCACGCATGTCAGTGGTCTGTCAATGAGGGCTCACTTATAGAGTCCGGTACACGAGCTTCGATCTTGCGATCTCGTCAGTCGGGCAGTTACCCTTTCTCGCCTTTTGCCAAAGCTAAATATGGGCTCTAAGGCTCCACGTGTATCGGGCTCTATAAGTCAGCCCTGTTTGACAGACCACTGACATGCGTGGCTCAAAAATGGTTTCAAGACATATTGAAATTTGAGCTGTAGTCTCAAGAAAACACTCGAAACGAATGTTATAAATAGGCCGTTCAATAAGTTTTGTCACTAGAGCAATAAACACATTTACTAACCACAAGTAATTAGAACTGTATGATTTTGGTCTCACTCAATAGCGCACTAACATGCGACCATTTGGGAAAGGAACTTGTCTATAGCTCTATGATGAAGCTGTCGTGTGGAGGACCTCTATTTGCTACTCATGCACAAATGGCGTGTAGAGGAAAATGCTGGTGAAGCGGTACGCAAGCTTAATGGAGCTTCCTGTGGACGGACCGAGCATGGCTGACCTTACAGACTGAATTCTCCAGCTTTGAACTTCCCGAATCACTTCCTAGTCGTCGTTTCAGCAATCGCATCATCGTCCCAAATTGAATTAATATTAAGCACCGCTTCACTAGTATTTTGTCCGAGCCATTCGTGCATGAGTAGCAAGCGAATTTGTTCCCAAGGCAGCCCCGTCTTGAAGCAAATATAGGCAAGTTCTGTAGCAAAATGATCGCAAGAAAATGCGCAAATGAATGATACCAAAATCACGGAATTTTACTTACTTCTTATTGATAGATATGCTGTTCATTGCTTTAAAGGCAAAACTTGTGAAACGACCTTTCAACACACTTTAGACACTTTATTGATCCTCCTTCACAGCGTTTTTTCTTCACTGTGCGGATCCCCGTACTTCAAGCATTCAATCCCTTTTTTCGTCCTATTCCTAAGCGTCGAAAATTATTGGTTAAGCGAGTCTTCTCACAATATCGAGGACAGCTTGGCTGTGCCGTTCTGCAAAGCGTTGTCTTAAGCTGTAGGAGAGGTTTGTAGGGTGGAGATCGGCTCCACACACAAAACGACGAGCATCACAACCATTCGGCTATGGCGCCACCTATTTGGAATGACCTAACAAAAATAACTCCCTCCTAGAAACTGCTGGCTACAACTAACCGCTGAATTTTTTTATAAGGTTGGGGAAAAGTAATTGCGGCTTCGTAAATTGCTTCAGATGATGAGATCTTAATTACAGGGATCCTTAATAACTTCGTACTAGCTCATAAATAAAAGCAGAATATTGATCATCTAGATAGCGGTTCAATTAAAATCGGATTTGAAGAGCACGGATGAACGTTTGACAATTTCAGTTTGGGGATTTAAATAGACAGACATTGTACAATGAAATCTACTGCATTGGATATAGATTTTTCATGTGAATATCATTGTCGTTGGAAATATCCACAAAAGTGGCAAAGTGACAATGCACTTTTATTTCAACAACAACACACCACCACCCTCACGAACATCGGAGAAGAAAAATTGAGGTTGGTTATGTTCTGGTGGTTTGTGCCACCATTGTGACAGTTGATTATGTATTCGATTCAAACATCTGAGTCTCCATTGGTAGCATACTTACCAATAAAAATAGCATTTGCACCGCTCCAGTAACGCTTCAAATGAAGCATTCGAAATATTTTTGGCTATGAAGAACCTGAGATGTTAATAATTTGTTGAAATCACATTACAGTCTGCAAAAGTTTACATTTTGTCGCTTTTGTAGCAAGGCCATGATTGTATAATTATATATCCAAAAATGATGAGCAGCATCCAATGCATTCGCTTCAATGGTAGTTGAAGCGAAGCTTCACCCGTACCGGTGGCGGCGATAGTGGTTTCGGTGGCTCCAGTGGTTGCACAGGCCCATTGAATGAGTAGCGTATGGGTTCAACTGTAGAATAAGCCCACATACTTTGCATATCACTCAGCATTATTGGAACCATATTGCTTGCCTACTTTCAAAACACTTGCAATGAAATTCACTGATCTGGATAGACGCAATAGGTTAGTGCAAAATTAATGGCGGCTTGTGCATTCTCAAATTCTGCCTTTTGTTATCGGACTAAACTCATAAATAAATGTGGTTAAATTATATATCGATCTGAAGCACATTTCCCGTTTTATCTTCTATTGTTAACGATGTTTTACTTGTTTTTTATATCACATTTATTTGAATCCATGGGAAGAATGTTGGTTGGGCAAAAGTAATGGCGGTTTCAGTCTTTAAATTCAAAATGAGTCGTAAAGCAGTAAAGACCACTCGCAACACCAACACCGTATTCGGCCTATAAACTGCTCAACAAAGTCGACCTCTAACCAATATGGAGTCGGCAAACAGAACGAAAAGACACGCCCACACAGTCGACAGAGGTAGCCACAAGTGGACCGTCAACAATACCATTCTCAAGTATTCTCGTGCGCTGGCAGAGAGAGAGGTATCTCCATCGCTGTCGTCCACCATGTTCACCATCGTCATCATCTTGGTTTACCGGTTTAGCTTACATTCTATTGCAACTTAATTGCATCCATCTAGTAACTGAAGCGATTCTTATAATAGCCTTTTCTTCATCACTACATCGTTCACTGATCCTTGCTGAGGACCGTTTATGATATTACTTCTTCTTCAGCCAGTTCTTCGTTCTTTAGGTGACTCATTCTCCTCAGGGTGATTGATTGTTATAGTTACTTCAGTGTATCCTTTCATCATTATCTGAGCCAACATGTCATGTGGTCTGGTAAGGGATCTTGTACAGCCCGAGACACGTGTTTCGTCCTTACAGACTCATCAGCCGGGCAGAACCCGTCGTCTGTCGATCTTTTTATAGTCAGTTCTCTCTGGAGCCTTACACTCCTTATGAGGAGTTATCGACGACGTACGTTTTACACTTTATGTCAAGTGAAACATCCACCTAACACAGAGTGTTGTGCACTCGATTGCTCATTGGCTGTACTTGTATCATAATTATATCTTTATCTTGAGTGCTTTGTTTAGACCACGCTCATATTTCATAGAGTGTAAAGCGTACGTCGTCAATAACTCTTTATAAGGAGTGTAAGGCTTCTGAGAGAACTGACCATGAAAAGATCGAAAGACGGCGGGTTCTGCCCGGCTGATGAGTCTGTAAGGACGAAACACGTGTCTCGGGCTGTACAAGAGCCCTTACCAGACTACATGACATGTTGGCTCAAATATTGATGAAAGGGTATATTGAAATTTGAGCGTGGTCTAAACAAAGTACTCGAGGTAAAGGTATAATTACTTCAGTGTTCTATTCAAATGTGGTAGAATGTGAGAACAAATCGAGTACCCATCGCTGCCGTTAGTTGGTAGGTCGGGGCCCGGGTATCATCCGTGTAAACTAAGTCAGTCCTATCCTTATCAACACATAATGCGAGTACATTCTAGGTTTACGCCGAGTGGTCTCTGTAGTGCACTTAATACCTTTATGTTATAGGTGTTTATTGTAATGTAGTCTCTTTGACATGTAATATAGTTTATAATTGACTTATTATTTATCGTTGATTTAGTGGTGTTATTTTTCATCGTATTGTTAGTTTCCATGTAGATAAAGGTTTGATTACACAACTTTGAAAAAAAATTTCACGTGGCAAGCTTGGCAAACCGCTGAACCTTCACAACAACTTACATCATAAACACCGTATCTGGTCCATGAATATCCTGCGAACTACAGGTGTGGTCAAAATTTTTCGTAAATGAGACGAGAGCCTGAAGATCAGGAACGTGGTGGCCTGCTAAGGATAGTTGATAATGACCAGTTGAGATTTATCATCGGAGCTAATTCCCTTAAGACTACACGAGATGTTGCAAAGAACTTAATGTCATTCAATTTACAGTCGTACTTCATTTGGAGCGAATTGGAAAGGTGAAAAGGTTGGTGCAAAAGTAATGGCAGCCTGATCACATCAGGCGACAGCTACACGTCGCACAGCGGATGCGCCAAAAGTTGGACTACCGTTTCGCCTCATCCTCCATATTCGCAGTCATCACGCCTATCGACTATCACTTCTTCAGGCAACTCGATAAATTCCTGCATGAAAAATCCCTCCACAACCAACAAGATGTAGAAAAGGATATCAAATTTTGTCGAATCCTGAGACAACAATTTTATGCTATAGAAATCAACAGACTTATTTTACATTGGGAACTATGTATTGGATGCAGTGTATCCTATCTTGATTGATGAAAAAGTGCTTGAACCTAGTTATTAACGATTTGAAAAGCCCCGTTCTGAGACCGCCACTACTTTTTTGCACCGACTTAATACGAACGGAAAAATGTCCTCTCTTAGCTTTGGATAAAGATATATCATCGAAGTTTTTGTGTGGTAAAAAACTATCTAAAATCTATCTACAGAATTCTACTTTGAAAACTCAACTTCTTTACTTTTGAAGGAATGAAAATCGATTCAACTCCGTTTGGTAACACAGATTTCAATCCTATCCTCTACGCTCGATAAGAGGTTTTAGTAAAGAGCGTTAGGATTATTCGAAAGCACAAATCTCAAACTATCTGTAAAAGTAAGCGGTTGTTTGGAAGGATCCTTTTACAACGTAGGAAAAACTTGAAACAAGACCATGATTCACACGCGCTTATTGCACGCCGGCACAGCTCTTTCCTTAGGTTATTAGTAATCAGTCAATAGCGTAATGTTTGCTAATTCTAGCGCTGTGATTGTATTCTGAAAAGACGTTTCCTTTAAACGCAAGAGGAAAAATAATATTGGTTCACATGCGCGAGAAAGGTGGTCTTCGGCCAAGTCACGGGCGCTGGGTGAGGCAGTAGACGGCTTACGCCATGATCGATTAACTTTGGCGAGTATGAACGTAAAGAAAAATTTTCTTGGTAGGTGTGTGCCATCGAGTCGCTGTAGGAAGCAATCAGGACGTTTTGGCCTCCTGAATTTTATCAAAGTGGTCATAATGATGACTTATTTATCCGTATTCATGGCAAAATAGGAATAATTAGAGTCTTTTTATAGCAGAGTCATACGTTTTATGTGGAGTTTCTCTTTCACAGAGAGAAAATAATTTAATAACAGAGATCGCTTCAACATAAGACCGGTCGGAAAACGATAGATAAGCGCATCCCCGCTGCCGTATCACCCAGCAGCTTGTAAATTAGCCAAAGATCACCCTGGTTGCGAATGTGAATTCAGTTTATTTTCCATGCTTCACTGCAGAGAATAGGTCTTTTCAGAAAAAAGCGCAGCGTCGGAATCAGCAAACATTACGCTAATGAATGATTACTAACATCCTAAAGAAAGAGCTCTGTCTGTCGAAATTATGCGCGCGCAAAAAAAAATCTTATTTGAATTTTTCGGCGTCATAAAGGGGTCTTCTCAAAACACTGGTTACTCAAGCGGACAGCTCAAGATTTAGGGTTCCGAATGATTACTAACACCCTTTATGAGATCTTCTTGTCGAGCGTAGAGGATGGGATTGAGTAACTGTGGTAATAAGCAAAATTGAACCTTAAATTCTCATTTTCTCTTGTCCATGAACTCCGATTTTTCTGTCGATCGCTTCCTGTATTTTGAACAGTGAGAGACCGACGAGCAAAAGCGGAATTTCACAGAATGGATAACCAATAATGTAACACTCAATTCAGTTGCTATTTCTGCGGCTGCAGCTATTGCTTAAAAACTTTTGAAAATAATGATTTCCTGCTTTCCATGAATTTTGTGTTTAAACTTAAGAATGCAATTGAAATAGCATCGTGAAAAGCACATTTGTACCCATAACGTCCAACATAAGGGCAGAAATAAGGTGAGCATGAGAAGTCTTATAGAAAGAAGATAAAGGTTTTAGAAGACACGATCTTCTCTAAATGTTGCGTAGGCAGCCTTGTGATTTTGAAAACGATCATTTTCTGAGTATGAAATTGGTCAAATTTTGAAAAAATTATAACAACGAATATAATTGTCTTTCCCAGTCATGCACGTAGAAAAATTTTCAGGATTTTTTCAAATACGGAGGTTCTCGAAGTAGGCAAAAATCAAATGAATGCATAGTTTATTTTGAATACTACACAGATGAGCTCTCGTCTTAGCCAACAGTTGCAAGTGCAGAGACGAAGTTTGATCTAAACGGACCCGCTGCCAACATTCGAACTGCTCTGTTCACCACACTTTGCCACATCTCTCTCGACCAATTCGCCATTATGACATTTGAAGTCTACAAAGATTTTCTTCCTTCAAATTGAAATTGTTCCAGTGGAAAGCTATTCAAACCGTAAAAGTTCCTGAGATTGACAAATGCTTGGGGGGTATGTTGGCTATTTTGTTATCTGCCATGCTCAGATCACACATTTGTGCTCCATTTGCACTAACGACTGTGCACAAGGCAGTGACCGTGTTACCGACGATGATACAGTTTGGTAACTTGTCCATCGCCACTCCTTTAACTGCAAGAGCATTTTTTTTTATTAAAACGTTTACTTACATTGAAAAATAGGATATGCGAAAAGTATTTTTCCACTAATTTCTGCGCTTATCAATATTTATCATATCACTGCACATTAGAATGATTTACGCAAATATAAATTGACTTGTCACTGAAATAAAAGCAAAAATGTTCTACGAGATCTTTAGTTCTTCTAGCTCAGTACTACTCATCTCAATACGCGCTAAAATGAACATATAACATGCGTAGTAGATCCATATTACTAAAAAGAATTCAGTTCCTCTGAAAAGGCAATTTAAAACGTTTCGCCATTGTCTACTGCGTACAATTCAACTGTCAAAATTATTTATCAAGAGTTAAAAAGCCTTTGCTTCAATTTTCTAGGGCTCTTTTAGTACAGACTAAGCTCCCTCATTAGAAAAAGTTGGTGCTATAACAGCCAAGAGCAATCGAGTGTACATCACTTTTTGTTCAGTGACTTTCACTATACTTACAGTGTGAAATGTTCGTCGTCGCCTACTCTTTGTATAGGCGACTGAGCGCCCCTAAGGACTGGCTAAAGATCAAAAGGGTACCGCACGACTGATGACAGCGTCAAGGTTGAAGCACGTGTATCGGGCTCTTTAAGTCAGCCCTTCTATAACAGACCAAATGCTGGCTCAAAAAAATAATTATCTGGCATAATGTAATTTGAGCGCGGTCTTAACACTCGATACGAAAGGTATAATATATATACGTCTGAATTTGAGGGAGATTTCTAGCAAGTCCAAAAGTGATTTTGCTCATTTAAAAAGTCAAGGTTCCTGAGTTGACACGAAAAAATAAAAATAGGGTCTCACAAGTACTGAATAAATAAACCGCCTACATCCGGGCAGACTAGTGTTACTTTTAATTGATGTTAATATTTAGTAACAACAGTGATAATATAAAGTAATCTAATGCATGCATTACCTCTAACAAACTTCGACAATTTACAAAATGCGCCTGATTGCACAGATATCAATTCACAATAAGCCATCTGCACATTTTTTCTATTAATAGTCTTTCCTCAACTATATTGTGCATTGTGTAGTTATTTTTAGTGCCTATAAGCCCATATGTGAAGTCACATAAACTTATGTTAGACGTTGAAAACCTACCCATCGTCTCTCCTGGCTTTAAAGCAGAAAGAGTCTTGCACTCAAAAGGATCATAATTAATCTGAACAGTGAGCTGATTCAATATGTTCGAGATTATAACATCAGGTAGGCCTGCGCTACGACCTTGCTGTTCGAGAACTTCAGTCACCTAAAAATAAAATTCTCAATTAACTAATGGGGTTTTATGGGAGCAAAGCAGCATTAATTAAGTTATATCGAGCTACGTTAGCAAACCATGAAATTTCGATGGTGTCAAATCACAGAAAACTTAGACTTACCTGCCTCACCTTATAGAATGGCGGAAAAACCTACAATCTCAGACTGATCAACCTACTGTTTGTAATACGAGGCGAGATACGAATGATTTAGCTGCATCTGAACTAGCTGCGATACCAGAAAATTGTACTGGGGCACCGGCGGAAACAGTAAATACCATGTTCACTGGCAATGTGAAGCCGCTCAGTCTGAAGTTCCTTGTCACAGCTGCAACAAATTTCGTGACTTTAGCGTGGAAAGTTGAAACTTAATTATTGTGTTGGATGATCGTATAATGATTCAAGAGATCGTTTTTTTGTAAATCTCGGCACCGAAGATTGATTTATGTACATCATGAAGACTTATTTTGATCAGCAGATGCAAGGCTGGTAATGATAGTGGTAGTAGTGCAGTTTGATGACCGGCGTTTCGTCGACTTCACCGTCCATGGAGCCTACACGCACACTGTGTTGAACTGTTCACATAATTCGGTGATTGATCAGTGCTTTTTATAGCGATCCTAGGTCAGGTCAAAAGATCGCACGGAGAATAGACACCATGTTTAGCGTAATAGTCACGCATTCAACCTTCGGGTTTATTTATAAAACTCTCGAAGCTTTAAGACGAAAAATCCAGAAATGAACCGGATGGGCGATTGAGTCGCTATCACGCGAAACATGGCACTTGTTTTCCGTTTAATTTTTATTTGTCTTGAAAGCGACAGAAAAGAGATCAATTACGCGCCAAATTTTTGAACAACGTATTAGAACGTACGTCTAGGAGCCGAAGAAAACGAAGACGTCGAAATGTTAGCCGTCGAACTGTTATTACTACTACTACTGCTTCTACTATTCTATTACCAACCTCGCCTCGGTCGAGCGAGATGAGTTTTCAAAACTTAAATATGTTGAATGTACTCCTTAGGACTGATTCTTTTCCTTCTTTTTCTTTTTTTATTGTGCCAAGTTCAAAATTTATCATCCATTGTACTCGGATCAGAACAGCTTATGAGTGATGATGCATTTCGGGTACCTTATTCCTACCAAGAATCACAACTTTGTATTTGAAATTGCATAAATTTTTACCAAACAAAAAACTTTTGGACCTTACCTTGACCTTGTGGCATTACACCACATCCTAACACCGCCAAGATGGTGGATAGCAGCAAAATCAGAAGGCCCGGAAATCTTGTCATAGTTGGAAACTTTTCTACACCTAAAGCGCAATATTCTTCTCTCATTTTGACTTTGATTATTCACAAGACAATATGGGTTTTAGCACTCAGGAGAAGTATCCAACGGCGACAATGAGTCACAAGTTTTCACAACTCTCAAACTCTTTGATTAGCTTCAAAATTGGCCTATTCTTTACTGCGAAGCGAATTTTTTTTGAAGCTACTTCTATAACATACTGTCCTTTGAAAGCAGGCGGAATTTAATCGATGAGGACAAATATAAGTTAAATATTGCATGAGAACGGGAAGTTTGAAAGTGATCGCTGAACAGTGGCCACTGAATGCGTCACTTCCTCACGGGCCACGCTTAAATTGGGCTTCTACTATCTCGTTTGAATTGCTGCGTTATGAGATCTCAATCTTCCCAAATATTAAAACAATGACCGACAAAGCGTCGTCGTTACAAGTACACTTTTGAAAAAAAATGTCAGGAAAACATTAAGTGGAGAAAAAGATGTGTAAATTTTTAGATAATCTCCTTAGTAGGAAATTTTCAAGAAGCGAAAACAATATTTTCAAGCACGATTGTTTTAGCATCTCCCCTTTGGACCGCCGATGAAGTCTTTTTTGTTGATGAAGCATGTAGGACGATATAGGTAATAAAAATTCATTCGGCTAGTATTTCGGTCTTCGTCTTCTTCAGAGCAGATGATTCGAGTCAATTGCTCACAGTCGTTCGCCCTCATTCTGGTCCTCCTCCGTTGTCGACCGAGCCGAATCTCTTCTGGTGTACACCGCTCAAATGAAGAAACTCTTTTGGCAAAGCCCTCATATACGGGATGGCTGGTCATGATAGTGAATGTTTCTGATGTAGTTTTATTTTTCACAGAACAATCCATTTAGCGTTAGTAGGTGCTATCAATCACTTCGGAACTAAGACTTTTGCGCTGGAAAAAACCAAACTCTACATTTTTGTAATCGGTCGATAGCTCAGATCTCAGCAATTTAGATACTTTGATTAGCCTTTCTTAGTGTGTTGCAACAGCAAAAAATTAATTCGTATAGAGGAAGAGTTTTTGGGTAATTAACGATAAGCGAGCTCGCAGCGATTTCAGCCGTCGCTCCAAGAACGCGAGACTCTGTCCTTAGTACTACCAGCTAATGCCGCTATAAATTTCAGACAACGCATTAATTGCTTTGAGTGCAAAACGTAGTCTTTTTTCGCTCTTATAGCGCTCTCAAAGCTGCTAAGATTTTTCATATTGATTGATTGCCAAATTATCATTGAAAG